>JAKOOJ010000019.1:16519249-16914249 GCA_022577455.1 Arizona elegans | reverse complement strand
CACTCGCCACATTGGCTTTAACCAATGATCCACAACTTCAACCAGAGTACGACAGACGACTCCTGTGGACTTTGGACAGTGGTGCAGCATTGCATGTTACCTACAGAAAGGAACTTTTTACAGAGATGCACGAGCCTGAACCAGAACTACGTGAACTTTACTCTTTTTCCAATCATCCTTGTCAGGTCAAAGGAAAAGGAACTGTTTATGTTGAAGAGCTCGATGCATTCATTCCTGATGTTTATTATATACCAACAGCAACCAGTAATTTGCTTAGTCAGAGTAACTTGTCTAGAATGTTAAAATTCCAGGTTCACCACCTTGAAAATGCAAGTTACATAGTTAAAGATGGAGATATTGTTGCTGGAACCATATTACAGACAGCTGGTTGTGAGTCCCTCCTTGTGAAGTGGGGCCATGGGGTTCAGATGGGTTTGCTGATCACGTACCTGGCTCCCTGCCACGTAGCAGCAACCCTGCCTGAGCTACTCAACGTTATCGCCGCGGTGGTGGTTGATACCCCCAGACTTATGGTCATGGGGGATTTCAACCTGCCGTCCGTGGGTGAGATGTCTGAGGTGGCTCGGGAGTTCATGGCTTCCATGATGGCCATGGACCTGACCCAGCTAATTCATGACCCTACACACATAGGGGGAAACACACGGGACTTGGTTTTTGTCTCTGGACAGTGGTTGAGTGATCTGGGGATAGGGGATATAGTCATTGAGCCCTTGTCATGGTCGGATCACTCTCTCCTTCGCCTTGAACTTCGAACCGCGGCACCCCGCTGCAGGGAGGCGGAACCGATAAGATGGTACCGCCCCAGGCGCCTGATGGAACCCGACAGGTTCCAGACGGAGCTTGGGCCAATTCCTGAGGTTCTGGCTCACGCCTCGACTGGAGACCTAGTGGCCGCCTGGGATAGGGCGGCCGCTGGGGCTCTGGATCGAGTCGTGCCTTTGCGGCCTCTGACCCGGCGCAGATCTCGCCTGGCTCCTTGGTTTACCGAGGAGCTGAGGGAGATGAAGCGCCGGAAAAGATGCCTAGAGAGTAGTTGGAGGGCCAGTCTTTCTGAATCCGACCGGACACTGGTAAGATCCCATATTAAGACTTACCTAGTGGCGATAAAAGCAGCAAAGTGTACGCATTTTGCTGCTCTTATTGCATCATCAGATAATCGCCCGGCCGCCCTGTTTAGGGTGACCCGCTCCCTGCTCCACCAGGAAGCGCGGGAGGACCACTTGGAGGGAAGAGCCGAGGATTTTGTTCAGTATCTGCATGACAAAATCACTCAGATTCGGGAAGGTCTGGACTCTGACTGGGTAGATCCAGTGAGAGTGACGGAGGCAGGTCTTGAGACTGTTATCTGGGATGAGTTTGATCCTGTGACCCCAGATGACGTGGACAGGATTCTGGGTAGATTGAACGCGACATGTTTGTTGGACCTGTGTCCCTCCTGGTTAGTGCTGGCTTCCCGGGAGGTGACGCGAGGCTGGCTCCAAGGGATTATAAATGCTTCATTGGGTGAGGGTGTCTTCCCCGCCGCCCTTAAGGAGGCGGTGGTGAGGCCCCTCCTCAAGAAGCCTTCCCTGGACCCGGCAATATTGGCTAATTATCATCCAGTCTCCAACCTTCGTTTTGTGGTTGCGGACAGCTTCCCCAGTACCTGGATGAAGCGTCGTATCTGGATCCGTTCCAGTCGGGTTTCAGGCCTGGGTACAGCATGGAAACAGCATTGGTCGCGTTGGTTGATGATCTCTGGAGGGCTCGGGACAGGGGTTGCTCCTCTGTCCTGGTCCTGTTACATCTCTCAGTGGCTTTTGATACCATCGACCATGGTATCATGCTGCACCGGTTGGAAGAGTTGGGGGTGGGAGGCACCGTACTAAGGTGGTTCTCCTCCTTTCTCTCTGACCGGTCGCAGTCTGTGTTGACAGGGGGCAGAGGTCGACCCCGAGGCCCCTCATATGTGGGGTGCCGCAGGGATCAGTCCTCTCGCCCCTTTTGTTCAACATTTATGTAAAGCCGCTGGGCGAGATCATCCGTGGTTTTGGGGTGAAGTACCATCAGTACGCGGATGACACCCAGCTGTACATCTCCACCCCGGACTACCCCAACGATGCCCTTGAAGTGATGTCCCAGTGCCTGGAGGCCGTACGGATCTGGATGGGGAGGAACAGGCTCAGGCTCAACCCATCCAAGACCGAGTGGCTGTGGTTTCCGACGTCCCGATATAGTCAGCTGTTGCCATCGCTGACTATTGGGGGCGAATCATTGGCCCCCACGGATAGGGCTCGCAACTTGGGTGTCCTCCTGGATTCACGGCTGTCTTTAGAAGAGCATGTGAGGATTTTTCATCAGGTTCGCCTGATCCGCCAGTTGCGTCCCTATCTAGATCGGGACTCCCTACACACAGTCACTCATGCCCTTGTTACCTCTCGTCTGGACTATTGCAACGCTCTCTACATGGGGCTCCCCTTGAGGTGCACTCGGAGGCTCCAACTGGCGCAGAGTGCGGCCGCGCGGGTGGTGATGGGAGTGACATGGAGTTCCCATGTAACACCTCTCCTGCGCGAGCTGCACTGGCTCCCGGTGGTCTTCCGAGTGCACTTCAAGGTTTTGGTTATCACCTTTAAAGCGCTCCATGGCTTAGGACCTGGTTATTTACGGGACTGCCTGCTACCACCAATAGCCTCCCAACAGCCAGTACGCTCCCATAGAGAGGGGCTCCTCCAGGTGCCGTCGGCCAAACAATGTCGGCTGTCGGCCTCTAGGGGGAGAGCCTTCTCTGTGGGGGCACCTATGATCTGGAATGAGCTCCCCCCGGAGATACGTAGGATCCCGGATCTGCGCACCTTCCGCCGCGCACTTAAGACTTTTCTATTTCATCAAGCCGGCCTGGCCTAAATCTTCCCCCTTTTTAAATGTGGAAATTTTAAATGTGGAAATTTTAAATTTTAAATTTGCCTTATTTATAGGGTCATGGGTAAGGTGTTTTAAATTGGGGAGCCATTTTGGATTTAATTCTGTTTTAAACGTATTTTAATGTTTATATTGTATGTTTTTAATTTTGGCTGTTCACCGCCCCGAGTCCTTCGGGAGAGGGGGTGGTATAAAAATCTAATTAATAATAATAATAATAATAATAATAATAATAATAATAATAATAATAATGTGGTGTTTATTACTTAAAGCCAAAGCCTAAAACTCAAACACAGGCAAGTATACAAACTCCAAAAAGGGAGAGCACAGGTCCAGAGAGAGATGCTCCAGAGAGAGATCCTGTTGCTATTCCAAAGGGTCCTAAAACCAACAAAAATAGAATTGGTAAACAGGTTGCTCAGAGCAAGCCTGAGGTTCCGCATAAAAATGTTAATGTTGAGAATTCACTAACTGGTAAACCTTTGCATTCTAGGTGTATCCATAAATGACATAGAAGATTGGGACATGCCAGTTTCCATGTTCTTAGGAAGATGCCGGAGTTCGCAAAAGGTTTGGATCTAAAGGGGTGTAAGGTGTTTTTGGATTGTGCTGTCTGCAAAAAGGCCAAATCCAAAGCAGCAGCCATTCCCAAACGCGCTACACACCTGTCAACACGCATTTTTGATTTGGTTCACACTGACATAGTTGGTCCTTTTCCTCCATCATTTGGTGGTAGAAAATATTTTCTAACAATTGTTGATAATTACTCTAGATATGGATATGTATATCCTATGAAAGAAAAATCTGAGACCTTTCAGATCTTTAAAGACTTTGCAGCCCTTGTTTCTACCCAACACCAAGTTTGCATTGCCAGAATCCAGAGTGATCGTGGTGCTGAATTCATGTCTCAGCGTTTCCAGGACTGGATGCGTAAGAATGGAATTATTCATCAGACTTTGGCCCCTTACACACTGGCTCATAATGGGGTCATAGAAAGAAGACAAGGGGTACTGCAAACCATGATGCGTTGTCTCCTGGAAGACGCCAACCTTGGTAAGATATACTGGGGTGAAGCTATCAAGTATGCAAATTACATTGTCAACCGTACTTGGAGCAGTGTAATGAATCAGACTCCTTTCTTCATATTGTATGGGTACAAGCCCGATCTTAAAAACATCCATATTTTTGGTTCATACGCTATGGTGAACATTCCCTTAGCTCAAAGAAGAAAAGGAGGTCCAACAGCAAAAAGACTGAGATTTATGGGTATTGATGATAATTCAAAATGGAGCAAATTTATTGACTCTAAACATGTAATTGTGATTTCCCAATCTGCTAATTTTGAGGAAGATATTGACTGGTCCAGGATTCATTCCAATGATCCTGCAGTTTATTTTCCTAGAGATGATACTGCTGATGCCACACAGATTGATGATCAAGATTCCACTGGTTCTTCTCAACCCGATGTTCCGTCTTCGCAAGCCGCAGATGCTGACGCTAGCGACGAATGTGAGGACGAGGACGAAGCAGAAGCAGATTGGACAGTTGTTCCGAGACGTTCCAAGAGGGCCACAAAAGGAATCCCTCCACAACGATATTCTTGGCAACTGACAAAAGCACCCTTGCCTTTGATTTGCAATGTTACACTTCCACCTGACACATTCACGCAAATCAAACATCTTCCTGATTCAGAGCAAGACAAATGGTATGAAGCAATGCAGGTTGAAATGGACAGTCTAAAGAAACTTAATGTATTTACACCTGCAAAACCTCCAGCAAACAAAAAGGTCATTGGCATTCGATGGGTCTACAGAATCAAAAAGAAACCAAATGGTGAGTCATTGTACAAAGCCAGACTTGTAGCTCAGGGTTTCGCTCAATGTTATCCTGAGGACTACACAAATACTTATTCACCGACAGTCAGAACTGAGAGTGTAAAAATTGCTTTAGCAACTGCAACTATCCTTGGTTTAGAAGTTTTCCAGTTTGATGTTGACACGGCTTATCTACATGCAGACCTAGATGAAGAGATCTACGTGAGAAGTCCTCCAGGATTCCGACAGCAAGAAGGGGATACCTGGTTTCTAAACAAAAGTCTTTATGGTCTGAAACAATCTGGTTTAATGTGGTACTTATGTCTTACTGACAAACTAAATTCAATGGGCTTTATTAAGTCCGAAACTGATGAGTGCGTGTTCACCAAAAGATCTAACAATGCATATGAGATAGTTCTTGTTTATGTTGATGATATTGTTTATATTGATCCAAATAAGCAAATGAGTGAGATTTTTGCCAAAGCTTTGCAGAGATACTTCACATTGAAATCATTAGGTCACATTAGCACTTATTTAGGTGTTCAGATTGAAAAAACACAGAAGGGGTTTAGTCTTTCACAAGAAGATAAAATTGAACAAGTTTTGCATCATTGCAACATGAAGGATGCTAACACAACAAAGACACCCATGCAAACAGATTTTCACAACTTGACACAAGAAGAAAGTCCTGAGTTCGAGGATCAAACACTTTATCGTTCAGTCATTGGGTCACTATTGTACATTAGTAGTTGGATCAGACCCGACATTGCACTTAGTGTTAATCTCTTATCACGACACGTAGGTAAGGCAAAACAGTTTCATTGGACATGTATTAAGAAATTATTGAGATACCTAAAATACACTAAACATTTGAAGTTATTGTTAGAACCAACACATACTGATTATGCAGAATTATGTTGTTATGCAGAGTCTGATTGTGCAAGTGATAAGAAATCACATAAAAGTACTTCAGGTTATATGATGTTCTTAAATGGATGTCCTGTTTATTGGCAAGTACGTAAACAGAATTTTGTTTCTTGTTCATCTACTGAAGCTGAATATGCTTGTGTTTCAGATGCATGTAATTCTCTAACTTGGTTTGATGCTTTAGTCACAGATATCTGGACACACCCGATCCGACCGATCACCGTGATGGAAGACAATAAATCGGTGGTTTATATTTCTGAATCTCATTTCACAGGTTCTAGGTCCAGACACATTGACATTTGTTATCAAAACATAAAACATTTAGTGAAAAAAGGTTTTGTTAAAATGCAATATGTATCTACACATGATCAAATTGCTGATATGCTCAACAAACCACTTCCAGCAGCTCAACATGAGTATCTGCGTAAGAAGATGTGCCTTATTTGATGATGTACCTGATATTCGCTCAACTGGCAAAGAAGGGGAATGTCACTGCGTTCTTTTATTTACCAGCTGAGCTAATTATTTCTGGACTGTCAGACTTTCCGTAGCTTGCCAACTTCTTATCAGTAAGCTACGTGTTTCCGCATCCACCCACATTCCTTCACACTCTTCCCTTTTTTCTCTTGCCAGAGGTGTCGGTTGCTGAGAAAGCAGCTGGCAGAACTATATTTCAAAATGTAACAATTACTTTTCTTAGTTAGTGAGGTGTTTTATTTTCTTTATAACAAATAAATGAGTTTTATTAGAGAATATTTTCTTTGGGTTTTATTTCAGAATATTGCAACTTGGAGAAGCCACGATCCATCCTCTAATTAAATCAGGGTGATTGTCCCAGAGCCAAAAATGGGATTAATCAATGCCCTGACATTGAGGCAGCAGCTGACACCGGTTGGAAAGTGTCCGTGGACAAACAACATCCAACAAAACTGACATTTGAACGTGTAAGCTTTTGTATTTTATATATAGGTTACTTTGATGTATATCTGCTAATGTAACCCGCTGCAAGCTAAAAAGAGGATGGAACACCTGCTCTCTTGAATTAGTCCGGAACTCGGATCCTGATGAGAGACTGAAGATCGTTGCGGATCCATGTGGGAGGAAAATTGGGTGTGGGCACTTTGAGTAATTGGGGTAGTAGCTTTATTGATCATTGTGTTTTACAGATATAAGCAATGGTTTTGTGGACAACCAAGGCCATTTGATTTCTCAGTCGTTCCGATCCCTAATGGTTCCTACATTTCCCCAACTGGCTGCAGAGTGTGAACCTCTTACAGATGAAAGAAGTCCCTGCTTAGGACACCCTGGAAGCTGCCTTTTGATGCAAAGGAACAGAAAAGAATTTTCTTTAAATGTGCTGATTTTGTAATTGTGGGTGTGAGTGTTGTTGTTGCACTCACTGTATATATTGTGTTTTATGTATAAGCTGTAAGGTAGAGTGTGACGTGAAAATTATAGAGGATGTGTTAGTACATTACTGGTAATAGATACTGAAGAGATCCCCTTGTAATCCTTAGCTGGTATGTTACCAAAATTACTAGGACAACACGGGATACGAAAGGATTGTTCTAGTAATATTATCTGGAAATGGAAAAGCTAAATGTACCTGAAATTCTTAGCCATGTAACAAATACCTTTGTCAAATTGGCAGAAGACATAGCCCACACTCTGAATGTATCAAATTGTTTTGTATGTGGAGGAACTAATATGGGAGAAAAATGGCCATGGGAAGCCCAAGAATTGAACTATTGTAAAGTATTAGAAATGGAACAGAAGGGTAACCTTTCATATAATCAGGGAAAAGTTGGGGACTGGACACTTACCACCAGTTTGGTAGGGAATGTATGCTTCCAAAGGAGGACTCAAACTGATTGTAAACAGGTAGGAAACCTCATATGCACAGGAAAATGGGAAAGCAAGATATGGTGGTCCGGAAGTAATGTCACAGAGGGTATTGATGAAACGGCTCTGTTTTAGGTAAACAGATTAGCCTTCTTAGGGGATCCGGATAATCAAACCCTTGGATGGCTTGCTCCTGATGGATTGTACTGGATTTGTGGTAAACTGGCATATGGGTATCTACCTAAGGATTGGTGTGGAGCTTGTGTCCTGGGAATAATTAGGCCAGGATTCTTTTTGCTTCCCCTTAAAACTCGACAGATTTTGGGTGTTTCGGTATATGATGAGGTGGGGAACTTAAGACAAAGGAGACATGTAGACACATCTGCAATAGGAAGGGTTAGGATAGGAGGTATGCCTATCCGAACAGGCCTGCAGAACGAATTATTGAGGTTTATGGACCAGCTACGTGGGTGGAAGATGGCATGTATAGCTATCGGACCCCTGTGTACATTCTGAACCGTTTAATTCGTCTGCAAGCAGTGGTCGAAATAATCACTAATGAAACTGTGAAAGGTCTTAATTGGCCAGGGAAAGTGTTAAATCAAGGACATATATTATGCAGAATAGTTTAGCCTTGGACTACCTATGAGCCAAAGAAGGAGGGGTATGTGGAAAGTTTAATTTGACTAACTGCTGCATAGAAATTGATGAAAGCGGAAAAGTTATTAAGGAAATAACAGATAAAATGGTTAAAATAGCTCATGTGCCAGTCCAGACTTGGAAAGGCCTTAATTTGCAGGATATGTTTTCAGGATGGTGGCCAAAGTTACCCGGCCTACAGGCCATCTTTGGCCTGGTGGGATAAATAGCTGCAGGGTGCATTTTTCTCCCATGTATTCTACCTCTGTTTGTTAAAACTATTTCTAAAAGTCTATCCTTGCTGGTGGAACGTAAGACAACTGCTCAGGTGATGGCTATGTGGGATTACAAACGGCTCCAGCAGGAAGAGGACCTGGAGGTGTGACTCGTCTGGATAAGACAGATGAGTCACAAAGGGGGGAAATGAGCCAGGCTAAGATCCAATATTGGGACAAAATTCAAATATTATAATTCTAAATCTTTGGTCAAGACAGAAGTGCCTCTTCCGTGCCAAGGTGCTAAGATGGCAAAAGGTATTTGACGTAGGTACAGAATTGTAAAAGGGCAAACTGACCCTAAACAGATACATCCTGTTGTTTAATGTTTATTGCATCCCAAATGTCATGTATATCCTAGAGGAGAAATACTGCTTCCCTTACTGCCCCCTTTACTGCCCTTGAGGCATCTCTGAGCCTCTTATCTCCTTTTGTTATGTCTTGAGCTCCAGAGCAGAGAATTGCAATTGCAAACAGTAATGTTGCAGAATTCACATGAGAATTGTTCTATCAATTCAGAAAAGCTTAGAATTTTTATATGCCAATAGAAAGCATTAGTTGTGTGGTGAGGGATTGGGCAGAGTCAAGTGGTTTGGAAAGCCCATATAGCGGGATATACCGTTTCCATCAGAAGGTCTTTCTCTTATATATACACATACTTCAAGGAGGCAGGCACGTTCAGCATTAGACACGAGTGTTACCTGTATTAGGAAACCACTGTTTCCAGTAATAATAGTTCCCTAATAGCTCTTTAATTTGGCCCTTCAGAGAAATATTGAAGTAGGTAACAATCAGGTCACACTACCACATCTTTTTGTTAAAACGTGAATTATTTCAACATTTAAAAGACAGTGCAACCACAGTTTCATCAATAAGACAGCAAAGAACACTCCAGCACTGATGATGTTACCTAGTTTGGGTAATGAAATGTCTGCAAGAAAACAAGCTCAGAGAGCACCAAGGACCCCTCATTTCAACCCTGAGATACAAATACTCTCCTTTAGAAGTTCCCTGAAGATGGGCTCCAGCACAAGTCTGAAAGCTTGAAAAACAAAACCTCTGGCCCTAGTGACCAACCCAGATTGGATCCTGCAGTACAAACTTTATGAAAAACTTGCCAAAAGAACTGCAGGGGCACAACCCTTCTTGGGTCTAGTATTTTCCCTAACAGACCATTTTCTTATTCTTACAATACTTAGATATATGCCCTTTAGCCCCACAAGCAAAACAACGTTTTACAAAATAGGCAGTTGAATACATTTTTTCTTCTTTTGGTTGTTGCACTCTCAACTGATCCCTTTCTTGTCTTCTTTTGGATTCTTCCAATAACCTACCGGTTATGCCAGCCAATGTCAGTTCATCTCTGGACAAAACCTCTAACGAAGAAACATAGACATCATTTTTTTATTATTATTATTAAATTTCTATACCGCCCTACTCCCGAAGGACTCAGGGCGGTAAACAGCCACAGAATAAAACACATAAATACAAAAATTTAAAATAGAATAAAAATGAATTAAATAATTTGGCTGAACAAATTTAAAATACCCCATAAATTAAAACAAATTAAAATTTACATTTAAAAAGGGGAGAAGATTTAGGCCAGGCCAGGTTGATGAAATAAAAAAGTCTTAAGCGCGCGACGGAAGGTGCGCAGATCTGGGATCCTCCGTATCTCCGGGGGGAGCTCATTCCAGATCGTAGGTGCCCCCACAGAGAAGGCTCTCCCCCTAGGGGCTGCCAGTCAACATTGTTTGGCCGACGGCACCCGGAGGAGCCCCTCTCTATGGGAGCGTACTGGCCGGTGGGAGGCTATTGGTGGTAGCAGGCGGTCCCGTAGATAACCAGGTCCTAAGCCATGGAGCGCTTTAAAGGTGATAACCAAAACCTTGAAGCGCACTCGGAAGACCACTGGGAGCCAGTGCAGCTCACGCAGGAGAGGTGTTACATGGGAACTCCACGTCGCTCCCATAACCACTCGCGCGACCGCACTCTGCAACAGTTGGAGCCAAGTGCACCTCAAGGGGAGCCCCATGTAGAGAGTGTTACAATAGTCCAGATGAGAGGTGATGAGGGCATGAGTGACTGTGTGTAGGGAGTCCCGATCTAGAAAGGGACGCAACTGGCGGATCAGGTGAACCTGATGAAAAATCCTCCTGGTCACGGCCGTCAAGTGCTCTTCTAAAGACAGCTGTGAATCCAGGAGGACGCCCAAGTTGCGAGCCCTTTCCGTGGGGGCCAATGATTCGCCCCCAATTGTCAGCGATGGCGCCAGCTGACTATATCAGGACGTTGGAAACCACAGCCACTCGGTCTTGGATGGGTTGAGCCTGAGCCTGTTTCTCCCCATCCAGATCCGTACGGCCTCCAGGCACTGGGACATCACTTCA
Organism: Arizona elegans; assembly: GCA_022577455.1. NCBI lineage: Eukaryota > Metazoa > Chordata > Lepidosauria > Squamata > Colubridae > Arizona > Arizona elegans. Next base: position 16,903,440 of record JAKOOJ010000019.1, on the reverse strand, counting down.
AGGGCATCTTTGGGGTGGTCTGGGGTGGAGATGTACAGCTGGGTGTTGTCAGCGTACTGATGGTACTTCACCCCGAAACCATGGATGATCTCGCCCAGCGGCTTTACATAAATGTTGAACAAAAGGGGCGAGAGGACCAATCCCTGCGGCACCCCACATATGAGGGTTCTCGGGGTCGACCTCTGCCCCCCTGTCAACACAGACTGCGACCGGTCGGAGACAAAGGAGGAGAACCACCGTAGTACGGTGCCTCCCACCCCCAACTCTTCCAACCGGTGCAGCATGATACCATGTCGATGGTATCAAAAGCCGCTGAGAGCTCTAACAGGACCAGGACAGAGGAGCAACCCCTGTCCCGAGCCCTCCAGAGATCATCAACCAATGCGACCAATGCCGTTTCTGTGCTGTACCCAGGCCTGAAACCCGACTGGAATGGATCCAGATACGACGTTTCATCCAGGTACTGGGAAAGCTGTCCCGCAACCACACTCTCAACAACCTTCGCTACAAAGCGAAGGTTGGAGACTGGACGATAATTAGCCAATACTGCCGGGTCCAGGGAGGGCTTCTTGAGGAGAGGCCTCACCACCGCCTCCTTCAAGGCGGCGGGGAAGACACCCTCACCCAATGAAGCATTTATAATCCCCTGGAGCCAGCCTCGCGTCACCTCCCGGGAAGCCAGCACTAACCAGGAAGGACACGGGTCCAACAAACATGTAGTCGCCTTCAATCTACCCAGAATCCTGTCCACGTCATCTGGGGTCACAGGATCAAACTCATCCCAGATAATATTCTCAAAACCTGCCTCCGTCACCCTCGCTGGACCTACCCAGTCGGAGTCCAGACCTTCCCGAATCTGAGTGATTTTGTCATGCAGATACTGAACAAAATCCTCGGCTCTTCCCTCCAAGGGGTCCTCTCGCGCTTCCTGGTGGAGCAGGGAGCAGGTCACCCTAAACAGGGCGGCTGGGCGATTATCTGATGACGCAATAAGAGCAGCAAAATGAGTACATTTCGCTGCTTTTATCGCCACTAGGTAATTCTTTTTTTTTTTATTGAAAAAGTTTTCAAATACAAGTTTTTCCCCCTTTCCCCCCCCCTCTTCCCTAACCCCCCCTCACCACCCATCCCCCCCCCTGTGACTTCTTCACAACAATAGGCTATTTCATAACTAATTACATACATAATATCTTTCCTTTCCCTTACTCCCTCCTCAGAATACTGACCCTTAGCATATTATTCTTATAACTCCCATTTTTACGATAATCTGCCCTTTTTCTCCTCCCCTAAACTTATAGTGTATTATTACAATTTAACATTTAATCTTTTATATATATTAATATAACATTTTAAAGCAGCCTTCTCCCTACATCCAAATTTAACGTTTATTCAGTTCTATCCAATTCCTCCACTCCCCTAAATATATGACTTAAGGATCCTTTTTCTTAGACTAATCAATCAGTAAACTAACCTATTTCAACCCTTCAATTCCTACAAAATCATGCAATACAATTCTAAATATAACCCACTGCCCACTTTACTAAAATATACACATATCTATATATGCATTCCATTTTATAAAAAAAAAAAAGACAATAACTTTAAATTTATAATCCATATAATATCTTCTTTGATGTCTTTCCACTGGATCGTTAAATCCATCACCCATAATAGGGTAAAATAACATGCTGGTGCAACAGTTTGTTCAAAATCTTCAATCATCTTCTGCCCCCATCAGTAGTAGATATCCTCGTATATATATAAAAGTAAAAACAACCACCCGAGTGACATTATAATTATATCCATATAGTTATAGTTGTGGTATTCATCAGGATTGTTGATTCCCATCATCCTAATGGGTAACAACCAGATCTTCTGCATGCCCCAGCGTGACTCTCTTGCCTTGTAACTCAAAATAATCATAATATATTCACCAGTAAAAGAAATCCAGAGTAGATAATTCAAATCCAACAAGGTAAGGCTCTTTTCACATCCCAAAATCACGGCATTACAGAGATCTGCCACAATCCTCAGGATAGTATTAAACAATTGTTCGCCTCCACTATCTTTTCAGATGTTCATTCATTTTTTAAAGTCCCTGGCTTCACTGTTGCTTGGTTTAGAAATTGCTGTTTCTATGAGATCTATTTCTTTTCTTTTTCTTTTGCGGGTTGAATTTCCATCCTCGTTTCGTGCCTACCAATTGTGTATTGGCTGATCGATTTTCATTCTGCTTTATGAGTTGATCTTGTTGGGTTAGTTTTGTCATCTCATCTTTCTTCTCCATCACTTGTATATCAACTGGTTGATTTGCGCACTTGTCTGTGACTTGATGGTTCATCACATTGGAGTCGGATGACACTGCTCTCTTATTTATAGACAGTCCAGCTGGGGTATCCAGAGAGTCCAAAGACAACTTATCCACCACAGCCTCTGTAATTTGATATTTTCTTTTTGTTTCCAACTCCTTTTGCTTATCCTGTATTATGCCTAAAGATGTTAAATTCATTTTTAAAATTTTTTGATAAAATTCTTCCGCTTTTTCAACAGTGTTCAGTTGATACCTTACTCCTTGGTGTCTCAATATTAAACCAACTGGGGCATTCCACCTAAATAGGATATTTCTTTTTTTTAACTCAGTCACTAGAAAGCCAAATTTCTTCCTCTCCATTAACATCTTAGTCGGGAGCTCCTTAAAAATCCAAATCTTTCTTCCATGAAATTGCAAAGTAGAATTAAAAGAGTTCTGCACAATATTATTCCTAATTTCTTTATCTGTAAAATAGATCACCACATCTCTAGGCAATTGCCTTTGCTTTGCCAACCAGGAGTTTATTCTGTAAATTCTATCAATCCTGCAATACACTTCATCAGGTTGAATCTTTAAAATCCCAGCCAGAATTTCAGAAGATATTTTCCTTAAGTCATCTCTATTATTTTCCTGCAAACCTCTCAGTCTAATTGCATATTCTGTAAAATTATTTTGAATCATTAAAACTTCTCTTTCAATCCTCTGTTGCACATTTTCTTCATTACCAGTCTTTTGGTCAACCTCCAATTTAGGTTTGTCTTCTGAGCTATTATCCTGAATGTTTACCAAATCCTTTTTAATTTTTTGAATCTTGTCATCCAAATTCTCCTCAGTTTCCTTCATTTTAGACTCTAATAATTTAGTCTTTGCATCCACCCGAATCAGAAAGTCTGATAGACCATTAGCTGTTTTTAAAATCTTTCGATTCAAAAAGTCAAACTTTGATTTCACCAGTTCAGCAATTTCTTTAATTTCCTGCTTAAATTTTTCGAGTTGCTGGTTCACAATCTCATCCCTTCTTACAATCTCTTCAAGAAGAAATTCTATTATATTAAAATCAGGTTTCTGACACTGGAGAGTTAAAACTTGTTGGTGTAATTTATTAATGGGGGAGATTCCCCCCCCCCCGTTTGTCTAGCTGTGTGAGTCCCGGTGCCATTTCCCACACAGACAAGATTTAGTGGAAAAGAGAGAAAAAAAAAAAAGCTTGTTTCCAACCAAGATCAATATCAGATCCCCCCCCCAAAAAAAAGAAAAAAAAAGCAAGAGTGAGAGTGAGGTTTTGCCTCAATTACGGCCAGAAGTATTCATTCCGCTACTTTGTAATAGAAAACGGAAGGACTTTCCCTTTCAGCCTCTCTTCAAGCCGCAGCAGTCGCAGCAGCAATCGCCATTTTAAAAATCTTTTTTCCTTTCACTTCTTAAACAACTTCAATAACTTTTCCAATAAAAAGAATACTTGCGCTTCAGGATCAGAGGTCCAACTGACGTCTTCTTGAGTTAATTTAACAAATTTACAGGCTTGCTTTTGCCCCTTAGCTCTGCATGTAGCAGAGATCTCCCAGAGCCCGGAGCATCGGCTGGGGATACGGGGAGTCTCTTCCGCTCCGTCCCAAAAGTAAAAAAAAAACTTTTGGGATTAGGCAGAGGACTCAACCCACCCCAGCCTGCTCTATCTCCGTTTCCTCATGGAAACGGAGTTTTTTCGAGCCGCCATTCCGCTATAAAGGCGGCTCTTTACAGGCAGTGGGTGGGACGATCCCAAAGGAGCGTCCAGCGGGGACAAACAGCAAACCGGAAGTCCCCCACTAGGTAATTCTTAATATGAGATCTTACCAGTGTCCGGTCCGATTCAGAAAGACTAGCCCTCCAACTACTCTCTAGGCGTCTTTTCTGGCGCTTCATCTCCCTCAGCTCCTCGGTGAACCAAGGAGCCAGGTTGTCGCGATCCACTCGACACCTCACCTGGCTGCTGCGCTCGAGGACTCAACCGTTCCAGATGACGGCGGCCAGAATGGGTTGGCGTCGGGGGGGAGTTGGCGTCGGGGATTCTCTACGATGCTGCACGGTGGTGGGGGTGTTAATGATATATATATATAGGCGGCCGGTCACGGTGGCGGCCAGGGAGAGGGAGTAGTATATGCCTTCATGCTGTAATGAGACGGCAGCACATGCGCACGAGGCCCGGAAGGGCGGTGCTTAGGACTATTTAGCCGGCACGTTATTTAAAAGGCGTTGGGAAGCAGCCGCTCCCAACGCCGACTTTGTGTGTATCCGTATACCATCAGCTTTGCCGTGCAACGTGTGAAGGCTTTGTAATAAAGTGGTTGCAGCAAGCCCAGGCTACGTGTGCTCCTTTCGCCTTACTCACACGGAACTGCAACGCATCGTTGACAGAAAAGTCGGCGTTTCTCCTCGCATGGCGGAGGGCAGCCGCTAAGTCCCCAGCGACCGAGGAGGAGTTGGATGCGGACATAGAGGGCTTGTTAGAGGGCCCAGCGTCTGAGGAGATGGACGTGACCGTCGTACGCCCGAAGGAGGTCACGCCCCAGGCGGGTGCTGCAGACCTCCGTAAGGACGAGTGCTTTTCGCGAGGTGAGAGAGACTCGCTGGGCCTGGGATCGTCATCCCCCCCCCCAACCTGGGCAGCGCGTCGTTCCAAGGGTGGAGGGAATGGAGGTGGATGGAGGAGGATGAATACGACATGAGCTATTCGACCGGACTGGGGCCGTCCACGCTGGATGTCTTAAGGGAGAAGTTTGGCGAGGCGAGCTTCCGGGACGCCCCCTCTTGGCAGCCATGGATACCGGAGGCATGCCCCTGGCAAGGACAAAGACCACCTCATAGCACTTCGGAGCCGCGTTTCCGTCTGGCAAGCCTGAAGTTGCTCATCGGGGAGGAGACGCCAAGGCTCGAGTATCGAGACCAAGGAGCGCCTAGTCCTCCCCAGACTGTGTCCCATACAGGTCGTGTACGGGGTCCCGATGGGGCTGGTGATAGGGCAAGGGGCCCACGCTACGACCAGCAGGGCCCGCAAGGACACAGTGGTCAGCAGAGAGGCAGCCATCGCAGGAGTGATGCCAGGGACGCTCAGAACGTTAGACCAACAGCCCCGGGCCCCGGCTGGGGTCCTGACCCATGGCACACCCAGCAGCAGCTGTGGGGCCCTCCTCCCCTACAAGCCACCTTCGACGGCAGTCCAGATAGAGTATCATTATTTTTGAGTCAAATACTCAGTTACATGGATTTGTATGGTCATCTTTTCCCGTCACAATGGTCTATGGTGGTAGCCATCACCACTGTTCTGTCAGGTGAAGCAGCGGATTGGGTCGCCGATTTACATAGCGACCACGCCAAGGAATTGGCTGATGTGGGCCTCTTTTTAGAGGTGTTGCGTTGCCGCTTTGAAGACCAGTCACGCACCCAATTGTTAGAAGGCGAATTGGTGGCGTTGAAACAAGGGGGTCGGCCTGCCAGACAATATGTCAAGGAGTTTCGAGCTGTGGCAGGCCGCTTACGGGCGTGGCCTGAACGATTACTCATCCATCAATTCCGCCTAGGTCTAGATTGGGAGTTGAGACAGGCGTGTGTGTATAGAGGGCTACCACCAAAACTGACGGAGTGGTTTAAGGCTGCAGTGGACCTTGATGTGGGTTTACGGGAATTCAGACCCCGGGGGGTGGCTACTTTCTCCACCGCCACACGGCGCAGTAGTGATAGGCCGGTGGGGACCCGGGGGGTGGGGTCTTCCCCTCCTCGCTCTCTCCCCCCTGTTGGGAGGGGTGCCATCCGATGTTTCAGGTGCAATCAACTTGGTCATCGTGCAGCTGATTGTCCTATACCTCTTGTGTCGACTGCCTCCAAAACACCATCATCCGCAGGAAGAGGTCGGGAACGAGCTCGTTCATCATCGGACTGGTCCAAAGGGGCTACACCTACACCGACATCGGTGTCTACCCGTGGACCGGCGTCAGAATCAAGATCCCTTCCGCTCCAAGGCAGTACCCCTATGGCCTCGGACAGCAGTGATGACGACGCAGCTGGAGACCCCATGGTGAGTGGCCCGATACGACCTTTTGTAATACCTGTGGTCCTAAACCACTTACATACAGCAAGACGAATAGAACAAAATGCCCTTATTGATTCCGGGTGTACCCGCTGTCTCCTACAGAAGTCTGTAGCTTCGGAACTGGGTCTACGAATGGTCCCCTTAAGGGTCCCCATACGGTTCGAACAGATGGACGGGTCGTTGTTGGGGGGTAGGCCAGCAACCCAGGTAACCGAGCCGGTCCGTCTGGAGGTGGGAGACCATTCGGAAAAGATTCGCTTTGTGGTTGTTGATACTATGGTAGAGCCCCTTATCCTTGGCCTAGCATGGTTAGACAAGTGGAGACCAACCATATGGTGGGAGGGCGGGTACCAGAAATTACGGCTGGGGCTTGGACCTGATCCAGTCCCGGAGGAGTTAAGCAGGAGAGCAGAGGATGCTGGGGATGCAGTACACCAACAGCCGACAGATGGATACCCTGTGGAATATAGTGATCTGTCGGCGGTCTTCGACGAGCAGGAATGTGAGATACTACCCCCCCATAGGCCAACAGACTGTGCCATCAAACTGAAACCAGGAGTCCGTTTGCCAAAACCCCGCATGTACGCTATGACAAAACCAGAGTTAGAGGAATTAAGGTGATACATTGATAAGAATCTGGCCAGAGGCTTCATTCAACCCAGCAGGTCCCACATGGCAGCGCCCGTCTTGTTCCGGGAGAAGAAAGATGGCGGGCTACGTTTGTGTGTGGACTTCCGGGACCTAAATGCTGTGTGTGTTGAACATCTGTATCCCTTACCTCTCATGAAAGACCTCTTGGCTACGCTATCGACTGGCAAAGTGTTTACGAAACTGGACCTGCGTGAGGCGTACTATCGGGTCCGGATTAGACCTAGTGACGAATGGAAGACCACATTCAATTGTCCCCTGGGCAGTTATAAGTTTCGAGTAATGCCCTTTGGATTGCAGGGGGCACCAGCCGTTTTCATGCAGGTAATAAACGAGGTTCTGCATGAATTCCTTTATCGAGGTGTTCTCGTCTATCTGGACGACATTTTAATTTATACCAAAACAATGAAGGAACATATAATATTGGTACGACAGGTGCTTAAAAAATTGTTACAGGCGAAACTGTTCGTCAAACTGTCGAAATGCGAATTCCACCGTACAAGGCTGGATTATTTAGGATATCGGATTTCCGGCGATGGAGTCGAAATGGATCCCAAGAAGGTGCAGGCGGTGCTGGACTGGCAAGCACTGAGAACACGAAAACAATTACAGAGCTTTCTCGGGTTTGCGAACTTTTATCGTCAGTTTATACCAGCGTTCGCCCAAATAGCTCTTCCGTTAACGAACCTACTCCGCACAAAGGACACAGGCCAGAAAGTAAGGCCAGGTCAAGTACTAGCCTGGTCTGCAGAGTGTCAGCAGGCGTTCGTTAGTTTAAAAACTCTGTTCTCCCAAACTCCAATCCTGAAGCATCCAGATCCCTCCTTGCCCTTCGTAGTGCAGGCTGATGCAAGCGATGTGGCTGTGGGGGCGGTTCTTATGCAAAGCACGACGGCAACAGAATTAGTTCCTTGTGCGTACACGTCTCGTAAGTTGACCCCAACAGAGAGGCGTTGGGCTATTTGGGAGAAAGAGGCGTTTGCTGTGAGGTGGGCTTTACTCACCTGGCGGCATCTGTTGGAAGGCAGTGGGAAAAGATTTGAGGTGTGGACAGACCATAAAAACCTTGAAGCACTACAAACTCCAAGACGACTATCACCAAAGCAAGTGAGGTGGGCGCAATACTTCCAACACTTTGATTTTGACCTCAAATACGTCCCGGGGGGTAAGAACTTCTTGGCGGATGCTTTATCACGTCTACCCCAATACAAGAGTAGGAAGGAACAAGTTGTACAGGCGTTGATACCGAGGGTCCAGCAAGTAGGCCGGACGTCCCATACCATGCCACTCCAGTGGGAAAAGGAACTAAAGGATGCTTTAGCAACAGATACCTGGCTAGCAGAGCACAAGCAAGCGTTGACATACCGGAACGGTTTTGCCTATATGAGTGGCAAACTATACGTTCCCCTAGCTCTGCGGGTGAAGATACTACACAGGTGTCATGACATGAAAACCGCTGGCCATTTCGGATTCATCAAAACATTACACCTGGTACGACGTCAATTCTGGTGGCCCCGTATGAGGAAGGAGATCGAGAACTATGTAAAGAGTTGTAAGGTGTGTGCAATGGCGAAATCCCAGCCTGGAAAGCCGCTTGGCCTTCTACAGTCTGTAGCAGACCCCAATCGACCATGGGAGGAGGTTGCTATGGACTTCATAGTGGATCTCCCACTCAGTAATGGATATAATGTTATATGGACTGTAATAGACCTCTTCTCGAAACAGGCCCACTTCATACCATGTCGTGGGTTACCCTCTGCCCGTAAACTATCCAAAATGTTCCTTGTACACATTTACCGGTTACATGGGGCACTTCGCCGTATTATCTCAGACAGAGGTGTTCAGTTCACCTCAAAGTTCTGGCGCGCATTCATAACCATGATCGGTTCCTCACAAGGATTGAGTTCTGGGTTCCACCCGAGTACCAATGGGGCAGCGGAACGGGCGAATGCCATGATAGAACGATACTTACGATGTTATGTCTCATACCAACAAACGGACTGGTCGGAGCTACTCCCTTTCGCCGAAGTTGCTTACAATAATACAGTCCATGGGAGTACAGGGGTTACCCCATTCCATGCGGTCTCTGGGAAGGATTTCCCCGCTATCCCTGAACTCGATGTACCAACCCAGGATCAGCCAACCCCTGATACCTGGGCCAGTTATATTGGGAGGGGTTGGCCTCATATAAAAAAGGCCTTAGAGAAAGCAGCCCTTATGCAGAAATACCAAGCTGACAAACGAAGAGCAGACCATAGACCCTTTGTAGTTGGAGATAGGGTATACCTTTCTACCAAATACCTGAAACTACGAACACCGAGCCGTAAATTAAGTCCTAAGTATGTAGGCCCTTTCCCTGTTCTAAAGGTCATCAATCCGGTCACAGTGGAACTTAAGCTGCCGCCGTTACTCAGCAAAGTCCACCCTGTGTTCCACAGCAGCCTTTTGAAGCCTGCAGAGGTAGTCCGGGAACCTATAAGTAGGCCCGGCCCGGTAAAAGACAACCGGTATGAAGTGGAACAAATCCTAGATGCGAAACTTAGTAGGGGAAAACTCAAATATTTACTTAAATGGAAAGGATACCCTTTCGAGGAAGCGTCATGGGTAGCCGCTACCGATGTGGAGGCTAACCGCCTGATCAATCGCTTCCATAGACGGTATCCCCATAAGCCAGGGCCCCGGAGTGAGGAATTACGGCCCTGAAGCATGATTAACATATGTCTTTGTGTCTTCCAGGAGGGCACCTGGTAGGGGGAGCCGCCTGTCGCGATCCACTCGACACCTCACCTGGCTGCTGCGCTCGAGGACTCAACCGTTCCAGATGACAGCGGCCAAAATGGGTTGGCGTCGGGGGGGAGTTGGCGTCGGGGATTCTCTACGATGCTGCACGGTGGTGGGGGTGTTAATGATATATATATATATATATATATATATATATATATATATATATATATATATATATATAGGCGGCCGGTCACGGTGGCGGCCGGGGAGAGGGAGTAGTATATGCCTTCATGCTGTAATGAGATGGCAGCACATGCGCACGAGGCCCGGAAGGGCGGTGCTTAGGACTATTTAGCCGGCGCGTTATTTAAAAGGCGTTGGGAAGCAGCCGCTCCCAACGCCGACTTTGTGTGTATCCGTATACCATCAGCTTTGCCGTGCAACGTGTGAAGGCTTTGTAATAAAGTGGTTGCAGCAAGCCCAGGCTACGTGTGCTCCTTTCGCCTTACTCACACGGAACTGCAACGCATCGTTGACACAGGTGAGATCGGCGCCGGGTCAGAGGCCGCAAAGGCACGACTCGATCCAGAGCTCCAGCGGCCGCCCTGTCCCAGGCGGCCACTAGGTCTCCAGTCGAGGCGTGAGCCAGATCCTTGGGGATTGGCCCAAGCTCCATCTGGAACCTATCAGGTTCCATCAGGCGTCTGGGGCAGTACCATCTTATTGGTTCCGCCTCCCTGCGGCGGGGTGCCGCGGTTTGAAGGTCAAGGTGAAGGAGAGAGTGATCCGACCATGACAAGGGCTCAATGACTATATCCCCTATCTCGAGATCACTCAACCACTGTCATAACTATCATCCAAAGAAGAAAGGAATATATAAACTTGTTGTAGTTCTGAGGAAACAAGTTCCTTTTCATGAAGCTCCTGGAAAATTCTGGTCATGGATTCCAAATGAGCCGTCATATCTCCACCTTTAAGAAGATGTTGTTTAAATAATATCCGTGTGAGATAAATATGAGCACCCACAGAGTCACGAACATATAGTCTCTTCAACTTGGTCCAACACCTAGCAGCAGATTCCTCGCCACGAATATGGCAGCCTATGTGCAAAACAAAAGACCTTCAGCTCCAGGATGATGGGATTATCCTTCAGGGCAAAGCCATTCAGCCACAATAGGAACTGCACAACAAGCCTCTTCATTGCATCAGCCCAAGCTTCAACCAAGCTTGACTCAGATGACCTACAAAATCAGCTATGACCCCTGCATAGCCCCACGGCATAGTCTGACGGCAACCAATAGAATACATTGTCAGGTTTCGGTGCTATCTTGAAAAAAACTTCATTCTCAAGCGCAAGCTCTCTAATGAATCACTTTTATTTTAAGAATAGCAGAGTCCGACATTTCTGATTCATTTTGCAGCCAAACTGGCCCCTCCTTCCAACCCCCTCCTCTTCCGCACTCCAACCCCAATGTCTCATTGGCCATCATGCAAATCCATCTCTACATCCCAGCACGTTCTTTTCACAGGAATGTGCCCCCCTCCTCGTCTCCCAGGAAACCCTATCTGTAACATACAAAGACTAGGTAAAAGTTCATCTCAGCAATAAATCAAGCTACTGTTCTCTCTATGTCAGAACTGGAAGAGAGCCTAATTTGGAACGCTGACATCCATGCTGTTAAGGATATTGTTGTGTTAACCAACCAGCAGAGCGTAGAGCACAGGGAAACGGTGCTGAGAGCGATGAATAAAATACATACAAACTGGTTTATCAAAGTTTTTACTTTGTAGTGAAAAACAATCTCATAGTCTTTAATCAATCCAAGTCTTAGCCATTCAAATCAGTCCAGTGATACAAAAGTCTTCTTACCATACAAAACAGCAGTAGGTAATAATAGCAGCACATACACGCTGGTAACAGATCACGATGGTAGCATATCCATCCACGATGATAGCATCTCCACACACGATGATAGCATATCATCAATGACTACATTTCAGCTCCCTTCTTAAATACAGGTACAACAGAGCTTATTCAATCAGGATACAATGACTCAGCATTACAATGACTCAGCAGTACTTCTTAAAGTCATATAATACATATTCATGTTAAAGTCATAGAACATATATTGCCTGGACAACCTGTTAGGCATACACCATATCCTAACACATGCCCTTGCCACAGGAACAGGAAGCTCAAGGGCAAGACCCAAGAAAGGGTATAAATAACCCTCACTCTCCACTCCATGTGGTCAGCTGCCCAGGACCTCAAACCTATGTGGTTCTGTTCATCAATAAACCATCTTTCCAATCAGCCTCCATGTTTCCAGTGTTTTCTCCCCGCTTGTAACTGAACCAGATGGATATTTCTTCCAACACTAGTTTTGTACCTTGTCTCCTACAGAAATGTGAACGAGTTCTCCTTGAGCTACTTTGTTATGAACCATGCAGACCTCTTCACCGGCTTTCCAATGCTCCAGTGAGTTTGTCACATTGAGTTTTATGAGCTGGAAGGGTTAATTTAAATACCTTGGATTGTAGCACAATTTATGTAGTTGAAAAAAATTAACAGATGCTTGGCAGGTGTTAATTGTTTTCCTTTGTGTCCAAGCAGTTCTTAATGAGGGAATTTACTGTAATTCTGGGCTGTCATATTGTTCAGCTCTTAAATAATTACAATAGATGGTATTGCTTTGTATGAATGTTAAAAGTTTATAATACTATAAACAATATGGGGATATTTTAGAAATGTCTATTAAAAATAATGTCTAAAAGTTTTTTTAATGCTTTTGTTGTTTTTAAAAGCCATTTACAACCTTCTTCACAAATTTTGTGAGAAAAGTTGGGCTTCTAAATTGCATGTAATTAACATACCTCTTGATAGAAGATTTAGCATAAAACCATAAAGTTTTTCTTTCTGGTTTATTTTCCAGGAGGGGCAGAACACAATTGACTTGACCTTGATTAGAGCAAAGCTACAGCAGAAGCTGTCACCACCCTGCACATCTCCTGATGAATTTGCAGGTGATGTTTGGAAGATATTCAGGCAGTTTAACAAGCTGACTGAGGTGAGGCTTTCTTTTCCTAGGAAGAGCAGGGATAGAGGTCTTACATTGTTGCATTAAATAGAGATAGACTGGCAGGCTGTACACCAGCTCTCCTTGAAAGGAGTCTGGAAACTTGATGGTGCAAGGTCCAGCTACGCAGTAAGTAACTTAGTGCATCATAATGGGATTGCATTATTTCTGTTTTGAAAAACTTGTATGGCTGCCAGTTGTTTTCCAAACATAATTTAAAGTGTGTTGAAATTATCTGAAGGATAGCCTTGTTGCAATATTTTCAGGATCAGACTCAATAATTAAAGTAAGAATAGTATGTTTAAATAAAGCTCTGTTTAATCACAGATGGCATTCTATATTCACTGAATATTCACAAATAGAAGCACTGAAAAATGGCATACAGCTCCTTATATATACAAGGGGAGGAGCTAGATATGGGAGTGGTTAGACATACATACATTAAGCAATGGAAATAAGTTAACTCTTGATATACTGTACAGATACTATTTACATGATGGAGAATAAAGCATTTACTTGTGACAAATCCCCCTCTAAATGCTGATTCGACATATGACAATAATTACATTCAGATTCAGAACAATATAAAACTTGTAGCTTGGTAGTTAAGTATTTGTGTTGTTTAGAAGGTAAAGGTTTTGTCAAGATGTCAGCTATTTGCTCTGATGTTTCACAATGAATAGCTTTAATAAATCTGTCTTGTGATAATTGCCTTACATGTTTGAATTTTATATCTATATGTCTAGATCGCTGTCCAATAGCATCAGATCTAGATATTTCGATGGCAGCTTTGTTATCTTCATGTATGATATAAGGCAATGAAGGTTTTTTCCAAATATTAGACAATAAATCATTAAACCATACTAGGTTATTTGATGCTTTAGACAGACAGACATATTCTGCCTCAGTAGTTGATGTAGCTACCAAATCTTGTTTACCAGTGTACCAGTAAACTGGGCAGCCGTTAAGGAAAAATATATAGCCAGATGTACTTTTTCTACAAGTGACATCACCAGCCCAATCTGCATCTGCATAACATGTGAGAATGGGTTCATTTGTATTATTGGGTTCTAATAACAAGCAGAAGTCTAAGCTATTTTTTAAGTATCTTAATATCCTCTTGACAGCTTCCCAATGGTATGATAATGGTTTACTGACATGTCTGGATAATAAGTTAAGGGGTAAAGCAATATCAGGTCTAGTCCAGTTAGAGATATAGAGAAGAGAGCCGATAACAGACCTATACAATGTGTTATCTTTAAATTCTGGAGATGACTCATCAGTGTTTCTTAGAAAATCAGTCTGCATGGGAGTATCACATGGTTTGGCATCATTTAGGTTACATTTGTTTAAGAGTTCTATAATTTTATCCCTTTGGGAAAGTTTGAATCCCTTCTTTGTTTTGCTGATTTGAACACCAAGATATTTGTTTACTTTCCCTAATGATTTTAAGGAAAAGTGTTCATTGAGTTTTGTTACAAAAGTTTCTCTCCTTTTTGTATCTTTGCCTATATATAGAATATCATCAACATAAATCAATACAAATTCTGGAGAATCACCTTCACTCTTAACAAAGAAACAATAGTCAGCAGTAGTGGCAACAAAGTTCATAGTTTTAAGTACTTTGACTAAACATTCATACCATCGCTTGCCAGATTGTTTCAATCCGTATAGACTTTTGTTTAATAGCCATATATCATTTTTGTTTGTATATTGACTATGAGGAGCTCTTACATATATATCTTTATCTAATTTGGCATGTAAATATGCAGTTTGTATATCATATTGAAATACCTCGAGATTAAGTGCTGATGCTATAACTAGAGCTGTTTTAACACTCTCAGTTCTTACAGTAGGAGAGTAAGTGTCTGTATAATCCTCAGGATATCTTTGAGCATAACCTTGTGCGACTAGTCTGGCTTTATACAGTGTGTTACCTCCTTCCAAATTTTTAATTTTATATATCCACCAGGTACCAATAATAGTCTTATCCCTTGGGGCTTGTGTGGGTGTAAAAACATTCAATTCTTGTAAGCTATTCATCTCCTTGGTCATTGCTGATTCCCACTTTTCTCTTTCTTTGGGGGGAAGTTTCAGCACTTCTTCATAAGTGTTTGGTGTTACTATTTCTCCATTCATACACATTACATAATCTTTGTATTTATTAGGCACCTGATTTCTGTTACTTCTGGTTGTTCTCACTGGTATACTATCATTGTCATGCAAATACCTTGCTTCCTTTTTTGTTACTGAATCAGTTTTTATTTTGTGTTGACTATTCGTCCATGTTCTAACTTTGTTTTTGCGTGTGCTGTTATTGTTTTTCTTTTCAATATTCTCATTTTGATGTTCAGTGTCTGAATTGGTGTTTGGGAATATTTCATTAAGGTGTATTTTGGACCAATTGGCCTGTTCATGAAATACTGCTGTTCTTGAAATTATGAATCTGTTATTGTTATCAATAAATCTGTATCCTTTTGTGCCTGTTTCGTATCCCATGAATTTAAGTCTTCTGGATACGTTTTCACCTTTACGCCTTAATTGTTTAGGTATATGTACGTCTGCAGTGACTCCAAATATATGCATGTGTGTTAACTTAGGTTTCCTACCGTACATTACTTCATATGGTGTTTTATTCACTATGCTGGACCAAGTCCTATTTTGGGTGTAATTGGAAAATTGTAAAGCTTCTGACCAGAATTGTTTACCTAAACCAGCATCTTCTAATGTGGATCTAATCAT
Source organism: Arizona elegans (assembly GCA_022577455.1). NCBI lineage: Eukaryota > Metazoa > Chordata > Lepidosauria > Squamata > Colubridae > Arizona > Arizona elegans. The sequence goes on along the minus strand of JAKOOJ010000019.1, from coordinate 16,887,869 downwards.
GGTTTGTAGTGTTGAGTTCTTTCTCTCTACCACTCCGTTCTGGAATGCAGAGAAAGGACTAGATGTGTAATGCAACATCCCTTTATCTTTTAGCCATCGTGAGAATTCGTTTGACATGAACTCACATCCTCTATCTGTCATAATTTGTTTTATTCTAATGTTGTGTTGTGTCTCTATGCGTTTGTAAAATTCTTTGAATTTCTGAAATGTTTCATCCTTATGTCTTAATGTGTAGACAAATCCATAACGACTATAGTCATCCACAATGGTTAGAAAATAGCGTTTTTTATATGTGATTGATGGTGTCAATGGACCAACTAAGTCCATGTGTACTAATTCAAAGATTTGTTTTGTTGACCTGGTTGATTTTTTGGGCCTGGGGCTAGTTTTGAGTTTTGTGGATTTACACACTGAGCATTCTAGATAGTTTTTACAGTTTTTTATTTTAACACCATCAGCATGTTCAATCATTTTTTGTACTACAGGAAAACTAGCATGTCCTAATTTTCTATGTAAGATATGGGCACATTCATCATGAATAGGTTTGCCTATATTAGGTCTTTTATCATTGGATGAGTTTTTGTTGTTATGAACTACCTCATGTTCCTCATTATCACTATTACTATTTTCTTCGTTATTTATGTCATTGTCATCCTCTATGTTGGAATCAATATTGTGTAAACATCTTTCATTTGTTATTAAGTAAGGTAAGCCTCCTTTTATAATGACAGTACCTACGCTTGTTTCATTTTTCTTTAAAGCTGCATTCCCTTTTGAAAAGACTATGTTTATGCCAGATTCTCTGCTTAGTTTTATTGCACTAAGTATGTTATGAGGTATTTCAGGTATTAACAATACCCCCTCTATTTTTCCTAGGCCAGGTAAGATTATATTTCCTCTACCTATGACTTGGACCTTCTCTTGATTAGCTACTTTGATTATAAATTTATCTTCAACAAACGAAGATAATATATTTTTGTTGTGTGTAGTGTGATTTGTTGCACCAGAGTCAATGAGCCAATCGTTATCTTCTGGTCTATGTATGTTGTTGTTGTTGTGTTTGTTCAGTCCATTCAATGAACCAGATTTTCTATCTCTTGAATCATCTCTACCCCCTCTATGTTCCTTATAGATGGGTGGACTTCTATATCTATGTCTGTCAGTGGATGACTGTCTGTTGTGATATCTATCTCTATGATCTGTCCTATGTTTATCTCTGAGGAATTTAGGACAATCTCTTCTATTATGCTCTTTGGACCCACAATTATGGCATTTGATTGGTTCATGGTACCTTTCTTGAAATGCCATTTTCTTATATTGCTTATGCTCTATGTGATTATTATAACGATTTCTTCTCGAATTGTCTTCAGCTATCAACCTATTAGAAAGGTTTTCTATGGATAAATACCCTAAATTGATTGTATCTAAATGGGATATATAATTATTCCAAGATGGGTCTAATGAATTGATAATAACACTTTTCATTGTTTGATCTGAAATTATTTCTCCTCTTAGTTGTAATTCTGCTCTGACTTTGTTTAAGTATATTAAATGTTCACTTATGGTGACCCCAGATTTTAACCTGGCTGAAAAGAAATCCTTAGACATTCTTGTTGTAGTGGCTACACTATCACTGTGAAACAGCTTAAACATGCATTGAACAATTTCTGATACAGTTAGATTTGACTTAATACTATGATACATAGCAGGAGATATACTGGATATTAGTAAGAAAAATGCTCTATGGTGTAGGCAGTCCAATCTTAAAGTCCAAGGTCTTTTTGGAGGGTTAGTAATGAAAAACAATAAATTTTCTTTCATAAAGACAACTTGGAGCTGTTGGCACCACTCTTGTAAATTAACACCATCTATCCTCAGTTTTGGGAAATCATTGGGTAAATTCCCAATGTTGTTAGCTCCATTACTTACAACTGGAGGAAGTCCATGGTCTTCTAAGTGTTGGTAACCGCAGAATGGCATGGGGATGCTAGCGACGACTTTAAATGGCAGTCTCTGTCTTTCTCTTGCTTCGAAGCTGTCTGTGTAGCTTTGCACATGCGCATTGTCCATTTCGCTCCTGAAGTCATGGTGAAAGGTTCTCGTCGCTGCAGCTCCCTCGCATTGTTCTTCTTCGGAAGACTCGGTCTCTGGTTCAGCCTTGGGAGTCCTGGTGGCGATGGGAGTCCTTTTATTGAGAGTGCTGGTCTCTGGAATTGTTTGCGGCGTAGGTTGGTATCTGCAGGGCTCTCTGGGTTCAGGCGTCGATGCTTTCGCTGATTCTTTAGTTATTTTCAATTTTGACCCAAAAGTTGCAAAAAGCATTTTCATTGCAGACTCTACTTGATTTTCTATTGATTCTTCTTCAGTCTCTGTGTCAGACTCTTCTGATGTATGGATCTTTTCTCTTTTGTTTTTTGCATCAAGTAAGTCCTTTCGCGCCAGATATTTTGAATCTTGTCTTCTGATTGGCTCTTCATCGCTTAGACTGAAGGTTCGTTGAAACCAAGATGGCTGCCATTCAAAATTTTGCGCGGGACCATTGTTCTTCTCCTTCGTTGCATTTTTGTCTGTAGACAAATCGCTCACCTTTTTTGAGTCTTTATTTTCATCTGTAACGATGTGCTTTTCTCTCGCTGCTCCGCTTTTTTTCAGTAAGTCTTGGAGGTTCGCGATGAGGTTTTCATCGTTCTTTTGATCTTTTAAAAGTTTTAGTATTTCTGACCTGAGTTTGTTATTTTCTATTTCGTTTTCTTTTTGATCATTGTTCTCATCTATTATTTCTTCGTTGTCTGTAGTACAGTCTTCAGATTCTCTCGATATTTCAGTTGCGTATTCATCAATTATTTCTTGTTCTGCTTCCATTTCTTTAGTATATGCCCTGGTGTTGGGTCTTATTTTTTTGCTTTTTGATTTTTCTCTCTCAGACATTGTTGAATTTTTTATTGAGTCAATTAACCATCCTCTGCTACCAAATTGTTGCAATATTTTCAGGATCAGACTCAATAATTAAAGTAAGAATAGTATGTTTAAATAAAGCTCTGTTTAATCACAGATGGCATTCTATATTCACTGAATATTCACAAATAGAAGCACTGAAAAATGGCATACAGCTCCTTATATATACAAGGGGAGGAGCTAGATATGGGAGTGGTTAGACATACATACATTAAGCAATGGAAATAAGTTAACTCTTGATATACTGTACAGATACTATTTACATGATGGAGAATAAAGCATTTACTTGTGACAAGCCTGTTATATTATGAACTTGTCTGGATGTCAGGAAAGGCCCTTGTGAATTTTTAGGGGCTACTGGCCCATGAATTAGACACACATTTACTTGTGACATTCCTTGGAAGTGTAATGTACTCTCCTGAGAATTGCATACACCCCCTCCCCCAAACATACTGTGCTTTAGAGAAGGAAAGAAGATCCAGTTCCTAACCAATCATTTTAAAATCCCTATTTACATTTTTTAAAATTTATTTATCTTTTCATCTGTTGGGCACTTTGAATATTCAGTTGAATATAACCTGAAACAAAATATCAAATACATCACTGAATCTGTTTGCAAGGGGGTGCATCAGTTATTTCTGGCAGCAGCCATAGTTGCTGATCTTGATGTAATACTTGGCAGTGTCACATACTTGAGGATTTATGAAATCTGGGAACATTTGGAAAAAATTCTGCTTGCACTGAGCTGGGCTGGTGATACCAGTTGGGCAGGATGTTAGGTGTTTTGTGCCAGCCATGGCAGTCTCTTCAAAGGCCACCAGATGGGGGCAAAGAGGCACCTTTGATCCCACTGGTGGGTCAAGGGGCTGCAGCCCCTGCAGCCCCATTGGGGAGAGTTAATGGTCCTCCGGCCTCCTCACACATTGGTAAGGGAGGGGCCAGGGGCCCCTATAAGAACACCTGCACAGGGGCTGCTCCCTGCTTTTTGCTTTTTACCCTTTTTCCCTTTTTCCCTGCTCTTGTTCTACTCTCCTATGGGACTGACCCATGGGCTCAATCCAGGCATGGATGCCTCCATGCCTGGGAACTTATTTTACTCTACTTTTACTTCTAAATAAAGACTTAATTTGATTGCATCCTTCCATGCTGACCTTTTCTTGGAAGCGCCCTCAACGAACCATCATTCTTCGTGAGATCCCTCACAAAGTGGTAGCAGAGGATGGGTTGAGGAAACGCTTCCAAGCCAGCAGAAGCAAGATGCCAGGAGATTCCAGCAAGAACTCCCAAGAGATGGATGGTAGGATTTCCCCGGTCATGACCAGGAGTCTCCAAGCAAGGTTGGCAGCCCTGCATCCAGTCCCTGAAGCAAGCTTCGATCCAGAGGAGGGTACAGATGATCTCTATGCCCACAGAGGACCCAGCGGAACGCAAGGGACCCCTTCGCACATTTCCTTGCAGCTGCAAGCCACAGAGGAAGGCGTGGAAGGCCAGCAGTCCACCCAGGACTGCCAGGACACTGGGGATGTGGCCAGGGACCAGGCTACCCCCAGCGTGGACCAGCTCACTGGTGGGGAATGCAGAGAGCTGCTAAGAACGCTCCTAGCAACCTGAGGGACGCCAGGAGCCAAGCCACGTGGGACACCAGTGCAGTGGGCCTCTGGACACCGGGTAAGTCCTTCCCCAGCGCCCAGGAGGCTCCCCAACATGGCGGCCCCCAGGCCACCTACTCCAGTGAGGCTTGGTAGGCCTCAGCTAGGCCATGAGGCCCAGCAACCGATGGCAGCCAGCCAAAGCAGCATGCAAACTGCTCGTCCCCCCCCCCCACAGGCAAGCCTCAAAGTCTGCCCAGCTGCTCCTGCTGCAGCAGGCATCAGGGCTGCAATCCAAGTCCTGGTCGCAGCCCTGGAGGCCATGATGACTGTGGCCTCAACCTCGGGGGCAGCCAGCGTCCCTCAACACCCCCAGGGGACCAGCGAGGGGGGGCGTCCAGTCCAGAGCCCCCCAGCCAGGACCCAGGCCTCCAGAGAGCCCCAGAAGAACCCCTGGGGGCTCCAGCCTTCCCAACACCCCCACCGAGGCAACGGAGGACTCACCTCGATGGCTTCAGGGGGCCTCCAGCTGAGCCTCCCACCTCCCAAGATGGCTGCCTCCTCCGGAATCTTCAGGACCAGCGGTGGGCCCCTCCAGGCGATCCTCAGCATTTTTGGGCTTTTCCAGCCCCATCCTGCAGCCTTCGCCCCCTGGTAAGTGTTCCAGTACCAGGAGGGCTTCCAGAAGACTCTTCAGAGCCCCACAGGCCTGGCCCCAGGCCTGGCCCTGAAGCACAGAAGGAGAGGCCCGCCCCCGTCGGCTCCTGGGCTGGAATGAGTTCTGAGCATGCTCAGTTGGCCCCATCTGAAAAGGATAAAAATAATCAGAGAAAAATACCTACACCAGCCAGCAGAGGGATCCCTTTCCCATTTACTTCAATGGAACCTAAGAAGAGATACCAAGGGCAGCAAAATACATCAGCATTTTCTACCCCAGCTGTGTCTGTTCTCCCAAATAATTTTGAAAAATTACATCTGGGAGGGGAAAATTTTAACATATGGAATAAAGAGGTACAGGTATGTCTCTTAAAAGAGGGGACCCTAGAAATGGTTTTAGACCCCCCACCTTTCCCTTGGGGACCTCAAGAAGAGTGGTACCACAGGAGAGCCTATACCACTCTACTGAGCTCACTGGATGTTAAATTGTACCCTAGCATTCCAGATGGGCTCACAGCTGGTGAAATTTGGGGGGGGGGTGTTATATAGCTTATTTAATAGTGATAGCTTGGGCTCCACCACAAGACTCACAACAGAGTTCTATAACACCAAGCTAAAATTTGGGGCTAGCATGGCTGAGCACCTGGGAAAGTTGAAGGCACTCAGGGCAGAGCTGGTGCTCAGGAACTACTCCGTGACTGAGGCCAACATGATCGCTGTCATTCTGGCATCCCTGGACAAAAGTTGGGGCAATTTTATTATCTCACTAGAGGGAACCAGAAAGGAAGCCATGACTCTGTCCTACCTCACAGGGAGGCTCAATGAGGAAGACAGGAGGCGTAGAGATGCGGGAGAGTACACCAGGGCCACAACTCATCGCATCAACAGAAGGCACCAGAGTTCAGAGCAGGTTAACGCTCTACCCAAGTGTTTCATCTGTGGCTCTGAGGAGCATCTGAAGAAGGACTGCCCCCATTACCAGCAAGGACCTAAGCGTGGTTCCAATCAAGGAAGGGGCAGGGGGCAGAGAAGGGGGCCTGGCGGGGGCAAAGGTGGTGCTAAGGGCAATTTTGTGTATACTAGTTACCTCACCCCTGCCACAAAGGCTGATGGCCCAACTGGCCTCTGGTTACTGGACTCTGGGGCTTCATCTCACATTGCTAACTTGAGGCAAGGCTTTAAGAGTTTAAGGAGAATTAACTCCTCCATTAAGGTTGCAAATGGTAACAATGCTTTGGTCGTTGGGGAGGGCACTGTCTCTGTACCAGGGCTGGGCAATGTCAAAGGTGTTTTATTTATTTATTTATTTGTTTATTTGTTTGTTTGTTTATTTATTTTATTGAATTTGTATACCGCCCTACTCCTGAAGGACTCAGGGCGGTGAACAGCCATAGAATAAAACATATAGATACAAAATTTAAAATAAACTAAAACGAATTAAATAATTTGGCTGAACAAATTTAAAACCCCAATAATTTAAAACCAAATTTAAAATTTCCATTTAAAAAGGGGAAAGACTTAGGTCAGGCCAGCTTGATGAACTAAGAAAGTCTTGAGCACGCGACAGAAGGTACGCAGATCCGGGATCCTCCGTATCTCCGGGGGGAACTCGTTCCAGATATTCGGTGCCCCCACCTACTATTACATGTATTATATGCTCCCTCTATAGCCAATAACCTGTTAAGCATAACCAAGCTATGTGATGATGGCAGGGTGGAGGTATTGTTTCACAAAGGGGGAGGTCATGTCACTCAAGACAAAAGGGTCATTGGGAATGTTACCATTATAAATGGTTTGCCATATTTCTCCCCCGAGTACCCAGCCACAGGAGACAGCTCACAGGGTGCCACCCCAGAAGGGGCCTGTGCGCAGAGAGAGAGAAAGGCTCCACAGCCAGCTCCCAGGCTGTCAAAGATGTACAAGACTGAGCAGTTGTCTTACGTTCCACCAACAAGGATAGACTTTTAGAAATAGTTTTAACAAACAGAGGTAGAATACATGGGAGAAAAATACATCCCACCACTATTAATCCTACCAGGCCAAAAATGGCCTGCAGGCTGGGTAACTTTGGCCACCATCCTAAAAACATATCCTGCAAATTAAGGCCTTTCCAAGTCTGGACTGGCACATGAGCTATTTTAACCATTTTATCTGTTATTTCCTTAATAACTTTTCCGCTTTCATCAATTTCTATGCAGCAGTTAGTCAAATTAAACTTTCCACATACCCCTCCTTCTTTGGCTAACAAGTAGCCTAAGGCTAATCTATTCTGCATAATATATGTCCTTGATTTTACACTTTCCCTAGCTAATTGAGTAAGAACTTTCACGGTTTCGTTGGTGATTATTTCGACCACAGCTTGCAGATGAAATAATTGGTTCAGAATGTACATGGGGGTCCGATAGCCATACATGCCATCTTCCGCCCATGTAGCTGGTCCATAAACCTCAATAATTCGCTCTGCAGGCCTGTTCGGATAGGCATACCTCCTAGCCTAACCCTTCCTATTGCAGATGTGTCTACATGTCTCCTTTGTCTTAAGTTCCCCACCTCATCATACACCGGGACACGTAAAACCTGTTAAGTTTTAAGGGGAAGCAAAAAGAATCCTGGCCTAATTATTCCCAGGACACAAGCTCCACACCAATCCTTAGGTAGATACCCATATGCCATCTTACCACAAATCCAGTACAATCCATCAGGAGCAAGCCATCCAAGGGTTTGATTATCCGGATCCCTTAAGAAGGCTAATCCGTTTACCTCAAACAGAGCCGTTTCATCAAACCCCCCTGTGACATTACTTCTGGACCACCATATCTTGCTTTCCCATTTTCCTGTGCATATGAGGTTTCCTACCTGTGTACAATCAGTTTGAGTCCTCCTTTGGAAGCATACATTCCCTACCAAACTGGTGGTAAGTGTCCAGTCCCCATCTTTTCCCTGATTATATGAAAGGTTACCCTTCTGTTCCATTTCTAATACTTTGGAATAGTTCAATTCCTGGGCTTCCCATGGCCATTTTTCTCTCATATTAATTCCTCCACATACAAAACAATTTGATACATTCAGAGTGTGGGCTATGTCTCCTGCCAATTTGACAAAGGTATTTGTTACATGGCTAGGAATTTCAGGTACATTTAGCTTTTCCATTTCCAGATAATATAACTAGAACAATCCTTTCGTATCCCGTGTTGTCCTAGTAATTTTGGTAACATACCAGCTAAGGATTACAAGGGGATCTCCCTTGTTTCTCCCTTGGCCCTTTCTAAAGCCCGTATCAATACCCATAATTCAGCCACCCGTGCGCTATGTCCACCGCCCCAGAGGACCGCTTTCCACCACTTTTTCATCATCCACAATAGCATATCCGGATATTCACCTCTCATCTATATCATAACTTAACCCCTCCGTATACCAATTAAGCTGCACATTTGACAACAGAATATCCGTTAAATCTCCTTAGGCAACAAAGTTGCTGGATTTAATTGGTTAGACACCACCAGACGCACCTGTGGATTCTCACTCATAATTGCCTGATATTTTGTCAACCTTTGCCCACTAATCCCCAAATGTCCCTTAGTATCCAACACAGACTGCCCCTCATGAGGGGAGTGCATGAGTATAGGACAAGAAAAAGTAAGTTTATTACAATCCTGAATCAATTCTGCACTTGCAGCCAGCACCTTCAAACAGTGGGGCCAGCTTTTGGCCCCCCATCCAATTGTTTTGACAAATAGGCTACAGATTGTTGCCAACTTCCCAAAGGCTGGGTAAGTACCCAGCAATGTTTCTATTAGTGTTTACGTACAAATTAAAAGGCAAGTTCGGTAAAGCCAGAGCTGGAGCCTGAGTCAATGCAAGTTTTTATGTCTTTGGAGCAATGTCTTTATGAAGCAATGTCTTTATGTCTTTAAAAGCCTTTTTCTGTTTCCCCCCCCCCTTCCACTCAAGGGGTTCCACATTGGCTCCTTTGGTGGCTGCATACAAAGGTGCTGCCATCAAAGCAAAGTTAGGGATCCAATTACGGCAAAAACTAGCTAATCCTAAAAACCTTCTCAGTTGTCTTTTGTTCGGGGTTCTGCCAGCATTAGGACCGCCCTTTTCCGCTCTGGTCCTAAAGCTCGACGACCCTTATATCGTATCCCAAATATCTAACTTTCCTTTTCACCAATTGAGCTTTCTTCCTTGATACCCAGTAACCACACTCTAATAACAAATCTAGCATTATCGTGCATTCATCTTAGTATTATCCCAACATAAATCCTCTGTCAATCCTGTTGATCAAAACATCATCAACATATTACAGTATTGTGTCTCCTGGTTGTTGAGGCACATAATACTGTAAGTCTCTAGCTACCGCTATTCCAAACAATGTGGGGGAGGTCTTAAATCCCTAAGGCAGCTGAGTCCCAGTATATGCATTTTCGTTCCTGTATAAGGATTCTCCCACTCAAAATGCAAACAGTGGCTGGCTTACGGGGTGAATGGGAATTATAAAGAATGCATCCCTTAAATCAATAACAGAAAACCACTCAGCCCGGGGTGGAATTAAATTTAACAGGGTATATGGATTCGACACGGCCGGGTGTAAAGTTACCGTGCACCGGGCGGTAAGACCCATCTGACTGTTTAATTTAATTTAATTTAATTTAATTTAATTTAATTTCCAATTTATATACCGCCCTTCTCCCTGAGGACTCAGGGCGGTGTACAGCCAAGATAAAAAACATAGAATACAAATATTAAAACATTTAAAAATATATATAAATTTGGGCCGAAAGTTAAGAATCACAAACTAATTAAAAAATTTAAAAATTTCTTCTAAGCCAACCCGGCTTGCTGGAAAAGATGGGTTTTCAGGGAACGACGGAAGGCATTGAGGTCATGGATTCTCCTTATCTCCGGGGGCAACTGATTCCAGAGGGTGGGAGCCCCCACAGAGAAGGCCCTCCCCCTGGGGGCCACCAGCCTACATTGTTTGGCTGATGGCACCCTGAGGAGGCCCTCTCTGTGGGAGCGCACGGGTCGATGGGAGGTCGTTGGTAGCAGCAGGCGGTCTCGGAGATAGCTAGGCCCTATGCCATGGAGCGCTTTAAAGGTGATAACCACCACCTTGAAGCGCACCCGGAAGACCACCGGGAGCCAGTGCAGCTCGCGCAGGAGCGGTGTTACATGGGAGCGCCATGTTGCTCCCATCACTACCCGCGCTGCTGCATTCTGGACCAGCTGGAGCCTCCGGGTGCTCTTCAAGGGGAGCCCCATGTAGAGAGCGTTGCAGTAGTCAAGGCGAGAGGTGACGAGGGTGTGAGTGACTGTGCACAAGGAATCCCGATCAAGAAAAGGCCGCAACTGGCGAATCAGGCGAACCTGATAAAAGGTCCCCCTGGTAACAGCCGTCAGATGTTCCTCCAAGGACAGCTGCCTATCCAGGAGGGCTCCCAGATTGCAAGCCCTTTCAGTGGGGGCCAAAGACTCGCCCCCAATAGTCAGCGATGGAGTCAACTGACTATATCGGGATGCCGGGAGCCACAGCCACTCAGTCTTGGAAGGGTTGAGCCTGAGCCTGTTCCTCCCCATCCAGATCCGCACAGCCTCCAGGTACTGGGACATCACTTCAAGGGCATCGTTGGGGTGGCCTGGGGTGGAGATGTACAGCTGGGTGTCATCAGCGTACTGGTGGTATCTCACCCCAAAGCCACGGATGATCTCGCCCAGCGGCTTCCCATAAATGTTGAACAGAAGGGGCAAGAGGACCGATCCCTGTGGCACTCCACAGATGAGAGGCCTCGAGGTCGACCTCTGCCCCCCTGCCAACACAAACTGCGACCGGTCGGAGAGAAAGGAGGAGAACCACCGCAACACAGTGCCTCCCACCCCCAACTCTTCCAGCCGGTGCAGCATGATACCATGGTCGATGGTATCAAAAGCCGCTGAGAGATCTAATAGGACCAGAACAGAGGAATAACCCCTGTCCCGAGCCCTCCAGAGATCATCCACCAACGCGACCAATGCCGTTTCTGTGCTGTGCCCAGACCTGAAACCCGACTGGAACGGATCTAGATAGGATGTTTCCTCCAGGAATTGCGGAAACTGTTGCGCGACCACACTCTCAACAACCTTCGCAATGAAGCGAAGGTTGGAGACAGGACGATAGTTGGCCAATATTGCTGGATCCAGGGACGGCTTCTTGAGAAGAGGCCTCACCACTGCCTCTTTCAGGGCAGCGGGGAAGTGACCCTCACTCAAAGAAGCATTAATGACGCCCTGGAGCCAGCCTCGTGTAACCTCCCGGGAAGCCAGTACCAACCAGGAGGGACACGGGTCCAGTAAACATGTGGCCGCACTAAGTCTCCCCAAAATCCTGTCCACATCATCGGGAGTCACAGCATCAAACTCCTCCCAGATAACATTCTCAAGACTGTTCCTCGTCACCCTGCCCTGATCTACCCAGTCAGAGTCCAGATCCCCCCGGATCTGAGCGATTTTGTCATACAGGTATTGTCCGAAATCCTCCGCCCTGCCTTCTAAGGGATCCTCCCGCACTCCCAGATGGAGCAGGGCGCGGGTCACCCTAAACAGGGCGGCCGGACGATTCCCTGATGACGCAATAGAGGCGGAAAAGTAGTTAGACTTTGCCGTCTTTATCGCCACTAGGTAGGCCTTAATATGCGACCTTACCAGTGTTCGATCAGATTCAGCGAGACTGGCCCTCCAACCACTCTCCAGGCGTCTTTTCCGGTGCTTCATTTCCCTCAGCTCCTCAGTAAACCAAGGAGCCGCACGGGATCGGCATCGGGTCAGAGGCCGCAAAGGCACAACTCGGTCCAAGGCCCCACCAGCCGCCCGATCCCAGGCGGCTACCAGGTCCTCGGCCGAGTCATGTGCTAGATCCTCAGGAAATGGCCCAAGCTCCGTCTGGAACCTATCAGGATCCATCAGGCGCCTGGGGCGGATCCATCTAATTGGGTCCGCCTCCCTGCGGCGAGGGGTCGCGGTTCGAAGATCTAGGTGAAGGAGTGAGTGGTCAGTCCATGACAAGGGTTCCACGTCTATATCCCCTATAACAAGACCACTCAACCACTGGCAAGAGACAAAAATCAAATCCAGAGTGTGACCTCCCCTGTGAGTAGGGCCATGAACTAACTGGGTCAGGTCCATGGCCGTCATGGAAGCCATGAACTCCTGAGCCACCTCAGACGTTTCACCGACGGATGGCAAGTTGAAATCACCCATGACTAAAAGCCTGGGTGTATCTACTGCCACCGTGGCTATCACGTCGAGTAGCTCAGGTAGGGCTGTTGCCACGTGGCAGGGAGCTAGGTACGTAAGCAACAAGCCCATCTGAAACCCACGGCCCCACCTCACAAGGAGGGACTCACATCCGGCTATCTGAGGCACAGTGGTCTCCCTCGGACTCAGATCCTCGTTAATAATAACCGCCACCCCCCCCCGCCCCTCCCCTGGGCCCTCGGCTGATGGAATGCTCTGAAGCCTGGTGGGCACATTTCCACCAGAGGGACGCCACCCTCCGGGCCCAACCAGGTCTCCGTAATACCCGCCAGGTCCGCTCCTCCCTCTTGTATAAGATCGTGAATGAGGGGGGCCTTATTGACCACGGACCTGGCATTGCACAGCATCAGCCGAAGGCCCAGCTCCTGAGTATCTAAGCCACCTAGTATCCGAGCGGAGCCTTGGGGACCGGAGCAAGCAATTGCTCTCAAACAGCAAGTGCGAGCCCCCAACACCTGATGTGGTCCCCTGCTCCCGCCATATCTGCCCCTCCCATTCACCGTGCCGATGGTACAGCCCTCATAGATATCGCCCCCCATCCCTTTTCCAATCCCTCGTCCGGTGCCTCCCGGATCATTACCCTGTGCCGGGCACGGCTCTGACCCTGGTGGATTTCCCCCCCCATCCGCCATAGTCATCTTCCCAGTATCTTTAAAAGAATAATTACAACCCCTCCCCCCAGAACCCCTTAAAATCTTTAAAAATTTCCCTAAAAAGCCCCATAAATTCTTCCTTGCTCCATGCCATCTCTCCGGACTCCAAAGTCCGTCATCGAGATAGGCCCTCGATAATGTGGGGGGCCAAACCTGCGAGAGGGGAGAATCTCGCAGGGCGAGGAGTTCCGACACCGAATACATATAGCCATCAGGGGAGACAGTCCAAGGGTGGGGGACCGTTGATGTTACAAGCGTAGGGAAAATTCCAGTCCATGGTCAGGCTGCCAAGCTCCACTGTCCTCTCACGACAGTGGGTAAGGAGGTGCATATCATTCAGCCCCGAAAGTTTCCAGGGCGGCCGTCTCTCACCAGGCCAATCCATGGAGACTTTGATAGAAAACTCAAGGGTGAGGATAGCCATATTCCGCCTCCTCAGGCCTCATGTCCATAGAACCAGTATCCCTCCTGGGATTAGCAGCATCAGGGAATCCAATATCCAGCTCAAGGGAGGTTTAAGTTCGTAAATGTTCGTCAGAGAAGTTCTACATGGTAGGGAATCCAGACAGGCCAGATGGAAGTGGGGAAAAAATTAGGAGTAGTTCAGCAGGCCAAGATGGATGGGAAGCTATGATCGTAATAGGCCAAAAGGCCAAACTCAGTCCGAAGGAAGGAGGGGGGGGAGATTCAAACCGCATAAGTTTGTAGTCATTTTCCGGCCCCAATAACCCTCAACCTTCCATTCTAGTGGGTGAAGCTCCCCTATTTCGCCCCCCCCATCCAGCTCACCCTGGGGGGGGGTCTCTGGGTCTCCCTGGAGGTAACCCTTCCCTCAAGGGTCATATACTCTCCAGTCACCCCAAAATCAGATCTAAAACCACTGCTGAAGAGTCCTGGGCCGTCTGTTTGGAAGTCTGTAGGCCCTTGGGAGCCGCCCCAACCTTAAGCGCCCCCATCATGACCACCGCCGCGGCCTCCGCAGTCCCCACCGCCATCGTCGCCATCGGCCCCCCCACGGACGTCCCCAGCCGCCCCCTGCCTCCAAAGATCCACATCGAGGCATCCAGGGGCGTGGGGAACCTCCGTAGGGGCCTCACAACGCCAATGTCGTCCAGGAGCTGCCGCCGCCGCCGCCATGACCGCCCGCGACCGCCGCCGCCGGTGCCGCTCCCCTGCAGGCCGCAGACTGCCGTCACCCACTGCCGTCCTGACGTCATCCCCCTCAGCGCTGGGATGGTCCGGGGAGCTGCCAAAGCTCCCAACGGGCTCCTTAGGTGTTGCTTCGCCCGGGCGGGGGGTCATAGATGTTCGAAATGACCCCCCTGAGCCCCCCCAAGCCGAGGCATTGCCCCCCAAGAAGCCGAGACTCAGCGTCGGAGCGCCATCTTGGGCATGCGCAGAAGAAACTCTTAATTGTTTAAACTCTTAAACGTTTAATTGGGATAATTGGAGTATTCCAAGGGGACTGAATCGGCACCAAAAACCCCGCTTCCAAATCTCTGAATGCTTTCATAAATAGCACAAATAGCTTCCCAAGAAACGGGACGTTGCTTTATACTCACAGGCACCACTCCAGGTTTTAGTTCCACCACCACTGGAGGATGGTGAGCTGCAAAACCCGGCAGGTTATCCTCAGGCACATCAAACAACCTCCAATTCCCTTCAATCTGTCTCCCTACCATCAACCATCAAATTTCCTCCAAGTTTCCTCCGGAGAACGTCTTATGGTCACCCTTTGGTGACCCTCATCAAATGAAATCGTTGCCCCTAATTTGCTAAGCAGAACCCTGCCTAACAATGAAATAGGGCATTCATACAAAAATTCATGCTGGATTTTAGCTCCCTTAAAATCACACATCGCTGGTTTCAAGACCTGCCGCCCCATGGCTTGCCCTGATACTCCCTGGACCTGAATTTTATGAGATCTGGGGGCTGCAATCTGCTTATTTACAACTGATCTTCCTGCTCCCATATCTACCAGAAACGTTCTGTGCTGACCCCCTATTTTCATTGTAACCAATGGCTCAGACGGGGGTTCTTCCAAGCCTGGTCCCCCTCAATCTGACCAAGTCATGTCTGCCAATCCAATACTTTCCGCTTTCTGCTGCCCTGTGCCCTCTCCAAATCCTCTACCAAAACCCCAACCTGAACTTGTCTGTCCAACCTTCTACTCAAACCTCTCCTCTATCCTCGTTCTCCCCTTCTCCCAGAGAGCTGCCCACGCATCCCTGACCCAAAATCCGCTCTTCTCATCCCTCTACTTCTCACCATCTGTCTTGGGCATTTCCTCTGCCAATGCCCTTCCCCCTTACACATTAATTAGGACCCAGGGGTAAATTCTGAGAAAAACCCCCTTGCATCCCACTTTGCGGTGCCACTGCCAACAAACCAGCCTTTTTATTCATCCGTGCCTCCTGCTCTTTCTTCTCCACCTACAGCCCCACAGCCTCCAAATCATCATCATCATCATCCCCCTCTCCCTCACTCTGACTGCTACCTCTAGGCGAATGACTCTCCTTGACTTTTGACTTCGCACCAGGATCACTCATACGCCTCTGATTTCCTCCTCCACTCCCTCCAGCAGCCCCCTTACTTTTCCTGCCTGCTCAGATATACATAACCCGACCATTTCAGCCTGACATTGCAATAAATCCTCAGCTTTTTTCTGTTAGGGCTCTCACCCATTTATCAATATATTGAAATTGATCAGGATATTTATCCTGATTCACTACGATCACTCCCCACAACGTATCCACTGTTTCTTCCCTTAACGATCCCTGGGGGGGGGGGGGGGCAGCCTGTCTCCCTTTGTGGCCACACATGTCTACATAAGAATTTTAATCGATCCTTTGATCATTTCGGATAGGAAGGGTTGCTAAAATAATTGTCAAAACCTTTTAACATGCATGCCAACGGAGTATTTGGCACGCTCTGAACTCCTCCCATCCTATCACACTGCCGCCGACTCGTAGCCCCAGAGCTCACGGTCACTAGCGAGAAATGTGACGGCTTAACCACCCACACAACCTGACACGGACTTCATTAGGGTAGCCACCCCGAGTCCGAGGGAGTGATCAAATCCCTCCTTCTGCCTTCAAATGAGGCAGGTACAATTCTTTTACAATATACTCACTTAAAAACGCTCCCACTCTGTAGATTCCTGGCCAGGAATTTGTTCAGACCACCTTTCCTGCACCGCAGGGTTCTTGGACTCGATCAGAGCACCGTCGGTCCCACAGGGTTGTCGCTGCCATCTCCCGGAGATATATCCCCGTGGCGCCTGGAGAATGTTCAGGAGCGACTTCCCGATGGTCCCGAGGGGTTGAACGACCCTCAGCAAAATATCGCCTTGTACCTAGGCTGGCAAGAAGGGGAATTTGTTCAGACCACCTTTCCTGCACCGCAGGGTTCTTGGACTCGATCAGAGCACCGTCGGTCCCACAGGGTTGTCGCTGCCATCTCCCGGAGATATATCCCCGTGGCGCCTGGAGAATGTTCAGGAGCGACTTCCCGATGGTCCCGAGGGGTTGAACGACCCTCAGCAAAATATCGCCTTGTACCCAGGCTGGCAAGAAGGGGAATTGTTAGGTGTTTTGTGCCAGCCATGGCAGTCTCTTCAAAGGCCACCAGATGGGGGGAAAGAGGCACCTTTGACCCCACTGGTGGGTCAAGGGGCTCCAGCCCCTGCAGCCCCATTGGGGAGAGTTAATGGTCCTCCGGCCCCCTCACACATTGGTAAGGGAGGGGCCAGGGGCCCCTATAAGAACCCCTGCATGTTGCAGGAAATGAAACAAGACTAGGCCAAGCTCTTCAATGCAGGAAAAAGTTTATTGTGCACAGTTCAAACAGTCCAAAGACGAGCAAAGGGTCTGAACATTGATGGCTGCTTTTGGCCATGTATTTATACAGTTTAAAGGCAAAATTATTACAGAGAGTGATGCATTTCACACGTAAAAGCTGCTCTTTCATCTATCTCTAGGAAAGGAAGTAACAATCCCGTTGTCAGGTTTCGTTGTTATCTTAAATAAACTTCATTTTCAAACGCAAAGTCTCTAATGAATCCTTTTTTTTTAATTTAAGAATAGAGAACGACATTTCTGAACTCTTTTGCAGCCAAACTGGCCCCTCCTTCCAACACCCTCCCCTTCCGCTCTCCAACCCCCAATGTCCCATTGGCCATCATGCAGATCCATCTCTTCATCCCAGCACGTTCTTTCACAGGAATTTGCCCCCCTCCCTCCGTCACCCAGGTAACACTATCTGCTGTATGCAGAAAACTAGGTAAAAGTTCATCTCAGCAATAAATCAACGCTTCTTCTCTTTCATTCATTCCAATCATGTCAGCGCTGGAAAAGAGCCTAATTTGGAATGCTGACATCCGGCCCCTCTCCCTTCACTTCTGTGACGTAACCTGCCCCATAGGAAAAACCACAACAAGATAAGCATCATTAGCCCCTCCTTGGCTGCGAACCCCCCCCCTCCCGCCTTTCCCGGGTGTTCTGCATGGAATTTTGCTATAAGACGGTCAGCTTGGATGTTTGAGCTCTTCACCCAGGAAGCCTCTGACAACGGGTAGCCCTTCCATTCAATTAAGTACTGGAGGCGCCCCCTGTGCCATCTTGAATCAAGAATTCGCTGCACTTCGTAGTGCGTTTGGCCCCCAACAACCAGGGGCCCAGGGGGTTCACGTGGCGTTGGCCTTAAAGTAGACCCCACTACAGGTTTTAGAAGGCTACTGTGAAAAACGGGGTGAATTTTCCCCAAAAGTCGTGGCAACTGCAATTGCACTGTAACGGTGTTGATTATTTTTATTATAGGAAATGGTCCTATAAATTTTGGGCCCAATTTCTTGCTCGGGAGTCTAAGTCTCAAGTACTTGGTGGAAAGGTAAACTTTCTCTCCCAACTGAAATGGTCTTTGGGGAGTTCGGTGCTTGTCCGCTTGTTCCTTATAAGATTGAGCCGCCTTTGCCAGCGCCCTCTTAACATTCTCCCAAGTTTCTCTCAACATTGCCATCCAGTCGGTCAAACTGACTGAGGAAGGGGGCTCCCTCGGGTACTCTGGCATGGGGACAAAATCCATGCCACTCACTATTTTGAACGGGGTTAGCCCCGTGCTGCTGTGGACAGCATTATTATATGCAACCTCCGCAAAAGATAGGAGGTCTGCCCAATTGGACTGCTGGTAGTCGACGTAGCATCTTAAATACTGTTCTATCATAGTGTTCAGTCTTTCTGCCCCCCCATTGGTGCTCGGGTGAAATGCTGAGCTGAGCCCTTGGGATGAACCTATGGATCGTAGAAACTCCCTCCAGAACTTTGCTGTGAACTGGACCCCTCTGTCGGAAATGATTCTCCTGGGGACTCCATGTAGGCGGTAAATGTGTTTCAGGAACAGTTTGGATAACTGACGGGCTGAAGGCAGTCCACTACAAGGAATGAAGTGTGCCTGTTTGGAGAATAAGTCTATTACAGTCCAGATCACTGTATTTCCACTGCTCCTCGGTAGGTCTACTATATTTTCATTTTTCATTTTTCATTTTATTAAATTTGTATACCGCCCTACTCCCGAAGGACTCAGGGCGGTGAACAGCCATAAAATAAAACATATAGATACAAAATTTAAAATAGAGATAAAATTAATTAAATAAATTTGGCTGAACCATTTTAAAACCCCAATAAATTAAAACCAAATTTAAAATTCCATTTAAAAAGAGGAAAAGTTTAGGTCAGGCCAGCTTGATGGAATAAGAACATCTTAAGCGCGTGACGGAAGGTACGCAGGTCCGGAATCCTCCGTATCTCCGGGGGGAGCTCGTTCCAGATCGTAGGTGCCCCCACAGAGAAGGCTCTCCCCCTGGGGGCCGCCAGTCAACATTGTTTGGCCGACGGCACCCGGAGGAGCCCCTCTCTATGGGAGCGTACTGGTCGGTGGGAGGCTATTGGTGGCAGCAGGCGGTCCCGTAAATAGCCAGGTCCTAAGTCATGGAGCGCTCTGAAGGTGATAACCAAAACCTTGAAGCGCACTCAGAAGACCACCGGGAGCCAGTGCAGCTCGCGCAGGAGAGGCGTTACATGGGAGCGCCACGTCGCTCCCATCACCACCCGCGCTGCCGCACTCTTTGGCTGCACTCTATGGCCGCACCCACTCAATGGACTATAAAGTCCATTGCAATCTCCTCCCATGGTCTTGTTGGCTCAGCTACTGGTTGCAACAGTCCAGGAGGGCACCCTGGTCTTGTCTTCATCATGGCACAAATGGTGCAGCTTTTTACATAACTGTCTACGTCCTTTCTCATGTGGGGCCACCAGAACTGCCTTCGTACTAGGTGCAGAGTCTTTAGGAACCCGAAGTGTCCCGCTGGTTTAACGTCGTGGCTCCTCTTGAGAATCAGGATGCGTAAAGTCTGTGGGACATAGAGCTTTGTCCCCCTCCATGCTAGTTCATCTCTTTTTGTCAAGAGATGTTGATTGTCCCGATACCAGGGGTCTGTCAGCGTTTCATTTTTTAATTTTGCAGTTAAGTCACTTGCAAGTTGGCCCTGCTGGTCACGTTGTGGCCGTCTGGTGATCACTTGAGCCGCTGCTTGGGTGGAGGGGATGATGGCATTCACTACCTGCTCCCGCTCACTGTTGTATTGGGGCATTTGGGAGAGGGCGTCAGCCAGGAAATTCCTCCCTCCTGGGATGTGGTTAAGCTCAAAATTGAAACGATTGAAGTATTGTGCCCACCGCACTTGCCTGGGCGACAGTTTTTGTGGGGTTTTTAGGGCCTCTAGGGTTTTATGATCAGTCCAGACTTCAAAAAGTTTCTGGCCTCCCTCTAGTAGGTGCCGCCAGGTCAGCAAGGCCCATCTTACTGCAAACGCTTCCTTCTCCCACGCCGCCCATCGCCTCTCCATATCGGTGAGTTTGCGGGAGGTGTAGGCTCAGGGTTGTAGATCACCTTGGTTGTTCTTTTGGAGTAACACGGCTCCTACTGCCACATCACTTGCGTCTGCTTGGATGACAAAAGGCTGTTCCGGATCCGGGTGTTTTAAGACAGGTTCTTTCGCTAACAGTCCTTTTAGCGTCTCGAATGCCTGTTGGCAGGTCAGGTCCCACTGTAGGGGTTGTCCCGGGCGAGGTTTCATCGCTGGGCTTCCTGTCTTTAGGAGGTCCATCAAAGGTTTGGCAATCTTCGCGAACGAGGGGATGAATTGTCTGTAGAAGTTCGCAAAGCCTAGAAAACTTTGCAGTTGTCTGCGGGTGTGAGGGGGCTGCCATTGTAGAACTGATTGGACCTTGGCTGGGTCCATCTCTATCCCCTTGTTTGATACTCAGTAGCCCAGGTAGACTAGCTGTGATTGGTGGAAATCGCATTTTGACAGTTTGACATATAGGTTTGCCCTTAGCAGTTTTTTCAGTACTTGGCGGACGAGGGGTATATGTTCGTCTATGGTCTCCGTGTAGATAAGAATATCGTCCAGGTAGACGAGGACCCCTTTGTAAAGGTGTTCATGTAAGACTTCGTTTATTAACTGCATGAATACTGCCGGGGCTCCTTGCAATCCAAAGGGCATTACTTTAAACTGGAAACTACCCAGGGGGCAGTTGAATGCTGTTTTCCATTCATCTCCTGCCTATATGCGTACTCGGTAATAAGCTTCTCGAAGGTCTAGTTTGGTGAAAATCTTCCCTTTAGCTAGGTGGGCTAGCATGTCTTTCATGAGGGGGAGGGGGTACAAGTTGTGTACGCAAACAGCATTGAAACTTCGAAAGTCGACCACCAGACTCATGGAGCTGTCCTTTTTCTCTTTAAACATGACCGGCGCCGCTACCCTTGGTTTTACTGGCTCAATAAATCCCCTTTGTAAGTTTTTGTCTATGTAGTCCCGCATTTCCTGCATTTCTCGGGGCGTCATGGCATACATTTTAGGTTTGGGTAGTTTCGCTCCCGGGATAATCTCGATGGCACAATCGGTCTTGCGGTGGGGGGGCAGAATGTCACAGTCGGCCTCACTGAATACTTCTGCAAGGTCTTGGTACTCCCCTGGGATCTGATCTGCATTACAAGCGGTGGTGTGTGCGGCTGCCAATTGCTTTACTGTACCTTCTAGGAGGGACCCTTGTGTTGGTGGTGTTTTGTTTTGTGGTGGAGGGCTGCTTTGGGGTCTCAGCGTGGGAGGGAATTCTTCTGGTTGGGGCGGCAGGGGTTGGGGCCCCTTTGCTATTCTCAGCCTGTGGGTCCCCTCTTGCCACCAAATGATTGGGCCACATTTGTCCAGCCACGAGAGTCCCAATATGACTGGTTCTGTCATCTTGGGGGCTATTATGAAGCGGATCGTCTCCCAGTGATCTGCTAGTTCTAGTCTCACGGGTTCAGTCAAGTGTGTGGCGTACGCTCCCCCCACTAGGGACCCATCAACTTGCTCAAAATGAATTGGTTGTTTGAGCTGTTTAGCTCGGATTCCCAATTTCAGAACTGTGGGTAGGTTGATTAGGCACCGTGTGCTACCCGAGTCTATTAGGGCTTGGAAAGTCTCTTGGGCCCCTGTTTTGGGGGCTGTTAGGTGTATGGGGAAAAGAAAAGGATGGACGGGTCCACTCACCATCGGGTTGTCCTCGCCTTCGTCCTCCGTGTCATAGGGTTCGGGAGACTGATCTCCCTCATCTGGGATTCCTCTGGTTTCAGTCAGATGAGCGAAAAACTCCGGGATTTGGGGAGCTTCCCGCGGTACGTGGGTGACACGCTTGGGCCCTCGTTCCGGTCGTGCTTTGGGCGGTGGAGCTGGTCCCGGTCTAGGCGTTCCACATCTTGCTGCTATGTGGCCGCTTCCTCCACATCTGTAGCATTTCAGTGGGCTCCGTGGGGCAGTTGGTCTGTTGGAGGGCTGTGATGTTGGGGTTTCTCGTCTGTTGAGTGGCCCCTGGTCTGGTCGGCCTCTCTCCTTTCCCTCTGGTGGTTTTGACGTGTCACTCACCCGCAGCCCTCTGTCGACTTTTATCGCTACCCGGAACCATTCAGAGAGTCGGTTTGGGATGTCACGATAGGCAGTCACTTGGGAAATTCTTTTATCTAGGCTTGTTTTAAAAAAATACACCAGCAATCGCTCTGGTAGGGGAGGCAGTGTCCCAATGACTCTCCTGAATTCATGGATATGCTCTCTGATAGGCTTCCCCCTCTGCATTAGGTTTCTGAGCTCGTCTTCCACATAGGGGTCCTCCTCCTCCTCCTCATAACGGGCTCTCAATAGTTGCAAGAACCCATCTGCATCTTGCAGCTGGGGGGCCCTGTTTTTGTAGAGTGATGCTGATCACCTCTTTGCTTCTCCCTCCAGCCCTTCCGAGATAGCATTCACTAGGGCTCTGGGAAAAGGGTAGAGGTGTCCGAACCACTCTATGTATATCTCAGCTGAATCGAGGAATTGGGCGAGGTTGTCTGGGTCACCATCAAACTTCCCTCTGAACTGGGGTGGCTCCTCCCTCTCTGCCCTCTCCTCTCTGTGCTGAGCTCTGTAGGGCCGGCCTTGGTGTTGATAGTCCTCTGCCTCGTCCCTCATCCTGGGGAAGGGAGGTGCTGCCTTGTCTGGGCTTCGCTGCTTGCTGGAAGGGGGGGGACCCATGGATGCATCGTTGGGCTCCTCCTCCTCCTACTGTGCAGGGGGGAAGGGCTGCGCCTTGGCCTACGGCCTCTTGGATCAACAGCCCAGGCTGGTTCTCTCTTTTCTTTGGGTCTGCAGGGTGGCCCCTCCCCCTGAAAAGTGGCACGGTCAAATTCCTCTTTCAACTCATCTATGGGACTTTTGAGTGGTTTCCTTAGCATTTCTTGGTGCTTAGTTTGTTTTCTGGCTTGCTGCCATTCCCATCCCCAGTTCGCCCTTCCCAATTCACTTAGGGGTTTTTCTTTATCTTTTACATTTGGAAAGGGAAATTCCACCTCGGAGGCTTTTGGCACAGTCCCCGGGTACTTATCTGGCTCATGTTTCTTTGCTTGAAGTTCTGCCGGGGGAGAAGGTGGAGAAAGTTGAGCCTTTGTATTTTCCAAGTTGGCTGGGATCACGACCGCTTCTGCTCCTCCCGTTGCTTGAAGCAGGCTTTCCTCCGAGAGCTTGGCTTCAGACATAATCCGTCCGACCAGACGTCTGGGAGGGAACGGGATGATTTAAACTCAGCCAGCCTGGCTTTGGAGGAGTTTGGCTGTCTGTCAGGTTTCGTTGCTATCTTAAATAAACTTCATTTTCAAACGCAAAGTCTCTAATGAATCCTTTTTTTTTTTAAATTTAAGAATAGAGAACGACATTTCTGAACTCTTTTGCAGCCAAACTGGCCCCTCCTTCCAACACCCTCCCCTTCCGCTCTCCAATCCCCAATGTCCCATTGGCCATTATGCAGATCCATCTCTTCGTCCCAGCACGTTCTTTCACAGGAATTTGCCCCCCTCCCTCTGTCACCCAGGTAACACTATCTGCTGTATGCAGAAAACTAGGTAAAAATTCATCTCAGCAATAAATCAACGCTTCTTCTCTTTCATTCATTCCAATCATGTCAGCGCTGGAAAAGAGCCTAATTTGGAACGCTGACACCCGTTCTCACAGGCTCGTGTTCTCTGCTCTGGAGCTCAAGACATAACAAAAGGAGATAAGAGGCTCAGAGACGCCTCAAGGGCAGTAAAGGGGGCAGTAAGGGAAGCAGTATTTCTCCTCTAGGATATACATGACATTTGGGCTGTAATAAACATTAAACAACAGGATGTATCTGTTTAGGGTCAGTTTGCCCTTTTACAATTCTGTGCTTACATCAAATACCTTTTGCCATCTCAGCACCTTGGCACGGAAGAGGCACTTCTGTCTTTTTTTTATTATTATTATTGCAAAAGTTTTACAATTACATTTTCACCCCTTTCCCCCCCCCAACCCAAACCACCCAACCTCACCCTCCCTAACCCTCCCTAACCCTCCCCTCCCCCCGGACTTCCATACAATATACTCAGATCAAGAAGAAAAACCCCCCTTTGTATAAAAATTGAACCCCTCCCTCCCCCTTGTAGTTTTTCATCTTCATTACATTAAAATATTTCTATCTTAATATAACATTTTCAAATAAAGGCTATTTGGTACTTCCTAGTTTGATATTTGTTCTGAACATAATCTATCCACTTTTTCCATTCCCATTCATAAGTCTCTTGTGAACAGTCTTTTAAATATGCTGAAATCTTCGCCATCTCTGCAAAACTGGCCATCTTCAAAGTCCATTCCTCGATAGTGGGCAAAGTTTCATTTTTCCAGTATTTACCTATCAATAATCTCGCTGCTGTTATCATGTACAATATCAGCTTTGTTTCACCCAATGTAAAACCCTTAACTATACCCAATAAAAACAGTTGTGGAGAAAATTGAATTTTTTTCTTCAAAACGTTCTGCATAACCCACCAAATTTTTATCCAAAAAGCCTTAACTTTCTTGCAAGTCCACCAAACATGATAATACGTAGCATCTAAACTATCACATCTCCAACATTTTGGCTGAACATTAGGATACATACACGACAATTTTTTGGGATCTAAATGCCATCTATAAAACATTTTATAAAAATTTTCCCTCAAGTTCTGCGACTGTGTAAACTTAACGTTCTGGACCCAAATTTTTTCCCATGTTTCCAACATCACTGGTTCTGCAAAATTTTGTGCCCATTTAATCATACAATCTTTAACCAATTCAGTTTCTGAATCCCTTTCTAACAAGACATTGTATAACCTTTTAATATGCATTGGACCTTTCTCTTTTATATGTCTAACCAATTCTTCCTCATGCAACATAATACCAGTTTTTTGGTCCTCTTTCCATCTCAGTTGGAGTTGATTATACTGTAACCAAGTTAGATTAATCCCTTCGTCCAACAGTGTCTCGAATGTCTTCAACTGCCATCTGCCCGCATCTGTAAAAAGAACCTCTTTATATAACCCCCCCCCCCGAGTGACATTATATTTGTATTCCACATGATATGACCAAGATCCAACCATAGCGGTATTTTGTAATCCCATTTGAATCGGTGCTTCTTCCAGACCCTCATCAAAGAGTCTCTAAGTATATGGCTTTTAAATACTTTATCCACTTTGTTCTCATAAAATAAATAAGCATGCCATCCAAATTCGAGGTCAAAACTTTCTATATTCAATATTCCAGTCTTTTTCCTTCCAAACCAGTCGCTTCCTTGAGTCAGAGCTGCTGCTTCATAATATAATTGTAGGTTTGGAAGTTTAAGACCTCCCCTTTCTGGAACATCTTGCATAATTTTCAGTTTCACTCTCGGTTTTTTCTCATTCCAGACAAACTTATTCACTCCACTTTGCCATTCTTTCAATTGTTTATCGCTTTTAAGCACCGGAATCGTTTGGAACAAAAAAAGAAATCTTGGCAAAATATTCATCTTAACTGCTGCTATTCTTCCAAGTAGAGACAGCTGCAGTTTTTTCCAAGTCTCCATATCTTTCTGCACCTCTCGCCACAACACCTCATAATTATTTTGAAACAATTTCATGTTTGATTCTGCAACCTGAACTCCTAGATATTTTACCTTTGGTATGATCTCAAAACCTGCCCTCCTTTCAAACTCGTGTTTACGATCTTGTGTCATATTTTTGACTATCATCTTAGTTTTTTTCTGGTTTAGTCTAAAACCTGAAACTTTACCATAATCTTGTATAATGTCTTTCATCTGGATTATTGATTCCATTGGCTGTGTTAGGGTAACAACCAGATCATCTGCAAATGCCTTTATTCTATAATCCTCTTGCCTTATCATTATGCCTTTCAAGATATTAGAGTCCCGTATTGTATTTAACAAGACTTCTAGTGTCAAAATAAATAACAATGGGGATAACGGACATCCCTGTCTTGTTCCCTTTTCAATTTTAAACTCTGTTGTCAAACTTCCATTAATAATAATCTGTGCCTTTTGCTCTTGGTAAATTGCTGAGACCGCCTGTATAAATAGGTCCCCAAAATCCATCTTTTTTAAAATCTTTAATAGAAAATTCCAATCCACTCTGTCGAAGGCCTTTTCCGCATCCAAAAAAACCAGCACTGCAGATATCTGTTTATTCGTCTCAAGATACTCCAGTAAGTCTATTACTTGCCTTACATTGTCTTTCATATATCTGCCCTCGATAAATCCTGCTTGATCATCATGAATCACCTCTTGGATTACTGGCATCAGCCTGTTGGCTAATACTTTTGCATAAATTTTATAATCAGTATTCAGAAGAGTTATTGGTCGATAATTCTCCGGTTTTTTAGGACCTACTTGCTCTTTTGGTATCAGAGAAATTTAAGCTGTTGTCCATGATGGGGGTATTTTACCCCCTTGTTGAATATTGCAAAATAAGTCTCTAAGTTGTTCCACCATTTCTCTTTGCAAAGTTTTATAATACACTGCTGTCAGGCCATCCGTTCCAGGAGCTTTAGCTGTTTTTAATTGTTTAATTGCTACTATTATCTCCTCCTCTGTTATAGGATAATTCATTCTTTCCTTTTGTTGAATAGTAATTTTAGTAACTCTTTTATTATCTAAATATTTTTCTATAAATCCATTCTGCACATTATCTTTAGCATATAGTTTAGTATAATAGTCTGCAAAAGCTTCTTTAATTAATTTTTGTTGAAAGATTTCTTTCCCTCCAATATCAATACTATCAATAGTCCATATACTCTGCTTCTTCCTTAGTGTATAAGCCAACCATCTGCCCGGTTTATTGGCATTACAAAATGTATTATGCCTCGCATATTGTAAGTTTGTTGCAACTTGTTCCTCCATAAGCATTTGGAATTGATCTTTCAAAAGTTTTATAGCACCACGTATTTTTTCATCTGTTGGATTTTTAATAAGTAGCTGTTCTTTATTCTTTATTTCTGCTTCCAATTCAGATCTCTTCTTTTGTCGATTCAGTCTATGTTTAGAATTCATGTAAATGAGTACCCCTCTCATATAAGCTTTGCTCGCATACCACACAATTTCAAGTGGGGTACCCTTATTCAAGTTCATTTCAAAAAATTCTTTCAAATGCTTCTTAAGTTCTGTTATATTTTTTTCATATCTGAACAAATTTTCATTTAATCTCCATGATCGTCTTTCAATTTTACCCGTCTCAAATTCTATCCATACTGGGCTATGGTCGGTCAAAGTTCTTGGAAAAATCTTTGTTCTTTTTGTCTTAACAAGTAGATCATCTGACAACAAAATAAAGTCAATCCTAGAGAAGGAGCTGTGTCTATCAGAAAAAAAAGTATAGTCCAGTTCTTTTGGATTATGTATTCTCCAAATATCTTTTAATTCCAAGTCCTCTTTCATATCGAAAAAGTCTGTGGTAGTCTAATCCTGGATTTCGCCGTGCTCTTTTTATCTAATTTAGAATCAATTACTCCATTCCAATCTCCCATAATTAAAATAGATCTATAGTCCCATTGCAGTATTTTAGTATGTAACATTTTATAGAAATGATCCTGTTGTTGGTTGGGAGCATAAATTCCAATCAAAAGAATTTGGCCGTTTACTGTAAACAATTCAATTGCTAAAAACCTGCCATCTTCATCTGCTTCTATAAGTTTAGCTGTCAGTCTTTTATTTACATAAATAACCACACCATTCTTTTTTTGCAGAGTTGAAGCCACAAAATGTGTTCCTAATTTAGAGTTTATCAAATGTTTTTGATCTTGAGTTCTAATGTGGGTTTCTTGTAGACAAATTATATCATTATTAAATTGTCTCAAATATGCAAATAACTTCTTCCTTTTCTGTAATGAATTCAACCCATTCACGTTCCAAGATAAGCACTTAATTGTCATCTTTATCTTTTTGAAGCAACGAGCAGAATAACCGAATATCTTCCATAATCTTCGGTTTCGCTCCCCCCATGGCTTCAGTCTCTTGTACAGTACTCTTAGCTCCCTTTTTGTATTGTCTTTCCTGTTGTTGCTTTTCTTTAAGTTGCTTAGATTTTGCACGAGTTATACGCTGGTCTTTGACTTCAACCATCCGGACCGGGTCCAGGATTGGAGAAGGTTCTAGCAGGGGCTCCTCCAGAAAACTTCCTACAGCACCTTGCATGTCCTCTGAGTCCACCTGCTTTGACTGTTCTTGCATCTCTTGCTGGGGTTGCTTCTTATCACTCTCCTTAATCTCCAACACTGTGGATGTACGTGGAGATGGTGTTCTTTCTTTAAAATTAGCAGAATAAAAATACTCCGCCTTCTCAACAGTATTCAACCGATGTCTTTCTCCATTGTATTTCAAAATTATACCAGTTGGGGCATCCCACCGAAATGGTATATCTTGTTTTTTCAATTCATTTACTAGAAAACCAAAGTCTTTTCTGGCTTTCAGCATCTTAGGTGGCAATTCTTTAAAAACTCCAATTTGAGCCCCCCCCCCCCCACTTGCACAGAGGAGAGAAAAGATTTTTGCAGGATGTCATTTCTTATTGTTCTGTCTGTAAAATATATCACCACATCTCTAGGCAATTGTCTTTGTCTGGCCACCCAAGAATTCACTCTGTAAATTTTATCTATTTTGTAAAAAACCACTTCAGGATTGATTTTTAATAACACAGCCAGGGCATCAGCACAAATCTGTCTCAAATCCTGCCGGTCATCCTCTCTAATTCCTCTGAGCCTTATAGCAAATTCCATGGCCCTGAATTGCATCATAACAATTTCATTTTCAACTCTCTGCACTTTTTCATCAACATCAAAAATTTTATAATCATTGTCCTTAATCTTAACATTGACTTCTGATTTAAAATCTTCCACTTTGGAGTCCACTTTAATAATAAATTCTGCAAGGCCAGATGCCACATCCGATATTTTTTTAGTCACCTTGCCATAATCCTGTTTCACCATGTCTTTAATTTCATTAATTTCCTGCATAATTTCCTGTTGGGATTTTTGAAGTTTATCATCTATTTCTTGGTGAGATTTTTGAAATTTGTCATCCAAAGCCTGAGAAATAAATTCTTTTAAATTTTCAAAGTCAAAATCTTTTTTCTGAGTCTGTGTCTGTTGAGCAGGGGGAAGCTGTGTTTCATGTTTGTGTGTGGGGGATCCCCCCCCCTGCTGCCTTTCCTTCCTGCTTCTTTGAGGCCATCCTGCCACGTAAACTAGATTTTCTGAAAAGGGAAGTCCCTTTTCCTTTTCCACCTCCACAGAGACTTCTAAAAAAATCCCCCAGGTTTAATCAAATAGAAACTGGAGTAAAGCAAATTCAGATTTTAAAGAAAGAGGTTTTTTTTCCCCCCTCTTCTCTTGTTTCTCTTTATTACAAGCGGAGCAACTTTGTAGCAACTTTGTAGCAGAGCAAAATAACTTCACAAATCCACTCTCGCAAGCTCGTTAACTCTGGTGCTGGGCGCCATATTTTTTCAAATCACTTTCACTCGCTCGTACTTTCTCTTAAGTTAAAAAGTCAACAAAGCGCTAATACTTGCGATTTCCAAGTTTCAGGGTTCAAGTTAATATTTCCGCTGCTTGTTGAGGTTGGTTTCATTCAATTTGAACGTTTGCTGCAGCCGGCTTGTTCTGCTGAAGGCAGAATCGTCCCACGCCGTCCGGAGTCTCAGCAGGTTGGGAGGGAGCCGCGCCTGTTTCCTCCCCAGAAGCGATTCTCTGGGGGCTTACAGGGGCTCAACCTGTACCCTGCTATCTCTCCTCCTTCAATCCTTTGGATTTCGGAGTTTTCGAGCCGCTTCTCGATCTCGAGGCGGCTCTACAGGTGGCGGGGCTGGCGGTCCTTAAAAAGGTACCGTCTTCGCCGAAGGCTAGCAAACCGGAAGTCCGAGGCACTTCTGTCTTGACCAAAGATTTGGAATTATAATATTTGAGTTTTATCCCAATATTGGATCTTAGCCTAGCTCATGCACAGGGGTTGCTCCCTGCTTTTTGCTTTTTACCCTTTTTCCCTTTTTCCCTGCTCTTGTTCTAGTCTCCTATGGGACTGACCCATGGGCTCAATCCAGGCATGGATGCCTCCATGCCTGGGAACTTATTTTACTCTACTTTTACTTCTAAATAAAGACTTAATTTGATTGCATCCTTGCGTGCTGACCTTTTCTTGGAAGCGCCCTCAACGAACCATCATTCTTCGTGAGATCCCTCACACAGGATTCCAAATGTCTCACTGTGTTTCCCCTCTTTTCCTCTTTAGGATAAGGAGGATGTCCAGTCTATCATTGTTCTGTAGTGCTTCTTTGAGGCCGAACTGAGTGCTGCCTTTGGTGACCGGAAATTTTCAGTGCTGCATGAGCCAATCAACATTGGTAAACCACAAAAAGAAAACACTCTTGCTTCCTATGGTTCCCCGGTCACTGATCTGTGTGAGGCCATGTCTTCTAAATCTGATAGTAGCAGGGATATGAGGGAATAGCAATCTAAAAGGGTAACTTCCTGTTTCAGTGGACCAGCATTCCACGGAGTGGACATGAGGGAGCTACCAACTTGAAGCTACCCTCACCCATCCCCCTCCACTCTTCTGGTCCCCTTCTGCACCCCTCTGCTTTTTTGGGAGAGTTATTGTAGATCTTGACTGCTTAGATCAGTGTTTTTCAACCTCAACAACTTTCAGAGGTGTGGGCTTCAGGTCTCAGAATTCCCTAGCCAACATGGTGCTGGGGAATTCTGGGAGTTGAAGTCCACATCTCTGAAAGTTGCTTATGTTGAAAAACACTGGCTTTTAGAGAATGTTATAAATGGTCTGAACAATTTTTCCCTTTTTTTCTTCTTTGCTTGACAAATTTTATTCCTTTTTCTCTCACAGATATTTTGTGGTTTTCTTTTTTTGTATTGAAAGAATCTGAGCTAATATGGAAGTCTATATACTAGTGATGGCTAACCTTTTTGCCGTCGTGTGCCAAAAGCGGGGGGAGCACAGGGGGGTCGCGCATGCACATTCCCACACCCATAATTCAATGCACACGTGACACCCCCCACTCCCCCTGCCTTTGGCACGCAATGGCACGGTGTGCCCAGTAGGCCCGTTTTTCACCCTCCCAAGGGTCCAGAGGCTTTCTTGGAGCTGGGAAGGGCAAAAACAGCCTTCCCCACACCCCTGAAGGCCCTTCGGAGGTTGGAAACAGCCTGTTTCTTGACTTCCTGTGGGACCGGAAGGCCCGAAAATCAGCTGGCTGGCACACACATGCGCGCTGGAGCTGAGCTAGGGCAATGCTTGCGTGCCCACAGATATGGCTCCACGTGCCACCTGTGGCACCCATGCCATAGGTTTGCCATCACGGCTATATACCTTGTTCTCCTGTTGGATTTTTTCTCCCACTCCTAATGAGAATTGTATCACATCTTTTTCCCAAATGTTCACCAAGTAAGAAACTGGTATTGAATATCCCCATTTTAAAGTTGGTTCTATCTAAAATGTCTGTTTAGGTTATAGAGATTTGGACAGCAAACAACCCCCCCACCCCTTTCTTTATGGTTGATGGATTTCATGCCCTTGTTCTTATTGATACTTTGTCTTTGTTTTGATCTGGAAATGGGAATTAATAAAATTGAGCTAATCATGCTCTCCAGTTTGACTCCTTTTCTGCTCCTAGTGGGAACAATATAGACATTCATTTTTTAAAACCAATGAGGAAGAAGCTATTATTGAATCCCTCAGTAAGGAATTGCTGCCCCTTCAAATGTACTGGACTACTCTTGGTGAGTTTTTAGATATGAATTGCTTTGAGAATCAAGATCAATCTTACCTCTGCTTCATCTGTTTCATGAGAAGATAAAGAGCATCATATGATTTGGCATGATATTTTGTGAATTTCTTCCTAATCCTGGTGCCATCCTAAATGGACAGCTGACAGAAGCAGCAGTTGGGCCTCTGACAGCTTTCTTCTAAAGTAGTGATTGCTTTATCTGAAAATGCTGTGTGCAAATGGGACTTCTTGCTTTTGGTTCTGTTTGCTCAAGAGAAGAGGAGTCACATCTGTTTCCATAGGTCAGGGTAGTTGTAGATATTTAAACCCACATGTTCCATCTGTGTAGCCATCCTTTCTGACTCTGCATTTCTTCAAAAGCTTTCTGGCCCAGTAGTTTTATTTTCATTGTCCCAAGAGACATTTTCATGGAGATGTGCTTTTTTGCTTATGTATATTTTAGACTTGGCTTCTTTCATGTTCCAAAAATAAAAGATGTTTGCAACTTCTGTGTCTTGTTTGGAAACATTTAACAACCATTAATGGCAAGGGGGGGGGCGCTATTATCTATGTCAGGTGCAAGTAACCAGGAAAAAGAGTTCAAAGCATTAAAAGTTTATTACATGCGACCTATACATCAGAATCTGACAGTCAAGCCGAATTGGTGCTAGATAAGGGTCAGTGGAATTCATGGGGTGGGGGGGTGGGGGTGGACTTGGGTCTGTTGTGGGAGTGTAGCAATTCCAAACTGATGATGCGTTTGACCCCACCCTCAGGTTCAGCCTGCTCATCTCCTATATCACTCCCCCTTGGAGTATGTGATTTGTATTGAAGTTGTCATTTTGTAAGCCGCCTTGAGTCCCTAGGGAGAAAGGCGGCATATAAATCGCAATAAATAAATCCATACATACATACATAAATAAATAAATAAATAAATAAATAAATAAATAAATAAAATGTTGAACTTGAGAATACTCTGGGTTGCAAGAAAGAGCATCTGGCATCAGGTTCTTTGACCATGGGACATATTGAATGTCAAAATCAAAGCATGAGAAGAATCGGCTCCATCTGATTTCTCTGGGTGAAAGTGGCTTGGTCTGTTACAAGATTTATAGGTTCTTACGATGTTGGCCTCTATGGGGAAATGTGCACCTTCTAGAAACTGCCTTCATTGTTAGAATGTGGATTTAACCACCAAGAGCTCCTTGTTAAAAATGTCATAGTTCCCTTCTGGGGCAGTCAAAGACTGATGGGTCTGGATGCTGAAGTAGGGGTTGACAGGCAACAAGTTGCTTTAAGTCTACAAATGCTGTCTGTTTAACTCCTTTGTCAGTTGGGTAAGTGGCTTGACTTCATAGGCAAAGCCTGGGATAAATTTCCTATACAAGTTGGCAAAGCCCAGGAAACATCCTTCACCATGTGTAGAACTTGCCATTCCAGCACTGTCCAGACCTTCTGGGGGTCCACCTGGATACTGTTTGTGGAGATACAGTACCCCAAGAAATCTGTTTCAGGTCAAAGGCACACTTCTGGTTTAGCAAAGAGGTGGTTTTCTTTGTCTACTCAGGACTTCACACACACGTTCTTTGTGCTGAGATTCATCCTCAGAGTAGATCAGGATGTTATTCCAGATAAAGGACTACAAATTTATCAATGAAATCAGGAAAAAAAAACTTGGTTCATAAATCTGGAAAATACTGCCCCCACATTTAGTAACCCAGACGGGGTCACAGTGTATTCAAACTTGCTGTATGTTATGTCCTTATAAGGACATCCGTCCGGATTGGCTGCCAGCCTCAGGCGGGAAGTTTGAATAGCTGTCTTAGGGGCAGTGCGTCTGTCGGAGCGAATATAAGGAGAGCTCCGGCAGCGCAGCGCCAGTCTTGTTACTGTTGCAATAAAGTTACTAAATGTATTGAGCTGGTCATCGTCTTCTTTCCCTGCGCCTGATCGAACACTGGCAATGAAGGACTAGAGAAGAGAACCTGAGCAAGACCGTGTGGCACGATCGCCAACCGAGCTGAAGTCACTCAACCGCGGCACCCTACAAAATGGCAACCCCGCAAGCACCGATCGCTTCGCTGAATCCATTCGACCCAGCAAGAGAGAAATGGAGGTCGTATATGATCAGATTCCGGCAATTCCTCCGAGGGAACAGCTACCAAAACCTCGACGACGAGCGCAAGAGAGCCCTGTTCCTGGCCCGCTGCGGTTCTGACGTCCTAGAGATGGCCATCGACCTCGTGGCGCCCAGAGATATTGAAGAGATATTGAACACTATGCACCCACAGGAACCCCGATCGCAAACAGATTCACCTTCCAACAGAGAAACCAACGGGAAGGTGAATCCATCAAAGAGTTCGTGGCCGCACTTCGTCAAATCGCCGCAAACTGCGAGTTTGACAATGTGGATAACGCCACCCGAGACCACATCGTCTTCGGGATGTGGGCCTCCAGAAGAAATTCCTGAGCCGCAATAGGATCCCACTCAAGGAAGTCCTCGAGGAAGCGATAGCCGCTGAAACATCTGAGAAAGTGGCTGCCACAATGGTAAAGGTGAGGGGGATCCACAAGATCCACAAGTTGAGCCAAAATTCCTCAGATGACTCCGCCACACCATCTGAGTCTGATGAGGAAATGGCCGTGCACAAGGTTTCCCGCCCCCCAAGGTGGGAAAGTTCCCAAAATGGCAACTGGGGGGAACGCTGTGGCAGCTGCAAAGGTGACCACCCCAGAGCAAACTGCAGATGGAGGGATGCGACCTGCCGTCGTTGCCTGAAGAGGGGACACATAGCCAAAGCCTGCAGAGCAGCAGATCCAGCCCCCGAACCACCCAGGCCAAGATTCCGCGAAAATCGCAAAGATACCCAGAGGACATCCAAACAGTCCTCGCATCAGTCCAGGCGCGGGGATGACGAATATCCTCGCAGCAGAGCGGTGCACCAAACCACAATTGCCCACACAAGCGACGACGGTGCCACTAAATTCAATGTGACGCTGCTGGCAGAGGGGTCACCGTGCACAATGGAAGTAGATTCAGGCTCCATCTACTCCATTATGGACTGGCAGCACCTGAAATGCCTGAAGCCAGCCTGTGAAAAGAACCAGTTGAAGCCCCTGCGGTTGAGACTAGTGGACTTCAGCGGAAACCCCATAGGTGTCCTGGGCAGAACCACGCTCCACATCTCCTTCAAGCAATTCCAAGGCAACCTCCCCATCACTGTCGTGGAACACAGCCGGACGAACCTGCTGGGAGTGGAGTGGTTCAAACCACTAGGGTTATCAATCGGAGGCATCCACCAGATCCAGAGGGATGAACTCGACAACCTCATCGAAGAGTTCAAGGAAGTCTTTGATGGTAAACTGGGTAAATTTGTGGGAAAGCCAATCTCCTTTAATCTGGACAAGGGAATCACCCCAATTAGGCTGAAGCCCAGCCGGGTTCCCTTCGCCTTGCGGCCCAAGGTAGACGCTCAGCTGGATAAGCTGATTGCCCAAGGCGTTCTGGAACCTATCGATCATGCTTCATGGGAACCCCCATTGTGACCCCAATGAAGCATGATGGATCTGTGCGCATCTGCGCTGACTATAAGTGTACCATCAATAAGGCATTGCCGCAGAGCGCATACCCAGTGCCAGTGGTGCAACATCTGCTGCATTCCCTAGGAACTGGCTCAATTTTTGCTAAACTGGACCTGGCCCAGGCTTACCAGCAGCTGCCAGTGGACAAAAAAACGGCGGAGGCCCAAACAATCGTTACTCACAGGGGGGCATTCAAATGTAACCGTCTCCAATTTGGAGTCAGCGCTGCCCCAGGAATTTTTCAATCAATGATGGAACGCCTTCTTCAAGGCATTCCAGGGGTGGTGCCGTACTTCGACGATGTACTAATCTCCGGAGATTCCAAACCCCAACTCCTTGAAAGACTCAGGCTTGTCCTGCAGCGCTTCAAGGCCAAGGGCTTGAGAGTCAGGAGAGATAAGTGCATCTTAGGGGTCCAGGAGGTCGAGTTCCTGGGCTATCTCATAGATGGCACAGGCATCCACCCCACCAAATCAAAAGTTAAAGCTATCCATGAAGCTCCCAGCCCAAAAAACAAAACGGAGCTTCAGGCATTCCTTGGATTGCTTAACTTCTATGCCATATTCCTCAAACAGAAAGCCACGATTGCTGAGCCACTCCACTGCCTACTGGGGAAAGCGGCTTCCTGGAAGTGGGACCAAGAGGAGGAAACAGCATTCTGGGCCATCAAAGGACTATTAACATCCAAAAGCGTCCTCATACAATACAATGAGACGCTCCCAATCAAGCTCACCTGCGATGCATCACCATACGGGGTTGGAGGGTGGCCAACGGAGAAGGCAGAAGAGAAATTCAGCCCCTTCGCCAGAAAGCAAAAGGAGCTGTCCACCATAAGAGGCTGTTTACTATGGGGAGACAGAGTGCTGATTCCTAGCACTCTGTAACGAAGAACGCTAGAAACATTGCACAACGGGCACCCCGGCATTGTCTGCATGAAAGCCCTGGCACGGAGTTACGTCTGGTGGCCATCACTGGACAACGACATTGAGGAGTGGGTCTCCAGATGTGACCCATGTCAAGAAGTACGTTCAGCGGCCCCCCCAAGCCGAACCGACGAATTGGGAGACTCCCAGCAGCCCCTGGTCGAGGATCCACATTGACTTCGCGGGTCCGATGCAGGGGCGCCACCTACTCATTGTCGTTGACGCCTTCTCCAAGTGGCTCGGGGTGGTACCCATGGCATCTACCACAACCGAAGCGACGATCCGGGCTCTACGCCAACTCTTCGCTACCCATGGACTGCCGGACGTGTTGGTTTCCGATAACGGGCCCCAACTCATGTCCTTGGCCATGGAAGCATTCCTGGCCGGACTGGGCATACGCCATGCCCTTTTAGCACCATACAGGCTGGCGGGAAAAGGGCAGGCGGAATGGATGGTGAGGCTCACCAAGGAAGCGCTCACCAAAATGGGCATGGGTGATTGGCAGGAGCGGATTGATAACTTCCTCCTCACCCAACACATCACCCCGCATGCCACCACAAGAAAATGCCCGGCGGAGCTGTTGATGGGCAGAAGACTCCGGTCACCACTGGACAGACTGCACCCTCAATACGACTCAGAGGTACCAGCAACCGCCAGCCGCCAACTTCGCACCTTCGCCATAGGAGACCCGGTTTTTGCTTTGAATTTTCACGGCTCTCCGAAATGGCTGAAGGGGAAGATCGAGAGCACAACCGGCCCGAAGTCCTATCGGGTAGAGCTGGAAGATGGACAGGTCTGTAGACATCACATCGACCAGCTCCGGAAGAGGTGGAAGGAAGTGGAGGAAAACCAGCCCGACGAGGTAGGCCTGCAACACCCCGAAGAGGTAGGCCTCCCCCAGCCAGACGGGGTAGGACTGAAACACCCCAACAAGGTAGGCCTACCACACCCCGATGAGGTAGGCCTCCCACACCCCGACGAGGCAGGACCACCCCCACCACCCCCCAGCATTAACCTTGATGAAGACGCGGCGCGAGTAGACCAGGGACCATTCATGGGGGGCACCACACAATCCCCCAGGGAGGGCGGCCAGCGACACCCCGGGACCAGAGACCTCCCAATCTGTGACCGTGGGACAGTAGACCGGAACCCAGAGGTCAGCCGCACCCCACAACGCCCCGGGGAGGTCGGTCAACAACACCCAGAGAAGGGAGACCCCCACCGAAAAGAGCCAGTAGACCGGTACCTGACCACAGAGGGAGTTCCACATCGCCCCAGCAAGGTCGGCACCCAACCCACCAGGAAGGGAGACCTACAGCGACCCTACCTGGCAGACCAACCACACCCCAGACAAGACGCAAACCAACCCTGTGAAGGCTTACACCACCCCCGTGAGGGAGGCCTGCACCAACCCGACAGGGACGGCCAACTCCAGCACAATGGCAGCAGACATCATCGGCCACCCCGGGAACGCCGCCCCAGCGGAGAGGGCCTACACCACCCCTGCGGAGGAGGCCAGCACCACCCTGGCGAGGTTGGACAAGAGCCACCACGTCCCGGCAGTCACCATGGGAGGGCACCGGCCTCAACCGAGGGACACCCGGACCAGAACCAGATGGAGCCGCGAGACCCGAACCCCCGACTGGAACCAGCCACCACCGAACCGGTAAAAGACAAATGGGACATTAGTGACTTACCGGGGTTCAGTAGTTCTGTACCGGTCGGCAACAACAGCCAGCGGCAAGTAATCCACAACCCAGGCAGGGAAGAAGACCAGCATCGCCAGCGGGCGGAGGTCCGAGACCCGGCCAGAGGCGCGGGAACCCAGCCCATGCACTCGACGGCCGGATCCTGCCCGGTTCCCGGGAGGGGACTGGGAGACACAGGAACTCCCTCCGTCCACGAAGACGGCCAAACCAGAATGGGACTGCGGAGGTCATCTAGGACTTGGCGACGTCCCACGTACCTGCGCGATTACGTGATTGATGGACAGACTAAGAACTAGGGGGGAGGAGTGTTATGTCCTTATAAGGACATCCGTCCGGATTGGCTGCCAGCCTTGGGTGGGAAGTTTGAATAGCTGTCTTAGGGGCAGTGCGTCTGCCGGAGCGAATATTAGGAGAGCTCCGGCAGTGCAGCGCCAGTCTTGTTACTGTTGCAATAAAGTTACTAAATGTATCGAGCTGGTCATTGTCTTCTTTCCCTGCACCTGATCGAACACTGTACCTTGTGTCAAAAGCAGTTAAGTATTCATGGCCCTCTTTTCTTCTAATGAGACTAGGCATTGCAAAGGTCCAACCTAGTAAAAATGTGTTTTCTGCAACCTATCCAAAAGATCTGAAATCAAGGGCAGTGGGTAGCCATCTCTGGCCATCAGAGTTGATGGCTTTATTGTTGTGAACCATATGTAAGGGGGCCATCCATTTATGACCATTGCAGGATCCCCATAGTCACTTGATCAAACTAGGTGCTTGGCAACTGGCATGTATTTATAGTGATTGCAGCATGCCTGGGTCCTGGGATAATCACTTGCAACCTTCCCAACCTGGTGCCTTTCAGATATAATTGACTCCATACCTGATGATTGAAAAGCATGTGGATGATTGATAGAATGTAATTTCTATACAATTAAGCTATAAGGATTGTGCATAATATTTAAGGGGATATGAGAGGCTGAGGGTAACACTGGCTTTAGGACATGAACATTTGGTATGGGCAAATGTGCAAATTCATGGGTGGCAAAGGCACTGCCAAGAAATTTTTAAAAATGCTTATAGTGTGAAGGTTTTTATTTTATTTACTAGACCACATGGAAGTAGTGTTGGAAATGGAAGCAGTACTTTCTGAGAATAGAAGACATTGGGTGATTGTAATAGGATATTATTTATTACATTTATTAAATCCTGAAGTCTTAAAAATATGTTATCCATATGAATTGCTGCGGGAACTAGTCCCAGTGTTATGAATAGGTCAGTGTGAGGGACTGCTTGCAAATGTGGGGAGCATTTCCAAAATGGGAAAATACCAATTCCAGCTATCATAGAAACTAGGAATTACTGGTACATTTAGAAGTCTATAAGCAGTTGTTTCCTTCGTATGTTTGTAAGTATAGAGAGGGCTTTTTGACTTACAGTTTGGCAGCAATTCAAACAGAAGCTAAAAGACTGGCATGCAGGAAAAATTCATTGTATGAAGAAATCTGTTCATTATGCAAATAGCTAGGAGGGGAAATTGTACTTTTAAACTGAATGATAAATATTGACAGAATAATATTATACAAGATGGAGATTGTAGTATCAATGGGAAGACTTCTGTACAGGTAGTCCTCAAACAGCGCTGAAAAAAGTGACTTGACTTATGAGCGGTCTTTGTACTTAGGATCATCACAGCATACCCAGTCACTTGATCACAATTTAGGCCAACAGCTAGGCATTTACAACAGTTGCAGCATCCCAGGGTCATGTCATTGCCATTTGTGACCTTCCCAGCTGGCTTTCTACAATCCTACATTCCATGGGGCAAGCCACATTCACTTAACAACCACATGAACCACTTAACTGCAGTGATTTGCTTTACAACCCTGGTGAAAAAGGTCATAAAATCAGGCACCCCCTCACTTTACAAATGCCATGCTTAGCAACAGAAATTGCTAAGCCTTGCAGAGTCCTGCTTCACGAGGCGGCGGCGGTGGTGCCATCACCATTATCGGTAAGGAGCGAGGCGCACGCTGGCCTGTGGCTCTTTTTGCGGCTCCCATCAGTGTTACCGGTAAGGAGTGGGGCGCATGGCGCATCACTGGCCTGCCGCTCTTTTTGCGGCAGCCATCAGCATTACTGGTAAGGAGTGGGGCGCGAGGCGCGTTGCTGGCCTGCCGCTCTTTTTGCAGTGGGCATCAGCATTACCGGTAGGTATGGTAAGGGCGTGTGGGTTGCATGGGGCATGTCCCCCCCTTCCGGCCACACCGCCTCACTTTGTGTTGTTTGCATAGCAAACAACCAGAGGAAATGGCGAGACCGGCTGTGCATGTGTGTAAGTAGTTGGTGGGGGGATTATCGCATACGCTGAAAAGCCCGATTGGGCTTATTATCCAGAGAGGTCTTAGTTTCAGGAAAACATGGTAGTGGACGCTCATGGGCATCCGTATAACTTAAGTGCCCGCCATAACATTATTTATGTTTAATTGAGGAAGCTGATTTGCAGAAAAGCGAAACCTGTTCTCGGCTTTTCTTTCCTGCCTGTGCTGGCCGAGTTAAACACACAACTCAAACTATGATTTAACTCATTTAATGACAGCTACTTGACAGATGATAAGCAAATGCCAGCTCTCTATACAAGAATAAAGCTGGAGCTGAGAGCGGCCGCTACTCAGCTCCTTTTTATAGGCTATCCTGCCGGCTGCTTTGTAATTGCCCACAATCAGCGTCAGTTGATAAGCTGCATGCTTTCCTCCCTGCTTTGAAGTTGCTGGAGCTTTCCTCGGGTTGCTGGCATATGACATCATCGGTCTGTGTTTACAGCTTCAGGTCGGGCTGTTCCAACTATCTGGCACAGGATTCCTACCTCCCAATATCCCACAAACAGCTTTACCGAACCCCACTAATCCCACCACCAACATTGCTACCGCTATCGCCCCATTCTCGCCCCCATCACCAACACCCATGTTTATTATTCTGGCATTAATATGTTCGGCCAGCTGGTTTTCCACGTGGAGTGCCCCTCTTATTCGGTAAGTTGTCAAGGGCACTCAACATGCGCCCCCCCCACCAGGTGTCATCCTATGAGGAAAGGAGAGAGAGATTATTGCATTGCATTGCCCCCTGGCTTCTGTGGATACCTTTTATGGAAATGCCACAGCAGTTTTGGTGTATTAAGATCTCCTGCCTGCACCCATGATGCCTCTGTATCAGGATACCCCTTCCACCAGACTAGGTATCTTAGTATACCATGGTGTATTTTCGAATCAAGGATCTGTTCGACTTCGTAGTGTTCACCTGATACCGGTCCTGGGCGTGTATGTGTATCACGATACGCTGTTACTGGTTTGAGAAGGCTATAATGGAACACGGGATGTATTCTGCTTAATTGGGGTGATAGTTTCAAAGCTACCGTTACCAGGTTTATAATTTTCTTTATGGAGAAAGGCCCAATATATTTGGGGCCCAGTTTTCTGCTGGGCAGTTGTAACTTTATATATTTTGTTGACAGGTACACCTGGTCTCCTACCATAAACGGTGGGTGATCAGCTCTTCTTTTGTTTGCCTGCGTTTTATATTCGATGGACACTTTTTCCAGGGATTCTTTTACATGTGGCCACACCTTCATAATTTTTTCTGTCCATTCCTGTGGTGTTCTGGATTATTCCTCTCTACAACTCTGGAATGGCAGTGAATTCTTTTCCTTTACTATTTTGAATGGGGTATGCCCTGTACTACGGTGTACGGTGTTGTTATAAGCCATTTCTGTGAATGGCAGCAGTTCATACCAATCATTTTGTTGGTATGAAATATACGAACGTAAGTAACGCTCCACCATCGCATTGGCTCGTTCAGCTGCTCTATTCATGCTCGGGTGGAAAGCTGAACTGAGACCCTGTTTGGATCCAATCCGGTGTAGAAACTCCCTGCAAAACCGGGCGGTGAATTGCATCCCTCTATCCAATATAATGCGTTTTGGCACCCCGTGCAAGCAATATATATGTTGTATAAACAACTTGGCCAGTCGTCGAACTGAGGACAGACCTCTACATTGGATGAAATGTGCTTGTTTAGAAAATAGATCAATTACAGTCCATATGACTGTCCTTTGCTATTTGGTAACTCAACCACAAAATCCATGGCAATTTCATCCCATGATCTACTGAGCTCAACCACCAACAGTAAAAGGCCAAGTGGTTTCCCTATACGTGGTTTAGAGGTTGCACAAACTGAACATCCATGTACATATTCTTCTATATCGGTAGGCATTCTAGGCCACCAAAATTGTCGTCTGACTAGATGTAAGATTTTCAAGAATCCGAAATGTCCCGCCATTTTAACGTCATGGCATTTTTAAAGTACCCTACCTCTCAGGGACGTGGGTATATATAGTTTGTCACCTCTCCAAGCAAAGCCATCACGGTATGTGACTAATAACCGGTGATTCACTAGCCATGTATCAGACTTCAATTCTTTCTGTAACCTAGTCACCCAGTCAGGGTTCAACATGCGATTATCTATTACTCATGCTCCTTTTTGTTTAGGGGGTACTAAGGCTTGCGTTATCTCCTCTCATTTACTCTTATATTGGGGCATGCGGGATAATGCATCAGCCACAATGTTCCGTCCCGCTGGTACATATCTGAGAGTAAAAGTAAACCTTTGGAAATACTGTGCCCATCTCACTTGTTTTGGGGACAATTTACGGGATGTTTGGAGGGCTTCCAAATTTTTATGGTCCGTCGAAACCTCGAATGGTAGTTTGCTACCTTCCAATACGTGTCGTCATGTTTGGAGGGCCCATTTGACTGCGTATGCTTCCTTCTCCCAAATCGCCCAATTTCTCTCTGCTTGGGTAAGTTTTCGGGATGTATATGCACACGGTTGAAGCTTATTTTGGTCATTTCTTTGTAATAGGACCGCCCCAACTGCAACATTGCTCACATCGGCTTGTACAATAAATGGCTGTGCAGTATTTGGATGTTTAAGAACCGGTTCTTTTGCAAATAATGATTTAAGGCGTTCAAAGGCCGTTTGGCATGAGGATGTCCATAGTAACAACAGTCCCGGTTTGGGTTTACCGGGATGACTGTTCTTAGTTCGTAATAAATCCGTCAGGGGTAACGCTATCCGGGCAAAAGATGGGATGAACTGCCTGTAGAAATTGGCAAACCCAAGGAAGCTCTGCAATTGCTTTCTAGTTCTTGGGGCTTGCCATTC
The DNA here is from genome assembly GCA_022577455.1 of Arizona elegans. Classification (NCBI taxonomy): domain Eukaryota; kingdom Metazoa; phylum Chordata; class Lepidosauria; order Squamata; family Colubridae; genus Arizona; species Arizona elegans. The sequence goes on along the minus strand of JAKOOJ010000019.1, from coordinate 16,844,643 downwards.
CAACACCGCCTTCACTTTCAGGGGGTCCATCTTTATTCCTTCTCCGGTTATTCGAAAACCTAGGTAATCGATTTCCTGGTGGTGAAACTCACATTTTGAGAGTTTCACAAATAGTTTTGCCTCTAGCAATTTGTTTAACACTTGCCTAACTAGACTGACATGTTCCTCCATCATAGATGTGTAGATTAAGATGTTATCCAGATAGAACAACACCCCTCGGTACAGGTGTTCATGCAATACTTCATTTATTAGTTTCATGAATACGGCTGGGGTTCCCTGTAACCCAAATGGCATTACTCGGAATTTATAACTCCCCAGGGGACAATTGAATGTGGTTTTCCATTTATCCCCTGGGCGGATATGTACTCTATAATAGGCCTCACATAGATCGAGTTTCGTGAATATTTTACCAGTCGCCAAGGCACTCCATGGCTTAGGGCCGGGGTATTTACGAGACCGCCTTCTGCCACCAATAGCCTCCCACTGGCCAGTACGCTCGCACAGAGTGGGCCTCCTCAGGGTGCCGTCCGCCAGACAAAGTCGGCTGGCGACCCCCAGGGGGAAAGCCTTCTCTGTGGCGGCACCCACCCTCTGGAACAACCTCCCCCCAGAGATACGTACAATAACAGACCTCCGGATTTTTCATCGGGCCCTGAAAACCTATTTATTTCAACTAGCTGGGCTGGCTTGAGTTAAATTTTAATTTGATTTTAAATTGGGTTGTTTTAATTTACGGCCAAAATATTAATTATTTTAAACTGCTTTTAAATTTTGTATGTTTTGTTTTTTACTTGGCTGTTCACTGCCCTGAGTCCTATTGGAGAAGGGCGGTATAGAAATGGAAACAAACAAACAAACAAATAAATAAATAAATAAATAAATAAAAAATTAAAAAAATAAGGTGGTAAGCAAGTCTGTCATAAGTGGTAAAGGGTATAGTGGTTCCACACAGACAGCATTAATGTCCCTAAAATCAACACAGAGACGTAACCCACCATCCTTTTTTTTTTCTCTGAATAGTACAGGTGCCGCCATATGTGATCTACTGGGCTGGATGAATCCCCTAGCCAGGTTTTTATCGATATACCATCGTAGTTCTTCTATCTCCCTTGGGGTCATGGAATACATATGAGGTTTTGGTAATTTGGCCCCTGGTATCAGTTCTATAGCACAGTCATTATTGCAGTGTGGTGGTAAGGTTTCACACTCATCCTCACTGAACACTCTGGCCAAATCCCTGTAGACCTCTGGAAATCCCCCCTTCTGTACTTACTGTTGTTCATTCCCTGTTGCCCCACTACCACGTTTTATGTTCTGTGGGTCCGGACCAAGTGTCACCCGCACCCTACGGAATCCCCCCTCCCACCAAATGGTAGGTTCCCATTTATCGAGCCAGGCTAGCCCTATAATAATAGGTTCAATCATTTTGTCAATCACTATGAACTGGAGCATTTCCCAGTGTTCACCAATCTCCAGTCTCACTGGTTCAGTGATGTATGTAGCTGGTCGACCCCCCCAGGGTTGACCCATCCATTTGTTCAAACACGATAGGTGTCTGTAGTTTCATTATGCGTAGGCCTAGCCCCTCCACCACCGACTGCTGTATTAAACACCGTGTACACCCAGAATTGATTAATGCTCCCTGGTCAACCACTTTCCCCGTTTGTGGGTGTCGTAAGGTCACCGGTATTATGAATGGGCGTATGGGATCGCTTACCATAGGGTCTTGTATTTCTTCCTTCCCTTCACTAATCCCAATTTCTTCTGGGACTCGGGCCGTACCAGGAGGACATATACTACTCTGGTGCGGGCTTGCGTTGTTACCAGGCGACTGAGTCACTATTCTGGATCGTTCCGATGTCACCTGCGGTTGGTCTCTAGGTTTGTTCCTGGGACTAGGTGCTCTAGGGATTGACATTCGTTGCGGTGGTAATGGACACTCAGCCGCCCGGTGTCCTTCCTGATTACAGCGATAACAGCAGAAGGGTTTTCTAGTTGTAATAGTTGGTTTCAGTCCAGTAGGAATAAACAGTCTGACTGCTTCACGGCTGACTAGTTGCCGAACCATCGTTCTGCGCAGTTGATCCAATCCCGCACTCCGTGTACGGAATTCTCGAAGACCGACGTCTAATTCCACCGCCGCTTTATACCAATCCGTTATGTGGGTACCCAATCCTCTGTAGACACAGGCCTGCCTCAGTTCCCTATTCATCCCCATATGGAACTGATGCACGAGAAGCCTTTCCGACCACCCCCTCAGTCTCCCCACTAATTTCCGGAATTCTTTTACATATTCTTTGGCGGGTCTGCCTCCTTGTCTCAACGCTACTAATTCCCCTTCAGTTGCTGGGCCACCAGTGTCCTGAGGAGGTTTGGGTACCTTCAATGTCTTGAATATCTCGGTCTTCCTGTTTCTCATTACATTTGTCCTTTTTCTTAGGATATACCACAGGTTGTTCACTTTCAACTATCGCCTCCTCCCCGTCTCCTTCTCCTGCCACCACTTGTAATTCTTGTATTGTTGTCATATCCAGCCTCTCAGCCATGGTCCACCTGTTACTCACTGTCTGTAGGCAATTGATGGATGAAAAGTCAGCTCCAGCTTTCTCTCAGCTTTTCTTTCCTGCCTGTGCTGGCCGAGTTAAACACACAACTCAAACTATGATTTAACTCGTTTAATGACAGCTACTTGACAGATGATAAGCAAACGCCGGCTCTCTATACAAGAATAAAGCTGGAGCTGAGAGCAGCTGCTACTCAGCTCCTTTTTATAGGCTATCCTGCCAGCTGTTTTATAATAGTCCACAATCAGCGTCAGCTGATAAGCTGTATGCTTTCCTCCCTGCTTTGAAGTTGCTGGAGCTTTCCTCGGGTTGCTGGCATATGACATCATCGGTCTGTGTTTACAGCTTCAGGTCAGGCTGTTCCAACTGTCTGGCACAGGATTCCTACCTCCCAATATCCCATAAACAGCTGTACCGAACCCCACTAATCCCACCACCAACATTGCTACCGCTATCGCCCCATTCTCGCCACCATCACCAACACCCATGTTTATTATTCTGGCATTAATATGTTCGGCCAGCTGGTTTTCCATGTGGAGTGCGCCTCTTATTCGGTAAGTTGTCGAGGGCGCTCGACACCTGTACACAGATTTCTGTGGAAACACTCCGCTGCATCTATTGAAGCAGAAACATTTTCCAAAAACTGCGGCGTGAGCACATTGAATGTAAAGACACAAAGCAAGACGTTTCCCCAAAAACCCTTATTTCCGTTATGCACGTGGATGCCTTTGTTATGCGGGGTTGTTGGAAGAAAAATCCTGTCCGGTTTCAACTCTTTAATATTAAAGAATAAAGAATATTTTAATCTGGGGGGGGGCTTTCTACAATTCCCCCTTTGTGCCATATAAGTGTCGGTGACCATTGATCTGATCAAGGAGACTTGATGGGTGCTTTTATGGGGGTTTCCAGGATGCGGGGAACCAAGTTCTTAGATTGTTAATGCAAAGGGGAAGGCATTGATACAGGCAGCAGAAAAGGATCCCTGCAGTTGCTCCTAAAAGGAGAGCTTTCAACTCATGAAGGTCTAGCAGCCAGGGCAAAAGTTACATTAAATAGAAAAGAAGTTTATAGTATCCAATTTCCTGTGCCAATTCTTTTTAGAAGTTTGATGTCACTTTCTGTGAGCTTTCAGTCAAATTTGAAGCAAGCACATGTCCCAAAATTATTCCCAGCCAGGATTGTGCCTTAGTAAATAATCAAAGGCTGCCCATTTCCAAGAGTTGCTTCCTGAACCTGTCTTAGCTCTTAGTTTAGTGCATCCAGGGCTTGTTTTGTAGCCAGTGTGCAAGCCCAGGCTATTAATATTTCTGAAATTGCACACAGCGAGCCCTAGGACTCCCACTAATGAGACTTACCAGTGCAACATATTCTGCCTTACTGGTTAACTGGCCAGCATCATTTGTGAGTCACAATCAGGGCTTGGGGTTTGGAAATGTCTTTTCTGCTACCTCTTCAGTGAGGGAATTGCCTGAGGGGGCATGCCCCCTCCCCCCATGGAATTGGCAGGAAGGTATGACTGCATGAGCCTTAGTGCCACAGAGCAAGCCTAGGGGAAGCTTTCTGTGGATGTAGGTGAAGGGTGGTTTGAATGGTGTGCGTGTGCAGCTACTCCTAGTACAAACATTCTTGACAATTCTCCCTCCCTCCAGACAGAAGTCTAAGCTGTTTAAGACTTGCTGTGCCAACCACTCCCAAATGCCATCCCTCCATGAACCCATTTAACTAATTGCAAGGTAAATGAGGCAAAGAGAGAAAACCTTACAATGAGTTTCTGCCCTCCCCCCATAGTCTTTCCAGTTGTCTTCTGAGGCTTCAAATACAGTCTTTAGTCTCCACTTGTCCATCTCAGGGTCCTTTCTTTCAAGTCTGCTGGGTGGTGTTGGGTTTGGCTTGGTGCTACGGTCGGTTATGGCTGGCTTTATGTGGGGGCCAATGGATCCAGAAGTCCTTTTTCTCTGAAACTGTCACAGGCATCTGGGTGATCCATAGGACCTGGGAAAGTCTGTTCCACTCTGGTTGCAGTGGTGACTTTCTGGTAGATGACCGGATCCAAACCCAATTCCCTGGCTCAAATGGATGGAGGGTCTCCTCTGGAGGCAGCATCTGGGTTAGTGTGCTCTGCTTCCACAGGTTGTGGAGTTGTCTGTGCAGGGCTGAAAGATATGAGAACAAGATTTCCTTCCCCCTTTGTGGGTGACCTTCCCAGAAGAGGCATTGTTGGTTTGACATGAGGAATGGCGAACACAGGATAAGAGATGGAGAGGTGGAATGGGGTGGATAGGTTGCAGGCAGAGCTTGAAAAGACATTAGTTAACATTACAGCTTCGCTTTCCATAGGCACTTAGAGATTTCGTTAACCTGCTGTGTGAGAGAGAGAGAGACTCTTTGTCAGGGTTGCTGGCACTTCCAATAAAGGGAACGTTTAGTTAAAAAAACAGCGTGCTTGTCGTGTTTGGGAGCCAGGTTAAAACAAAACCAATCACAATAAAATGGGGACACCACAAATGAGGGGAAAAATGATTCTGGTAATAAGGCAAATGATGTCTGGTGATGAAAGAGAACAAGAAAAGATGAAGGGTCCCACCTCTGAAAATGAACAAATGCATAAATTTTGTAAAGCACATATTAAAGAGGATTTAAGGACTGTCACCTTGAGAGTGCTGAGCAGCTTGAGAATGCTGAAAGTTCCAAATACTTTTATAAACCTAGTATTTTAGTGTTTACAATTTGTCAGGGGCATGGAGACTCTACCTTTAACATTTGTTTTACAATATCTAAACATCCTGACAGCATTTGGCCCAGTATTATCAATACACAGTTTAGATGAAAAGAGCACATTATTTTTGAAAAATGCTTATGTGTTTCAGGATTAGTTCCATAGTAATTTTACTGACTACTGGTAGGATAAGAAAAGTATCTTAATAAGAAAAGGTTATTTCCCTACACAAGCAAACTTGAGAGGCTCTTGTGGATGGACAAATCTCATATTTCAGGAAAAGGATAGAGAGATAAAACCCATTTACAACACATACAGAAAATGCACTAATAAAACAAACAAAACTTTTCTTCTAAATGAGCTTAAAGATTCCCTCCTGACAACCTTGGGCTGCTTTTAACGGTACAGAAAGGGGAGTGGAAAAAAGGGGAAAACAGTTCTCTTCACCCTGTTTTGCTGTCTAGGCAATCTAGGGTGAAGGTATTTTTCCTTTTATGGTTTGTCATTTTTTTTGTGACAGAATTTAGAATTCTTGTCTCTAGGAATTAGAGACATTTAACAGTTACGTTTACCTAACACACACACACACACACACAGAGAGAGAGAGAGAGAGAGAGAGAGAGAGAGAGAGAGAGAGAGAGAGAGAGAGAGAGAAGGATAACAAAACTCTCAGGTTTACACACCCTGGTCATTCTCACCATAAATCTCAGTTAACTTTAGGAAAGACAAAAAACCTTAACAAACATATTAATTGCTCAGTGGTTGCATAGAAGAGGGGGAAAATAATACTATATTTTCATTTTCTTTTAAGTGCCTTTATTTAACCAAATTGGTTATCCAGCTTCATCCCTGAGCAGAGTCCACTTCTCACACAATCTGTGCGCGTGTCTTAATTTCACGCCTGGCTGGATGGGCAATTCCTTCCACCCCCAAGCCTCCATCCGTCTTCCTAGGGGAGATCTCGATAAGATCTTTGACCCTGAGTTCCCCATTTTCTGGGCCATATTCCTTCGGTCTCCCACCATCCACGGTGAGACTCCAAGGCTCCTTTCCTGGGTCTCCCGCAATCTGCGGAACTACATCAGGTGAATGAACCTTTCAGCCTGCGGTCTGCCGCCCTGCATTTTCAGGCAAATGGCCCGGGAGGACTCTGTCCGCCAAACTTAATCAGAGTACGGACACCTCCTTTTCCAGAATAGGGCTCTGCTCAGTGATTCTCAGCTAGTTGCCCAGGAGTGAACCTCTCACTTTTCTTTTCATTCAACCAATTCCCCACACTCTCTCTCCCTTCTCTTAACAGAAGGTCCTGCGCTCTGGCCAAACCCCCTTGCTTTCCAGGGTCTGTCAGTTGAACAGATCTGTTTGCAGCTAGGAAAGGCACAGAGGGAGCAGGATCAAGCTGTGATTGGGAGAAGGGTCCTCTTGCTCACACAAACAGGCATACACACATTTCCCTCACTCTCCTGGACTTTAAAAGTTCAAATTTAGAGGTACTCACCTTCTTTCCAAGCAGCCATTGAGCTCAAGACATAAACTCCCTTTTTACTACCCTTGCTCCAAACGGGCAAGGTCCAGGGAACCCACCCACAGACACAAGGGGTCTGTTTGCGACAAGGTGGAAGCTTACCCAAGCCAGGTCCATTGGTCAGGTTAGCTTGGAGTCCCATCTGGTGGGCCAAATTGTTGGAAGAAATATTCGGTCCAGTTCCAAGCCAGGAGAAAGACGCTGGAAATAAAATGGAGGCTGATTGGAAAGAAGGACTCTGTTTATTTGAATGCCAGAAACTTCAGTGATAGCAGCAAATGTTTCTGGGGTGACTGACCCCTTGGTTTAGGAATGGAAGGCTTTTTATAGGTTTGTGAGATGCATCCAGGTGCAATGTAGTGAGCTTTGTGCTTTTTGCTATTCTAATAGTGGTAGGTTAATCCTATTATGTCCAATTTGTCAGCGTTCCAGAAAACCCCAACTCCAAGTAAAAACTCTGAGACTGTCATCTTCTCAAAGCTTCCGTTTATTAGAGTAGGTATACTGGCACATCTGGGAAAACCCGAATCTGAGAGTTCCGGGTTTTCCCTCAGAAAATCAAAATCCCAAATCTAGCCCCTGCACCCCTCAGTCCATCACATGGCCCAATCACCATCCGTCCCAGCTTGAGCCACCACTTCAACCACTCCTCCTCCAGATGCAGGAACACAGACCTTGACCGAAAAGAAGAATGCTATTATGTGTAACAATAATCCCTCTACTAAATACCCCCTCCTACTTTCCCAAGCGCAAGAAGGTGGCAGCGTGGAAGCTTCTGGTGTTAATATGGCTTCCAAAGCTGACACTATTCTTAGAATTTGGGTGGGGGGTGTGTGTAGATTTTAGGAGTCTTTGTTTTTCTACTTTTAATCCCTTCGGGGGGAACTGGGCTGAAGGCGTTTTGTTTATGAATAGGCTGGCCTGGATTTCTTAATGGGCACAAAATATCCATCTCTAAAGGCTTCAGGCATCTGCTGGAGGTTGTTTTACTATGCAGGAAGACTGGGGCTGCTTTCTGCCTTTAAGAACATGTTTTCTCCATTTCTCCTTTGAGGAAATATTCTATCCTGCCTCTCTTAATATTAAGAATAAAGAATATTTTAAACTGAGGGGGGGCTTCCTACAGGGTCAAACACCCTGTGCAAAAGGGGGCTCAGAGAAATATCTTTACTCCTTTTCCAGAACTCATAGGAAATTTACTGAGACGAGATTTTAAACAATTACACTGAAATGAAACTTCAATATTGTTTTTTTCCTCCACATCGCTTGCCCTGCATATTGCCATATTCAATTGGGAATCTCAAATCTTAGAAAAGTGCTATGACGCCTGTAACTCTTGGGAGTCCCAGAAGTCTAACTTGAGAGCTGAAAATTCCTGCCACAGATTTTTCAGCTGTAACCCTGAGGAGACCAAAAACAAAGCTGAATCAGAAAACCCTTAGAGCTCTTTTGACTCGTCAAGGAAGGCCGAGCCCTTGACGGAGAATTTTGATATAAAAAAAGGCACAAGACAAGGATGCCCGCTGTCCCCATTACTATTCATATTAACATTGGAAGTGCTAAACAGAAGTATTAGACCCAGAAATAAAAGCTATGGAAATAAAAAGAGAAAAGTACAAATTGCAAGCATTTGCGGATGACCTGGTATTTATTCTAGAAGAACCATTGGAAACCACCCCAAGCTAATGGGGAAAATAGAAGAATATGGAGAAGTTGCAGGATTGAAAATAACTAAAAAACCAAAATATTAGTCAAAAACCTCACAGATAAGCAGAAAAATGAATTTACAAAGAAGATAGACCTCCAGGTAGTTAAGAAAGTAAAATATTTGGGAATCTATTTAATGGCAAGATGCGCAACAATTAAAGAAGATAACTATACTAGGTTAACACAACAAATCAAACTGGATCTGGAAAATTGGGAAAACTGCAACTGTCAATGGTAGGAAGAACAGCAACCATAAAAATGAATATCCTGCCGAAGTTACTCTTTTTGTTTCAAACAATTCTTATAAAACTAGAGAAAAAAAATACTTTGATGAACTAAACACAATAATTTTGAAATACGTGTGGCAAGGAAAAGGGGCAAGAATAAGACTGAAAATGCTGCAAGAATCTAAAAATAATGGGGGCTTTGGGTTCCCGGATTGGGACCTTTACTGCCAGGCCTCTACACTCTCTTGGGTGAAAGAATGGCTAAATCTTAGACATAGAAGATTACTATTGTTGGAGGGACATGATCTTCAACTGGGATGGCACGCTTTTCTGTGGTATGAAAAGAACAAAATACATAGATATTTCCAAAGACATTATGTAAGAAATGCTCTATTTTTAGTTTGGGAAAAAGTTAGGGCAAAAAACTACATGAAAATACCAGTCTGGCTTTCCACAATTGAAGCACTGATACACCCAAATGTTGTAAATTTGGAAAAAATTGTGATGTATAAAGGTATTTTAAATGAGAAAGGGGAATTAAAAACTAAACAGGAATTACAAAACCAAGGGGTGAACCTTGCATGGTGGCCACATTTGCAAATACAATCAAGATATGAGAAAGATGTAAAAACATATGGTTTCTATAAAGAGCCATCAACACTTACTTGATCAGATACTATTAGGAATGGATGAAAAGTTAATAAAGAAAATATATAGCTATTTATTAAGCTTTAAAATGGAAGATGAACAAGTGAAAGAAACAATGATAGTATGGGCAAATTTTTTTGGACATACTATAGAACTAGATAAATGGCAGAAACTTTGGGATAGAAATTACAAATTGACAATGACAACTACTTACAAGGAAAACCTGTATAAAATGTTTTACAGGTGGCATTTGCTAGCAAAGATGTTTAAAGATATGTCCGCCAAATGTTGGAAATGCAATCAGACACCAGGTTCGTACTATCATATGTGGTGGACATGTCCAAAAGCAAAAAAAAATTGGACAAAAATGCATACATGGTTAGAGAAAATGACAAAACAACATATAGATCTAAAGCCAGAAATATTTTTGTTAGCTATATTGCCAGAAAATTACGGCAAAGGGAATGCTGTAAAAAAATTGCATGTTTTGACAGTAATGTAATGAAGCGGGCTCTGATGGATGACCACTGGATAACTTTCTATTCACTCTATTCTAAAAAGCAATGCATCCGGTTGGAAAAAGTACAACTCAGCCAAAATCCTTTTGGTTCCTCTAGGAGGCCTCTAAGTTGTCAGAAGAAAGGAACATTCTAATGACATACAGCTTAAAGGTTGGCTAGGTCAAGGGGATCCACATGAGTTAAAAGTTGTCCATCGTCAAAAGATGATTTGAATCTATGCTTCAGTAATCTACAAAAAGAATTATAACTGTTTTGCAAAGAAACTCTGTAATTAGGAAATGTCAATTAAAAATGATAAATGTATATGACCATATGAATTGCTGAGTTAACAGAATCCTTTGTCTAGAAGGGTATAAAACCATTGTACCTAATTTCTGTCTTTGTTCAACGCTTCATGTACAGAGCCTTGAACCTATTGCGCAATATATAAAATCTGTCTCTGATTAATCTAAAAGGTTGTGTTTGTCTTATTAAATCCACAACATTTATGGCACCCTGCAGATGGGACTACAAGGCAGAGAACTTTTGTTCTACCAGACAGCCTGCCTCAGTGGGAATCGACACCTCTCCAAGGAAAATCCACTGGCCGGCCATTAGGACTCCTTTGAAGTCCACGGAGATTCAGTGAGGAGGTGCCGTAAACCCGCTGACGAAGACAGGCCAGTCAAGAATCCTTGAAGGTTAATCAGAGACTCAACATAAATACATAAGAAAAAAAGAAAGAAAAAAAGAAAGAAAGAAAGAAAGAAAGAGGAAAAGAAAACAGGTAAGTATAAATCAGAGAGTAAAGTCTCTCTGTTTAGAGGTGCCTACCCTTTAAAGGGGTGGAAGAGTGGGGTTTGATCAACCCCCTGGGGGACCAGGTGGCATCCTGAAGTCTCTGGAATTAAGTATTTAAGTATTGGAATTAAGGAACTAAGTATTGTGTGTAATCTTATGTGTGGTAAGAGAAGAACTAATTGCAGTGTTATAAATTTTCTGATAAACTGACATTCTTAAACAGCCAGAGAACTGTTGTTTACTGTTCTTCCCTCCCGGGGTTTAGCAGGCAGTTAAAAAGGTGAAGCCTGTCTAAATGGGAAAACAGATATGACTTGATCAATTTGGTGTGATTTCTGTTAAATATATATGTATATATATATAATGATAGTGTGTAAATTTGAATGGAATTGAATTGATTGTGGCTGCCAGCAAAGTAGATTTGTGCTTGAGGCTGTGGGAGATATTTGAGATTATTGTAATGGTGGGATTTTTTTGTATGTGAAATTGGTTTAAACAAGGTCTGATTGCAGTACAAATATGAAAAGCCTGTGTGTTGATAAAGTGAGAAATTAGAGAAATACTAATGTTAGTATAGTAATAATACTGTGTTGCTTTGTTGTAAGAATGCTGAATGGAGGAGGGAAGTGAGGCGTGCTTCCTTGCGTGCTGTAAAACATTTTTTCCCTCTTCCCCCTCCTTTTCCTTTGTAAGAGAGAAAGTTCCTTTTAACTTTTTTTTCTCTCCTTTCTCTCACCCCCCCATCCCTCCTCCTCTTTCTGCGAAGCCTCTTTCATTAACATATGAAAGCTATGCAGATACATAGATCCTTTCTGCTCTGAATACAATTTTATTTTATTTTTATTTTTTTCTTTTCTGGAAATTTTTGGAGGTTTAAAAACGCTTCATTAAACCTGTACTCAGAATCCTGTTGTTTCGCCAGGCTGGGTTAGCAACATAATTTTAAATCGGATGTTTTAAATTTCTGGGGTTTTAAATTGAGCCGAATCCATTTAATATTTTAAATTATTTTAAATTGGTGTTGTCTTGTTTTTTTTAAACAAAATAGGCTGTACACCGCCTTGAGTCCTTCGGGAGAAGGGTGGTTCATTTGTATGTTTGTTTGTTGTTTATTTGTTTGTTTGTCAGTAGCATAAGTTACTGCCTTTTTGGGAATTGTCACAGAGATGAGTTGGAAATTGCGATGTGTGGTGGGAGAGAATCAGTGGCATTTTTGTCTAGGGTGTTGGATTCTGTCTCGAGAGTATGCTTGTTTTTGTCCACTTCAGTTTACAAGGAGATTAGATATTGGTGCTGAGAAGCTAATTTGTTTATAGAGGGATATACGGTAGTTGAAGGAAGAGGAAGTTTTAAGGGAAGTCAGAAAGTTGCCTTTAAGTTTGTCTACACAGACTTGTGCTGACAGCGGTAGGAGAATTGTATAAGAAGGAGTTAGAGAAAGTAGAATTGATGGAAAGGAGAAGGTATGTGATTTGTTTTTGGAAAGTTATGGAAGTTGGCAGAATGAAATGTGGAAGTGCTAAGAAGTAGAAGTGGTGATATGGGCAGGGGAGACAGCGTTAAAGATTGCCCGATCCAAAGAAGAGAAGTGGTGTTTTTCGTTGACAGAGATCAGATTAAGTGAACAAAGCATTTGAATACACTTAATCAGTGAAGGGAGTGTTGGAGGATTTGAGAAGCTCAATATTAAAAGCACAAGAAAATTCCCCTAAAGAAAATAGGCAGAAACTCAGGCAGAGTTCAGCCCCCACCTTTACCAATGGGCCATTAAGAAACTGAGACGCCGCCTTATTTTCCACAACAAAAGGAAGAATAAAAGATGTGTTTGTTTCTTGCTTGCCTTACTAGGAACAATAAAACTGATTCCAGGAGTTTTGAATTCAGGAAGGGAAAGCTCTGCCTTTCAGCAATCTTTAAAGGGAAAGACTCCCCCCCCCCACAGGAGTAGTCAAAAAAAATCACTCCTGATAGAAAGGAGGGGTGGCATCTCCGCCTCCATCTGTAAACAAGCAAGAATTAAGATAATTCTATGCAAAATTAATTGAATCTGGACCTTGGAGTTTGAAATGGGAGGGACATGAAAGAGGAAGCCTTGAAAATTTGAAACAGGCTTTAACCAGGGCTCCTATATTGGGTTTGCCAAATTTGGAAAAGCCATTCGGTCTCTTTGTAGACACACACACACACACACACACACAAATTGAATTGCACGAGGGGTGTTGGCTCAGAAAGTAGGAAATTGACCTTTGAGGGAGCCCTCATTGTAAGCACCCCACATCAAGTCAGAACTATCCTTCAGTGGTGGTTCTCTGATTCAAGGTTCTAAACAAAAATGAAACAATTTTAATGCAGCAGACAGATTTGATTTTAAACTACAGATCACAATTTGAATCAAGCACAGTTCTTAATCAACACCAGATCAATGGATCACCTTGGATGAGAACATTATGGTGTTGAAATAATTGGCTTACATACAAAAACAAGACCTGATTTGGAGGGACACCCCCTGGAGACAAATTGCCTCGAAATTGGTCTGCTAAAACCCTTGAATTGTATTCATTAAATTAAGCTCTATGGACAGGGAGCCTGGATAGCTCAGTGGATAAATGCATTGTAATTTAACACCAGCTGTCTGCAATTACTGTAAATTCGAATCTCACCAGGCTCAAGGTTGACTCAGCCTTCCATCCTTTCTAAGGTAGGAGAATTGAGGACCCAGTTTGTGGGGGGCAATAAGCTGACTTTATGACGGCTATTGCTTAATGCATTGTAACCCTTAGTCACTGGACATCATTTGGCAAAATATGGGTGGAGTCATTGGGGACTTCAAGCTATTGTACATGAACTTTTAAACTAAGCTATGGTGGTATTGGGATATATCCTTTAGTAACATCAATTATAAATAAATGTTTGGTTTGTAGAAAGGTGAATGAACATGCTGTCAGAAAACAACAGATGGGTAAGATGTACCACCAGCTTTAAGATCATTTCAATGTATTCATGTGGATTTTACAGAATTACCAAAAGTGGGGAGTGTAAAATATTTATTAGTCATAGTGAACCACCTCACAGGGTGGGTTGCAGCTTTTATCTGCAGTAATGCTACAGCAACAGTAGTGTCAAGAGTTTTACCCAACCTAGACAGATTATCATCATATGAACTGTTGTTTGGAGTAGTTTTCACTACAGGAAGCATATGCATTACTTCCTTGGAAACCAGAGACAAAGTATTGAAACAATATGTGTATAACCTGTCCAGATATTTTGAAGTTTTTAGGAAACAAGGACTATTAGCCCAAACACCACCTTTGAAGTTTCCAGTCCACAAATTCCACCACGATGATTGGATGTTAATCCAAACTGGACGGAAGTTAGACCCCAAGTGAACGGGCCCAATCTCATCAAGGAAATCCATTGAAGTTGATGATCCAAAGGATCCAGCCACCAGTGGGAATAGCGTTCTTCATAATCTGGACTATTTTTGTATTTTTTCTTTCTTAGGATTCAGTGGTTGCCTATGCTATTTCCCAACTGAAAAGGACTACAACTGCTCAGATTCCTTTGCGCACTCGCCCAGATGTATTTTTTTTTTATTTGATTTATATGCCGCCCTTCTCCGAAGACTCAGGGCGGCTTACAATGTGCTCAGCAATAGCCTTCATCCTTTTGTATATTTATACAAAGTCAGCTTATTGCCCCCACAACTGGGTCCTCATTTCACCTACCTTAGAAAGGATGGAAGGCTGAGTCAACCTTGAGCCTTGGCGAGATTCGAACCCTGCAGTAATTGCAGGCAGCTGGTCTTAATAACCAGCTTAATAACAGGGTGCCTTAAACCCCTGTACCACCAAGGCTCTTGGTTTTGTAATTGTGTTTTTAAGATCTTAGGAGGACGATCCTGGATCCACTGGATGAGACTGATACCAGGTGATCATCAGCCCTGCTGAATCACTCCGGAAGCTGATTCTCAACGCACGGCGGAAGATTTGTAAAGAGGACAACTGCCTTCACATTGCACATATACATTTTCTTAGCTTTAATATAACACTTTCTTACACATGCTAATGTTATTAGAAGTTTGGGAGTACGTTTTGTGGGTACTTGTTTTTCTAATGTTGCTAGTAATTTTGTTTTATATATATAAGGAACGGTTTTGTGGTAGACCTAGGATTTTTATTGCTACTCCTGTTTCCCAGACCACATGCACCACTAACCCTTTCCCTGACGTAGTGAGCTTCACACCATAGTTGATTATGATTTGTTTATGGCTTTGGACATTAGTCGCACTAGGACTCTCAAGTGAACATAAGATGAACATTGATTCCCCAAGTAGAGACACTTTAGGTCAAGTTCGCTACCGCCAAAAACGCATTGTCTATGCACGGGGTTCTTACTTTAAGACCTTAGTCAACTCCACCACTTAAGGTTGCACTATTGACATTCCCAGTTGAGGGGGGAATAGATAAGGAAAAAGGGCCTCTACAACAATTGCATAGAGGAGACTATATATCACGGATTTTGGAATAAAGTCAAGATCTTGTTAAACAGTATGACCCTACCCTAGGTCAGAAATGCTGCTTATGTTTTATCTGCTAGCCCTGCATCTTATCATGCTGTTCCTGTCAAACCACAACTCTGGGTTAGAACAAAGGCTACCAGAAATAAACTTTAAGAAGGGAAAGTGGGGTGGATGGAATCTGTCCAAGACCATTTCAACCTCCAGAATTTCCGCTCTGGTTCAACTTGAAGTCCAAATCAGATTTGTGTATCCTTTTTCCACCTGGAAATACTACCTCTCGATATGTTTTTGAAGGACCAATTCTCAGAGATAAACAGAAGGACCCCTCACTGGAAGTCCCATTGCAACCACTGGCAGGAATGTTTGTAGCAGGGACTTAGGGATCTGGACTAATGCAAGGAACTACTGAGTGCATGCCTTTTCCATAAATCTTCTTATGTGGAAAGGATGCATATTTGTGTTTACCAACAAACTGGACAGGAACATGTAACAAATCAGGTGTGGTCAGAGAAATTGCCAAGGAATTGCAGGATAGGGCTTCCAAGATAGGTCAGAGGTTATAAACAACTGACATGTGGTTTTCTTGGTTGCCTGGATCTGGGTGAATTAATATGGCTGTGGCAGGCCTAGCTTTTATTCCTTGTGCAATCCCTATGCTAAAACATCTATCAATAAGAGCAGTAAAAGAGATTCAAGTTGAAAAGGAACTAGCTTTGATAGAACATTTTCTTAATCAACTTGGTCCCTATCCTGTGGAAGAACACAAAGATTCTGAGGCAGACCCATATGAGGAAATGGAACCTGTAGAAAGAGGTAGAGAATCTCCCCAAGAATTAAGAGAGTAAAAAAAAACAATCAAGAACTACCTATCCTTTACTTTCATTAATTATCTTTTGTTAGACCCTATATATGGTAGATTTGTTTATTGGAACCTTGTATACTCAGAAGTTAAACTTATATGAGAATAGTGAAAGTTTCTGCATTGAAAAACTTTCAGAGGGGGGGAATAATGTAATGAAGCGGGCTCTGATGGATGACCACTGGATAACTTTCTATTCACTCTATTCTAAAAAGCAATGCATCCGGTTGGAAAAAGTACAACTCAGCCAAAATCCTTTTGGTTCCTCTAGGAGGCCTCTAAGTTGTCAGAAGAAAGGAACATTCTAATGACATACAGCTTAAAGGTTGGCTAGGTCAAGGGGATCCACGAGTTAAAAGTTGTCCATCGTCAAAAGATGATTTGAATCTATGCTTCAGTAATCTACAAAAAGAATTATAACTGTTTTGCAAAGAAACTCTGTAATTAGGAAATGTCAATTAAAAATGATAAATGTATATGACCATATGAATTGCTGAGTTAACAGAATCCTTTGTCTAGAAGGGTATAAAACCATTGTACCTAATTTCTGTCTTTGTTCAACGCTTCATGTACAGAGCCTTGAACCTATTGCGCAATATATAAAATCTGTCTCTGATTAATCTAAAAGGTTGTGTTTGTCTTATTAAATCCACAAAAACAGCAGCAAGTGTAGTGGAATGGAAGGACTAAAAAACATTCCCAGGCCAGTCAGAGACAGCTTTATTGCGCAAGGTTCAGAGCCAGATTTGTACCTGAAGCTTTGAACAAAGAAAGAACTCTGATACAATGGTTTTTATACATTTCTAAGACAAAGGATTCAGTGAGATCATACATTTTCCATATATGGTTAATCATGAGATCATACATCCGATTTTCCTTCTATGGTTACATACTCTGCATAATAAGTTCATCTAATTACTTAAAGCATTAATCTTAGTTTACAAAATTATCTTAGCCACACAACTTTTCTTAAGTGCTCGGAGTTGCTAATGGGAGAGTTACTACTGTCCTTGGGTAAATTCATTGGATTAAGTAACTCTTCGTAACATATAGGTCTTTGTGTCATTTACAGTCAGGTCACTCAGATGTTTTTCCATATAGCAGTCCTTTCCGTGACATCTAGGTCTCAGAAGATATATTACCACTTAAAGGGGTTTAACTGTTTGTTAATGTAATTTCCAACAAGCACTTTCCTCTCTTATAATAATATGAATAGATAGGGTCCCCCAGAGCCCATATACCTGACTCTGTATGATTCCTATTTTATTCACATTATTTCTTTTATCTACATTATTCTTTATTTGCTATTTACCTCACAAGAATTGTATTTGCACAATACTGGAAAAATGAGGAAACTCCTACAGATGAAAATATAATCAAAAAAATACCAGACTGCGGAAATGGATAGGTTAACGTTAAAGATAAAGGATAAAGAATACTTTTTAGGTTGGGATTTGTTTTATCAATGGTTAGACAATTAAGGTAGAAATTAGAAATTGGAATACTATTATATACAAGTAAAGAATATTATTGTTACTAGAATTATGTATATGTAAAATGACCCAGACAATACACTGTTTACTAAATACTTATATATGTTAAGAAAAATGTATAAATAAAAATATATTTTAAAAAAGGAGGGCCAAGCCCTGAACTGGAAAGGCCGAGATCTTCTATAAGCGTCACTTGTCTCCACCGAAGGCATCCAAGTCCTTTCGGAGAGTCGGCAAGTAGGCGGAGCTTGAGTGTATGGCGGAAGTTGCCGACGCTCTTCCGGGAAGGGCCGAAGGCGGGCTGTGGGTTGGGAGTCACACTTACACACTGAGCAAGCAATAGGAAAAGCAGCGGCGGCCCTCTAACCCGGTTGCTTGGTCCTTTCCCTAACTCGGGCATCCCGCCCTCATCGTCCCGTCTCTCTCGGCCGGCCAAGCCAGGCCGCGGGAGTCGCCGTCCCCCCTCATTTCCCTCCCTCTCTTCTCTCAAGAGCCGGGCAGTATTGTGTTGGGCCTGGCTGCGGTAACGACTGGGAGAGGCCGGGGCCGGAAGGGCCAAACAACAGTTAGCCAAGCCACCAGGAGCCAGCCAAGATGATCAAGCTATTCTCTCTGAAACAGCAAAAGAAGGAAGAGGAATCGGCTGGCGGCACCAAAGGCTCCACCAAGAAAGCGTCTGCCGCGCAGCTCCGCATCCAGAAAGGTTAGGGGGAAGGTCGAGAGGCAGACGGGCAGCTGCGTTTATTTCTAGGGGAAAGAAACAAAGCCAGGCCGGTGAGGGCAGTGCTGCTCCTGTTTCTTCTTCCGTGCCGCAAGGATCAGCTAGTATTGTAGGTACCTCCTGTCGACGACAGGATTAAGACATTGTCCACCGAGGGCTTGCTGTCTCAGTTGCCCCCGTTGATGAACATCACGGGTTTTTCCCCATTTTCGTATGGTGGTGCCTTAGTGCTTCGATTTTTCTCGATATATTTATCGAGTGATCCTCATAGCAGCCAAGCTTTGGTAAGTGTGACTGGAAAAGCCCTTCCTGCTAGTGGCTGCTAGGTGAGTTCATGGCAAATCATTGAACTAGGCAGGTCCTACCTAATTCCTTTTACTCCCAGAACTCTTTTGGATTTTACTCTGGCTTTTCAAACTCACAAAGCAATGGTAGTCTGCTTTTCTTCATAGGATGAGTTATAAACACGATAATAGGCTAAAGTAACTAGTGGATACATGAAAACCTTCTCAAACTGTATTTTGCTGATTTTTGTTTGTTGTCCTTCCTCCACAAAGATTTGGCTATTGAACAACTCCATTTTTATGCTTAATTATAAACAATTAGAGTTAGACTAGGCTATGAGGTGTTTTCTATTAATCTTGGACACATGCAGTCTTTTATAATTTCAAATATCCTGTTTAAAATAACTCCTCATTCAGAATAATCCATGCCTATAACTTACATTTTCATTACATTACAGTAACTTGGTTGTCCCTTAATAGTTGTCCTTGTGCACATGCACATATTTTGTTTTATTTTTGTAGGATATACAGTGAACCCAAATTTCCAACAAGCTATCCTGGAGCCATTTTAGGAAGATTAGAACATCATGAGATTGGATCAAATTTGCCAGTTTATTTTCCTGTCTTATGGTGAAGAAACTGTTGACTTACTTTTTTTCCCCTTTTCTAAAACTTTTCAGAGAAATGTATCAGTGTTGAGCTAATGATCAACATAAAGAGGAATTATATATTTTGATTTGGGAATAGAGTCTTTTCTATTGATTTGGTCACAAATCTCTAACCCGCTGCTTTCTCTAAACTGACAATTACTTCTGCTTTTCCTGCCAGATATAAACGAACTTAATTTGCCAAAAACATGCGAAATAGACTTTTCAGACCAGGACGATCTTCTCAACTTCAAGCTAGTTATCTGCCCTGATGAGGTAAGTGATGTGGGCATAGGAAGGAACTGTTTAACATGGTACTTACATACCGTACTGTTTGAATCGCTGAGCCCCATAATCAGTGTATTAGTACGCTGTGTCCAGTGCTGGTTTTTCTCTCTATAAGGGATGATTGATAGAACTTGGTTTGGGGAACAATACTTATTGAAAATAGATTTAATCATTAGGGCTCTTGTAGTTGAAATTGTAAAGAGTACATGTAGTCCTTGAATTACGACCATAATTGAGCCCAAAAGTTATGTTGCTAAGTGAAACAACTTGGTTAAGTGAATCTGGATTCCCCATTGACTTTGCTTGTCAGAAGATTGCAAGAGGGGATCATGTGACCCCAGGACACTGCAACTGTCATAAATATGAACCACTTGCAAAGCATCTGAATTTTGCTGGGGGTGTTGTAAGTGTGAAAACTGGTCATAAGTCAGTTTTGTCAGTACCATTGTAACTTAGGTCACTAAATGAACTGTTGTAAGTCGAGGACTACCTATAGTACGTTGAAAGGTTGAGTGTCCTGGGATATTCCCTCTTGATGTTCATTGCATACTGCCATATTTCTTATTTACTTCTTATATGTATCCTCCTTAGCTTGTCACTGCACCATAAATATTAAACCTGTCTGCTGAGCTTTTCTTATATTTTGTTTTTACGATAATTATAGTAAAAGATTTTCCCAAATTGTCTAGTTCAGAAGCGTGGTGTTAAGTAGCAAATTATCCATAGCTGGTTGCTTTCGGTGGGGAGACTTCATGAGTGGGGTGATTTACCAGGCCAATGTCTCCTGTGATATTAACATTCATATCAGTATACAGTATGTCTGTGATATTTTTACCTTTGTGCTTTAAGTCCATCATTATTGCTTAAAGTTCTTCACATTTTGAATGCAGTGTGGTCCATTTTATACATAAATTAGCTTTGAAGGTAGGCAAAAATGTCTTTGCAAAATACCTTATTCTAAAGCGGGGAGAGGGATGGCATGAGAAGAGGGTAAGGAGAACTTCAACGTATTCTATTTTTAATCAATTTGTCTGTGTATTGGTATCTTAATTCTACCTTGTCATGGTTCAAAGGTGTGAGATGTTAGGGGTAAAATAAGAGTGTCAATTAGCATAGGTCTCTTTGGACCATTAAATAGAGATGCACAACCTAATTTACCAGGTTATATGTACCTTCTGAAAGTCTTAGCTGCAGACCTTGAGACCTCCAAAAATGGTTATCTTGTTGTAATTTTAAATGTGGCAGAAATGGACACCATTAAATACAACACTAGAGAGTGATTATTATCAACTAAATTTAATTCATATGTAATTTAAATTTAATAGCTTTTCTGGCTGCATTCACTACATTTGGGGGAGCAGCTTTCATCTTGCCACTTGAGAGTTAAGTGAGCTTTTGATCCATTAGAATGATAACGCACTGAATGTCATGACTCCGACTAAGGAACCCAAGCAAATCAGAACTCTGAGACTAGAATCTTCCTCAAAAACTTCTTTATTGTGTACATCATATCGGCATGATCAATTGTAAAACCAACTCTAAATATTCCCTGCGGTTTCAGCATAAATAAAATAGTAAATGGTCCCCTCCCCAGGTGTCACCAGTCACATTGTCCAATTAGGTAAATTGGCAGGCTCCTTAGGTACTCCCTTCTTCATCCAACACCTGTGGAGATGACCCTGGTTCCCATGAGATAGAATTGGTGGTGTGTCTGGCAATGCATTCCAGCCCTCCCCCCCCCCCCCCCCAGTGTGGCAACTGAGAACCAAGAGAATGGCTTCTGCCAGGTTCCGTTTGAAGTTGACAGTCGGATCTCCCTGAGTGAGTGAGTGAGTGAGTGAGTGAGAAGTACCTGGAAAAAATCAAGTACAGATAGCCACCCCTCCCATCACCAGGTTGTTCCTTTGGCTTCTGGGGTTTTTTTTTCATGGAATTTCTGGACCAGCTTATCTGCTCTTAGGTCTTTACTCTTCACCCAGGTAGCTTCTGACAGGGGGTAACCTTCCACTGCGCTAGGTATTTCAGCCTTCCCTTATATAGTCTAGAGTCTAGGATCCTTTTTACTTCATAGTGGGTTTCCCCTTCCACTACGATAGGACCTGTGGCTACCTGAGCTACTGGTCTCAGCTCCGATCCTATTATCGGCTTCAATAAATTACTGTGGAAAACCGGATGCACTTTCCCTAGCAGACGTGGGAGTTTCAGCTCCACCATGACTGGGTTGATGATCTTCACGATGAGGGAAGGTCCTAGAAATTTGAGGCCCAGTTTTTTACAAGGCAACTTCAGGTTCAGGTATTTGGTAGAGAGGTAGACTTTCTCTTCTATATGAAACAGCCTCTGAGGGGATCGCTTTTTGTCTGCTTGTTCTTTTTGGGTTTCTGTGGCTTTCGTTAATGCTCGTTTCACATTTCCCCAAGCGCTCTGCAGTGAGTCTACCCATTCTGTCAGACTCACTGATGAAGGGGGCTCCTGAGGGTACTCAGGCATGGGGACAAACTCTACCCTTGTGGCTACCTTGAAAGGAGTAAGCCCTGTGCTGCTGTGCATGGCATTATTGTATGCCACCTTGGCAAAAGGCAGTAGATCTGGCCAATTGGTTTGCTGTTAGTTGACATAGCATCTCAAGTACTGTTCTACCATTACGTTCGCTCATTCTGCCGCCCCATTGGTACTTGGATGAAAAGCTGAACTAAACCCCTGGGAAGACCCAATTAGTCTTATGAACTCCCTCCAGAATTTGGCCGTAAATTGAACCCCTCTATCTGATATGATTCTCTTTGGTACTCTGTGCAGTCGGTAAATATGTTTCAGAAACAGTTTCGCCAGCTTGTGGGCTGAAGGAAGACTGGGACAGGCTATAAAATGAGCCTGCTTGGAGAAAAGATCAATCACTGTCCAAATTATGGCGTTTCCCCCACTTTCCGGGAGTTCCACCATAAAATCCATTGTGCTCTCCTCCCAGGGTCGGGATGGCTCAGCTACTTGTAACAGTTCAGGAGGTTTCCCTGGCCTTTTTTTTTCATTGTGTCACACACTACACAGCTTTCAATGTCTTCCTTCATTCCTGGCCAACAAAAATATCTCCTCACCAGGTGCCAAGTTTTTAAGAATCCAAAGTGGCCAGCTTGCTTGGCATTGTGGCTTCTCTGCAGGACCTGGACCCGGAGGGTGCTGTGGATGTACAGTTTGGGGCCTTTCCATGCCAACTCGTCCCTGGAGGTCAGGAGCTGTTTGTTGTACATAAGGGCTGCAGTGGCACAGTGGTTAGAGTGCAGTACTGCAGGCTACTTCTGCTGATCACCAGCTGCCTGCAGTTTGACAGATCAAATCTCACCAGGCTCAAGGTTGACTCAGCCTTCCATCCTTCCAAGGTCGGTAAAATGACCCAGATTGTTGAGGGCAATATGCTGACTCTGTAAACCGCTTAGAGAGGGCTGTAAAGCACTATGAAGCGATATATAAAAGTGCTATTGCTATTGTCTCTAAACCAGGGATCAGCCTGCAACTTGGCTCTGAGCTTCTGGGTCAGTTCGGCCCAGGGTCTGTCAGCCGTTTCCAAGTTTGCCGCCTTGTAGTGACTTGCACTGCCTTTTGAGGGAGGGGAATGATGGCATTGACTACTTCTTCACGATTGCTTTTGTATTGTGGCATCCAGGATAGGGCATCAGCCAGGACGTTCTTTCCCCCTGGGATGTTACTTCAGAGTGAACTCAAACCGGTTAAAGTACTGTACGAACTTCTTTGGGCGAGAGCTTCCACGTGGTCCTAAGTGCCTCCAGATTTTTGTGATCAGTGCATACTTCAAATGGCACTTTGCTCCCTTCTAGAAAGTGGCGCCAGGTTAATAATGCCCAGCGGATGTCAAAAGCCTCCTTCTCCCACATCACCCACCACCTTTCAGGGTCGGTGAGTTTTCTGGAGGTGTATGCGCATGGTTGCAGGTTTCCCTCCCTATTTTTCTGGAGGAGAACCGCGCATCGGCCTGGATAACAAAAGGCTCCTCGGGGTTAGGGTGTTTTAGGACTGGTTCCTCCGCAAACAGCCGCTTGAGCTTCTCGAATGCCGCTGGCATTCCATGGTCCACTCTAGCAGTTGGCCAGGCCGAGGGTTGACCCCCCCCTTTTCCTGTTTCCTGATCATGCAGCACCTTGTTAATCAGCTGCATGAATACAGCGGGGGGGGGGGGGGGGCTGGAGCCCCAAAGGCTTCACCTTGAACTGGAAACTCCCCAGCGGACAATTAAATGCAGTCTTCCATTTGTCCCCATCTTTAATTCTCACTCTATAGTATGCCTCTATAGAGGCGGGGGGGGGGCAACACGTTGCATTCTTTCTCACTGAACACCTCTGCTAGGTCCCGGTACACTTTGGGGATGAGCTGGGATTCCCGGCGGCTGCTCCGCTGCAGCTTTCAGACACTTGTTCTCTTTAATTCTCCCTCTCTGCTGGAGAGCTCCCCTCTCAGGGCCGCTTTGAGGAGGGAGAGGGCCTTTCCCTAGTCTCATTTTCCTCTCGTCACCTTCCCACCATGTCGTTGGACCCCATTTATCCAGCCAGGACAATCTCAGAATTACTGCTTCAGTCATTTTCGGGACTATCACAAAGCGGATAGTCTCCCAATGCTGGCCCATCTCTAATCGCACTGGCTCGGTTAAGTGCATTGCGAGGTGTTGTGGTCCGCCAGCAGCCTGCGAAGCTGGCAGCAGAGTCAGACATTGAGGAGGCTGAGGAAGAACATGGGCCAGTCCTGGAGGCTAGGGAAGGCCCGGATGAGGGCTCTGGGTCAGAGGCAGAGATGGGGCCATGGCCATCTGGGAGTGATGTGCGGACTCCGGAGCCTCCAGAGGCTGACAGCAGAGAAGCAGGGGAACAGGAGGAGCCTGTTCCTATTGCATGCATGAGAAGACCTGCCAGAAGGCAAGAGCAGCTAAAGTAAAAAGGACGACTCGGAAGTAAGGCCAAGAGATGATTGGCCCCTCCCATAAGGCTTAAAAGACCAGCAATGGCTCTTGGGCTCTTTGTCGGAAAACAACGTTGATATGTCATGGTCTGACCACTCGCTCCTTCGACTTGACTTTCTGACCGCCGTACCCCGTTGCAGGGAGGCGGAGCCAACCAGGTGGTTCCGCCCCAGGCACCTGATGGACCCTGATAGGTTCCAGATGGAGCTTGGGCCATTTCCTGGGACTCTAGCTCATGACTCGGCTGATGACCTGGTGGCCGCCTGGGATAGGGCGGCTGCCGGGGCTTTGGACCGGGTTGTGCCTTTGCGGCCTCTGACCCGGCACCGAACTCACTTAGCTCCTTGGTTTTCCGAGGAGCTGAGGGAGATGAAGCGCCGGAAAAGACGCCTAGAGAGCGGTTGGAGGGCCAGTCGTTCCGAGTCTGACTTGACACTGGTAAGGTCTCATATTAAGACCTACCTAGTGGCGATAAAAGCGGCGAAATCTAGCTATTTTGCCGCTCTTATGGCGTCATCAGATAACTGCCCAGCCGCCCTGTTTAGGGTGACCCGCTCCCTCCTCCATCTGGGAGCGCGGGAGGACCCCTTGCAGGGCCGAGCTGAGGATTTTGTACAGTATCTGGATGATAAAATAACTCAGATTCGGGAAGACTTGGCTGCCGACTGGGTTAGTTCAGATGAGATGACTGAGGCAGGCCTTGAGAGTGTTATCTGGGAGGAGTTCGATCCTGTGGCTCCCGAGGACGTGGACAGGATCTTGGGACGGCTGAACGTAACCACATGTTTATTGGACCTGTGTCCCTCCTGGTTGGTGCTGGCTTCCCGGGAGGTTACACGAGGCTGGCTCCAGGGGATTATTAATGCTTCTTTGAGCGAGGGTGTCCTGCCGGCCGCCTTGAAAGAGGCGGTGGTGAGGCCTCTCCTCAAGAAGCCATCCCTGGATCCGGCTGTTTTGGCTAACTATCGTCCAGTCTCCAACCTTTGCTTTATTGCGAAGGTTGTTGAGAGTGTGGTGGCGCGACAGCTTCCCCAGTACCTGGATGAAGCTGTCTATCTGGATCCGCTCCAGTCCGGCTTAAGACCTGGGTACAGCACGGAAACGGCATTGGTCGCGTTGGTGGATGAACTCTGGAGGGCCCGGGATAGGGGTTATTCCTCTATCCTGGTCCTATTAGACCTCTCAGCGGCTTTTGATACCATCGACCATGGTATCATGTTGCGCCGGCTGGAGGGACTGGGAGTGGGGGGCACCGTTTTGCGGTGGTTCTCCTATCTCTCCGACCGGTCGCAATCCGTGTTGACGGGGGCAGCGGTTGACCCCAAGGCGCCTTGTTTGTGGGGTGCCGCAAGGGTTGGTCGTCTCACCCCTCCTGTTCAACATTTATGTGAAGCCGCTGGGTGAGATCATCCGTGGTTTTGGGGTGGAGTTCCATCAGTACGCTGATGATACTCAGCTGTACATTTCCACCCCAGACCATCCCAATGATGCCTTGGAAGTGATGTCCCAGTGCCTGGAGGCCGTGCGGGTCTGGATGGGGAGAAACAGGCTTCGACTCAACCCTTCCAAGACCGAGTGGCTGTGGCTGCCGGCGTCCCGGTATAGCCAGCTGACGCCATCGCTGGTTATTGGGGGTGAATCATTGACCCCCACGGAGAGGGCCCGCAACTTGGGTGTCCTCCTGGATGCGCGGCTGTCTTTAGAAGGGCATATGACAGCCATGGCCAGGGGGGCTTTTTGTCAGGTTCACCTGATATGCCAGTTGCGCCCCTTTCTGGACCGGGAGTCCCTACACACGGTCACTCAAGCACTCGTCACTTCTCGTCTGGACTATTGTAACGCTCTCTACATGGGGCTCCCCTTGGGGTACACCCGGAGGCTCCAACTGGTGCAGAATGCGGCCGCGCGGGGGATTATGGGAGCGACGGGGCGCTCCCATGTGACTCCTCTCCTGCGCGAGCTGCATTGGCTTCCGGTGGACTTCCGGGTGCGCTTCAAGGTGATGGTGATCACCTTTAAAGCGCTCCATGGCTTAGGGCCAGGGTACTTACGAGACCGCCTTCTGCCACCAATAGCCTCCCACCGGCCGGTTCGCTCCCACAGAGAGGGCCTCCTCAGGGTGCCGTCGGCCAGACAATGCCGGCTGGCGACCCCCAGGAGGAGAGCCTTCTCTGTGGTGGCACCTACCCTATGGAACAATCTACCCCCAGAGATACGAGTGATCTCCGACCTCCGGACTTTTTGTCGGGCCCTAAAAACTTATTTTTTCCAGTTAGCCGGTCTGTCTTGATTTTAGGGTTAGTTTTAAAATTTTAATATTGATTTTAATTGACAAGTTTTAAATTATGGGCCAAATTTATAAATTATTTTAACTTTATTTTTAAGTGTGATGTTATGTATAGATGTTTTTATCTTGGCTGTTCACCGCCCTGAGTCCGAAAGGAGAAGGGCGGTATAGAAATTTGAATAATAAATAAATAATAAATAAATAAATAGATTTGTTTCTTGTCTTGCTGCATTTATTTCTCAGCTTGTGCCTCAGCTTGCAGGGCTTAGCATCCTCGAATCTGGCTTAGTTCCTCCAGGAAGGCATATATGTTCCCCAGTTCTGGTGCATCCTCATCATTGTCACCCACACCGCGGCTTCCCCCTCAAGGTTAACGTTCACCATCACCACCTCTGTTGGGTAAGCTGGTCTCAAAGGTCTAAGGCCAGACCTGGTTAGGACCAAAGCAACCATGCTCAGGAAACCAAGAAACTAGGCAAACCAGACTTTAATCCTCAAAAACAGTCCGGAGCCTTGGTACATGATGAGTGGGAAACAGTCCCTTGCAAAGTCAGCGCTGGGAGCTCTCACCTCCCAGTGCACTTTATAGTCCAGGGACCACACCATCCATCCATCCGGACACGCCTGCCGGTCAAACAACATCTAGTAGCCAGCAGTGTTGGCCGCCTTGCGCATCCGACATCAGTGGCAAGTCTTCCCGACCGGAGGCATGTTTTGGGGCCCTCGCACATCCGGCAGCGGCGGCACTCCTTCCCAACTGGAGGCCTGTTCAGGGGAGCGAACCACCCTGTCCTGCGCAAAGGCCGCCTAGTGTTTCCAGGGCCCTGGAACAGTCACCGGATGGTGGTTGCAATGCGGGGACGTGTCCAGCCAGCTGGAGGGTGTGGACCTTTGCTGATAAAGTGCACTGGGAGGCAGAACCTCCCAGCGCTGATTTTACACCAGACTTTGCATCGAACTAATTGAGTACCGAGGTTTCGGCCTGAATAAAAGTTTTGTTGGCTTGATGGTTCCTGAGCGTGATTGCTTCAGTTCTATCCAGGTCTGGCCTTGGACCCTTGAGACTTGGTCTATTTTGTACCGGTCCCCCACTACAGGACCCAGTGGCTGGGTAAGGGGCCGGATATTGGAGTCTTCACAGGTTTCAGTAGGCTGCTGTGGAACACAGGGTGCACCCTCCCCAGCAAGGGTGGAAGTTTCAGTTTCATGGTCACGGGATTGATCACCCGAACAATTGGGAAAGGGCCCAGGTATTTCGGGCCCAGTTTCTTGCCAGGCACTTTCAATTTGAAATATTTAGTTGATAGGTATACCCAGTCTCCCACCTGAAAAGGTTTGTGGGAAGCCCATTTTTTGTCAGCCTGAGCCTTATGGGTCTCGGCCACTTTCTTCAGCGCCACCTTTACAGCGCTCCACACCCCTGTATCTTGTTCGCCCACTCGCTTGGATTACTGGGGGAAGGAGGGTCTTGGGGCCACTCAGGAATCGGCACGAATTCCATCCCGTTAACCACTCAAAAAGGGGTGAAACTAGTACTGCTGTGCACCGCGTTACTGTAGGCCACCTCCACAAATGGAAGGTCTGGCCAATTCTTTTGTTGATAGGTGACGTAACGCCTCAGATACCGTTCCACCATGGTGTTCGTTCTTTCTGCTGCACCGTTCGTGCTGGGGTGGAACGCTGAGCTCAGGCCTTGGGAGGAACCAATCAGTCAAATGAAGTCTCGCCAGAACTGAACCCCCTCTCCGAAATGATTTGCCACGGAACCCTGTGGAGATGGTAGATGTGTATAATTAATAGTTTTGCTAGCCGTCGTGCTGAAGGCAATCCGGAACATGGCATGAAATGGGCCTTGGAGAAGAGGTCAGTGATCGTCCATATCACGGTGTGCCCATTACTCTCTGGCAGTTCTACAATGAAATCCATGCTGATCTCCTCCCACGGCCAGGAGGGATCAGCCACGGGCTGTAAGAGGCCTAGGGGTTTCCCTGGCCACGGTTTTGTGGTTGCACAGACTGGACAACTTTTTACATAATTCTCTCTCTCCGACTTCATTCGAGGCCACCAGAACTGGCGTCTGGTGAGGTGTAGGGTTTTAAGGAACCCAAAATGGCCAGCTTGCTTGATGTCATGGTACTGCTGCAGTACCCTGGGCCTCAGGGCAAGTGGTAAGTATATTTTGCCGCCCTTCCATGTGAAGCCGTCCCTTTGGGTGAGTAGTGGTTGATTCTCCCAGAGCCATGCGTCGGTCAGTAACATGGTCCGTAGATCATGTGTCAATTCGTCCATCGGGCCTCTGACCGTTACCTGAGCTGCTTGTTGGGAAGGGGGTATGATGGCGTGGATTACTTCTTCCCGGCGGCTGTTGTATTGGGGCATCCATGACAAGGCATCCACCAGGAAGTTATTACCCGCCGGAATGTACTTCAGAGTAAAACGGAACCGTTGGAAGTACTGTGCCCACCGGACCTGCTTCTGGAGACAACAAACGTGGAGTTTGGAGTGCCTCGAGGTTCTTGTGGTCTGTCCAGACCTCGAATGGCTCTTTGGCCCCCTCCAAGAGATGCTGCCACGTCAGCAATGCCCACTGCACAGCAAAGGCCTCCTCCCATATTGCCCAACAATGTTTTGTCTCATTGAGCTTGTGTGAGGTGTATGCGCAGGGCTGCATCTGACCTCATTCGTTTCTCTGCAACAGGACAGCTCCCACGGCCACGTTGCTGGCCTCAGCCTGAATAACAAACGGTCATCCGGGGTCGGGGTGTTTCAGGACTGGCTCCTTGGCGAATAGGGCTTTTAGTGTCTCAAAGGCTCGTTGTCAGTCCATCGTCCACTGGAGTGACTGTCCGGGTCGGGGTCTTGTTAAAGTGTGCTTCGTTCGAAGTAGGTCAGTCAACGACAATGCCACCCTGGCAAACGACAGGATGAATTGCTGATAAAAATCAGCGAAGCCAAGGAAACTCTGCAATTGTCTGCAGATTTTTGGTGCCTGCCACTCCAAAACGTCTTGGACCTTATGTGGATCCATTTCCACCCCAGTGCTGGATATGCAGTAGCCCAAATAGTCCAGACGAGTTCACATTTGGAGAGTTTCACATATAACTTTGCCACCAGCAGTTTCCTCAACAACTGCTGTACCAGCTGGGTGTTCTCCATGGTAGCAGTATAGATGAGTATGTCAAGGTACACAATCCCGATCAAGAAAGGGCCGCAACTGGCGTATCAGGCGAACCTGACAAAAAGTCCCCCTGGCCACAGCCGTCAGATGTTCCTCCAAGGACAGCTGCGTATCCAGAAGGACTCCCAGATTGCGAGCCCTCTCCGAGGGGGCCAAAGACTCGTCCCCAATAGTCAGAGATGGAGTCATCTGACTATATTGGGATGCCGGAAACCACAGCCACTCAGTCTTGGAAGGGTTGAGTTTGAGCCAGTTTCTCCCCATCCAGATCCGCACAGCCTCCAGGTACTGGGACATCACTTCAAGGGCATCGCTGGGGTGGCCAGGGGTGGATATGTACAGCTGGGTGTCATCAGTGTACTGGTGGTACTTCTCCCCAAAGCCACGGATGATCTCGCCCAGCGGCTTCACATAAATGTTGAACAGAAGGGGCGAGAGAACCGACCCCTGAGGCAATCCACAGATGAGAGGCCTCGAGGTCGACCTCTGCCCCCCTGCCAACACAAACTGCGACCGGTCGGAGAGAAAGGAGAACCACCGTAGCACGGTGCCCCCCATCCCCAACTCTTCCAACCAGTGCAGCATGATACCATGGTCGATGGTATCAAAAGCCGCTGAGAGGTCTAACAGGACCAGAACAGAGGAGCAACCCCTGTCCCGAGCCCTCCAGAGATCAACTACCAACGCAACCAATGCCGTTTCCGTGCTGTGCCCGGGCCTGAAACCCGACTGGAACAGATCTAGATAAGACGTTTCCTCCAGGTACTGCGGAAACTGTCGTGTGACCACACTCTCAACAACCTTCACCACAAAGCGAAGGTTGGAGACAGGACAATAGTTGGCTAATATTGCCGGATCCAGGGAAGGCTTCTTGAGGAGAGGCCTCACCACCACCTCTTTCAAGGCCATGGGGAAGTAACCCTCACTCAGCGAAGCTTTGATAATTCCCTGGAGCCAGCCTCGTGTAACCTCCTGGGAAGCCAGTACTAACCAGGAGGGACACAGGTCCAGTAAACATGTGGCCGCACTAAGTCTCCCCAGAATCCTGTCCACGTCATCAGGGGTCACAGAGTCAAACTCTTCCCAGATAACATTCTCAAGACTATTCCTCGTCACCCTGCCTGAATCTACCCAGAGTCCAACGCCCCCCGGATCTGAGTGATTTTGTCATACAGATATTGTCCGAAATCCTCAGCCCTGCCTTCCAGGGGGTCCTCCCGCACTCCCGGATGAAGCAGGGAGCGGGTCACCCTAAACAGGGCGGCCAGACGATTCTCTGATGATGCAATAAGAGCAGAAAAATGATTAAACTTTGCCGCTTTTATCGCCACTAGGTAGGTCTTAATATGCGACCTTACCAGTGTTCGGTCAGATTTAGCGAGACTGGCCCTCCAACCGCTCTCCAGGCGTCTTTTCCGGTGCTTCATCTCCCTCAGCTCCTCGGTAAACCAAGGAGCCGCAAGGGATCGGCACCAGGTCAGAGGCCGCAAAGGCACGACTCGATCCAAGGCCTCACCAGCTGCCCGATCCCAGGCAGCCACCAGGTCCTCGGCTGAGTCGTGTGCCAGATCCTCAGGAAATGGCCCAAGCTCCATCTGGAACCTATCAGGATCCATCAGGCACATGGGGCGGACCCATTTTATTGGCTCCGCCTCCCTGCGGCGGGGTGTAGCAGTTCGAAGGTCCAGGCGGAGGAGCGAGTGATCTGACCATGACAAGGGTTCCATGTCTGTATCCCCTATAATAAAATCACTCGGCCACTGGCCAGAGACAAAAATCAAGTCCAGAGTGTGTCGTCCCCCCCCCCAATGAGTGGGGCCATGAACTAACTGGGTCAGGTCCATGGCCGTCATGGAAGCCATGAACTCCAGAGCCATCCCAGACGTTTCACCAGCGGACGGCAAGTTGAAATCACCCATGACCATAAGCCTGGGTGTATCAACTGCCACTGTGGCTATCACGTCGAGTAGCTCAGGCAGGGCCGCTGCCACGCGGCAGGGAGCCAGGTACATAAGCAGCAAGCCCATCTGAACCCCATGACCCCATCTCACAAAGAGGGATTCACATCTGCCAATCTCTGGCACAGTGGTCTCCCTCGGACCAAGACCTTCTTTAATAATAACCGCCACCCCCCCGCCCCTCCCCTGGGCCCTCAGCTGATGGAATGCTCTGAAACCTGGTGGGCACATCTCGACCAGAGGGACCCCTCCCTCCAGTCCCAACCAGGTCTCCATAATACCTGCCAGGTCCGCTCCCCCCTCCTGAATAAGATCGTGGATGAGGGGGGCCTTATTTACCACAGACCTGGCGTTGCACAGCATCAGCCGCAGGCCCAGGTCCTGCGTATCTGAGCCACCTAGTATCCGAGAGGAGCCTTGGGGACTGGGGTGCGCAATTGCTCTCAAACGGCAAACATGTTGCCGCCGACGCTGCTCCCGACTCCCATGGCTGCCAGGAGGGAGCGTCCTGAAAACTGGCCTCCCCAAACCGCTCCTGCAGCATATCCATGGTGCAACTACCCGGGGCGGTCGAGTAGCTCTACGCCCCCTTATCATCGTCCATCCATTGCCTCTCCCGCCACTGAGTCAAAGGAACCCCGGAACGAGGGGGGGTTGGCAATCGTGGCCCAGAGGCCCCAGTCACTTATGAACTATGCCACCACTCCCCTGAGGGCCCCAGACCCTGGACAGCCTCTGGACCCTTTTGGCCCTCTGCTGGCTGCACCGCTCCATGTGCCTCACACTCCTTTGGCCTCACAGCTGGTTGTGCACTGTCCTCCAAAGCCTGTAGCTTGGGCACATCCTCCTCCAAAGCAGGCTTCACCTGGGCCACCTCTGACACCGTTCCTTCAGCCATCACACTGGCTTCCTTTCTCCTATCCGGTCAACCCTAAAAGAGGCTGTGGAAAAGATGAGGGGAAAGTAGGTGGGAAAGGGAGAAGTAAACAGTGCTGACTTTCACTCAAAGGTCCAAGGCCTGACCTGGTTAGGACCAAAGCAACCATGCTCAGGAAACAGAGAAACTCAGCAAACCAGACTTTAATCCTCAAAAGCAGGCCGGAGCCTTGGTACTCGATGAGTGGGAAACAAAGTCCCTTGCAAAGTCAGCATTGGGAGCTCTCGCCTCTCAGCACACTTTATAGTCCAGGGACCACGCCCTCTGGCCATTTGGACAGCCCACCGGTCAACCAACATCCGATAGCCAGCGGTGTTGGCCTCCTCGCACATCTGGTATCAGCAACATGTCCTCCCGACCAGAGGCATGTTTCGGGGCCCTCGCACATCTGGCAGCAGCGGCACTCCAGACCGGAGGCCCATTCAGGGGAGTGACAGCTGGTGAGCGGCTGTCCAGCGAAGCAACCGGACGTCCTGCAGCTGCAGCCGCAGCCTCGCCTGTCACTCTGGTTGCTCTCCCCGCTGTGCGTTACTCCGTTGCCCTCCCGGAGGCCCATGCAGGAGATCAGCTGGGAGCAGCTGTTAGGTGCATTATCTGGAAGTCTCACAGCCGCAGCCTCGCCTGTCTCTCCGGCCACTCCACTGTGCACAGCTCCATTGCCTTCCCACCTCCCCCCCCAGGTATGGTGAGCCCCAGATCAGGGCTCAACGGCTGGAGTATAGTGATCCAGGTGAGCCCACACCTGGTTTAGGAAGAACACTAACTTTTCCGGGTCCCTCTCAAAACTGGTTCTCATTGGTGGGGGATCTACCAGCGGAGGGGGAGGTGCCCACTGCCCTGGGAAACAACCGGGGCCTGGGTAGTAAGGCCATGGTTGATGGCCGGCCCACCCAGGGGTGGAAATGAGGTTGCCTGGCTGGGCTCGCCGCTTGTTGCTCTTGCTGGGGGTTTGCCATGACCCCGAACTTACTGCTGCAGCTGGCTGGGGAGGTGGGCTAGCTGCTCGGGCTTCTGTGTTTTGGCCTAGGCTCTGACAGGCTGGAGGTGACCTAGAAATGCGGGCTGCGGTCTCCACCAGCAGCTCAGATTGATGCACCGGCTCCACTCCTCAAATGTTCATGTGGTGAAACATCTCTCTCAGTTGCTCAACCGACAGGCTGTGGGTGGCGGTCAGGTACCTCCATTCCCCTTGCTCGTCCCACTAAGCTGTCCTCTTCACTCAATTTTGGGAGGGGGGCAGCCCGCACCCGAGGAGACATCAAGAGGAACTCCACTTTTGGCCGCTTTCAGCATTCTCCTTCACCATGTGTCGTCCTCCACTCGGTAGAGGTCACCGGTGGCTAAGGCTTCTCCCCACACTGTTTGCCTTTATTTATTTATTTATTAGTTTGATTTATATGCCGCCCTTTTCCGGCGACTCAGGGCGGCTTACAATGCGTTAAGCAATAGCCTTCATACTTTTGTATATACCTGCTTAGTAGGGCTTTTGCCCCCCCCGCGATGTTCTTTTTTTATACAAAGTCAGCTTATTGCCCCCACAAACCGGGTCCTCATTTTACCTACCTTGAAAGGATGGAAGGCTGAGCCAACCTTGAGCCTGGTGAGATTTGAACTTGCAGTAATTGCAGGCAGCTGGTGTTACTTAACAGTGCTTTTTAGTCTGCTGCGCCACCAAGGCTCCTCTCTGTGTGGACTTTTGGCCTGGCTGCCACCGGAGGGACTCCCTGGCTTGGCCAGCCGGCTACACTCCATCAGCTGGGGCTGCACTAAGTTTGGTGGCAGCCTCCCCTTTCTTCTCCATTTCGGAATCTTCCCTGAGTCTTCTCCATCTTCCCAAAGCAACCAGGTAGGTTTCCAGGGCTCAAGACCCCAGAGGGTTGACCTTTTTTCAGAGCAAAATTTTAAGAGTTGGTTTAATGTCATGGCACCGACTAATGAACCCAAGCAAATCAGAACTCTGAGACTAGAATCTTCCTCAAAGAACGTTATTGGGTACATCATATTGGTATGATCAATTGTAAAACCAACTCTAAATATTCCCTGCGGTTTCAGCATAATTAAAATAGTAAATGATCCCCTCCCCAGGTGTCACCAGTCACATTGTCCAATTAGGTTAATTGGCGGGCTCCTTAGGTACTCCCCTCCTTCATCCGACACATTTGGAGATGATCTTGGTTCCCATGAGATAGAATCGGTGTTGTGTCTGGCAATGCATTGCAATGAATTATGTTCATTCACAGTCAGCAAGGTTTGTCCAAACAGTTTGCAAAGGAATATTTCTCAACACACCTTATCTCGTTTGGCAAGCTGCCACATAACTTGTTTCCTACCGCAGTACACGGCAAAACCTGGCACAGAGTCTCTCAGAGTCACGGAATGAACAAATTGTTTCCTGCAAAAGCCTACTCCCTGTTCACTCCTCTTTTATTTCCTATGGGAGGGGCCAATCATCTCCAATGCGTGGCTTTACTCCCAAGTCGACCCTGCTTTCTGAGTTGTTCTTGTCTTCTGGCAGCTCTGTGCATGGATACACTGGGAATGGGCTCCAGCTGTTCTTCTGCCTCGCTGCTGTCTAACTCCCTCTCTGCCTCCGACACAGAGCTCTCGTCCAAACTTTCCCCAGCCCCCAGGACTGGCCCACATTCCTCCCCAACCTCCTCACTGTCCGACTCTGCTGCCAGCTCTGCTGGCCGCCAGTGGGCCACAACACTCAGCAGACTGTTTGCAGTTGCCATTTGGTGACATGAATCATAAACCTGTTGGCATATGTTCATTATAAAGTGGCTTTTGCTATTTTGCTTATTCAAGGCAAGAGACAAAAAGGTCTGCAAATTTCAATTGTGATTCATGTTATTTGAATATTATAGGAGGAAAGTTGCCTTGCAGCGGCTTGTGTACATTCAGATTGATCTGATGAGTCACCAGTTCATTGTTTTGCTTTTAGTGATAATGCTGTATATGTAAAATTTAGAAACTTGAAATATTTATCACATTTGTAAAGCTGTCTGAGTCAATGGTGACTCTGGGAAGAGTACAATATTAAAAACAAATTAACAATAGAACAAAAATAGTAAATATCCTGAGAAAATAAAACCAACCCCTTCTCAACCATACTACATACCCATAAGGGACCTGACACTCAACATAACCCAAGGCCTTGGGGCAGAGCCCGGCTTTAAGGGCTAGTGTTAGCAATAGGAATAGCAGTTAGACTTATATACCTCTCTATAGTGCTTTACAGTACTCTCTGAGTGGATTACAGTGTCAATATATTGCCCCCAACAATCTGGATCTTCATTTTACCAATGTTGGAAGGCTGAGTCAACCTCAAGCCTTGTCAGGATCAAACTCAACACTGTGGGTAGAGTTAGCTTGCAATACTGCATTCTAACCACTGCACAGATACAACTCAGCATGCCCAGCTCATTGCTGCCAAGTCACCGCAGGACAACTCGCAGTGGGCGACTGGAGGGAAAGTAGGTCAGGCAAGAGATTGGGTGGGTAGAGCGGTGGCAGCAGCCAGGAGCGTTCCATTTTCACACCCACTGCCACCAAGCTCTGGGCCAAAGAGGCCAGGGACGGCGGTGGTTGGCGGGGAGGGCAGCAGGGAGGTGGCAGTGGCCGGGGCCATCCCATTTTCACACATACCGCCACCACCACTGTCCCTGGCCTTTTCAGTCCACAGCTCGCTGTGGCGGCAAGGGTTTTGAAAATGGGGCTACCCCACCATGGCCGCCGCCACCATCCCCAACCGCTTTGGCTTGGGGCATGGCAGCAGGGTGTGAAAATGTGAATCCCCTACTACATGCCCCATCCATTGCCGCCTGCCCTGCCACCACCGCTGTCCCAGGCTGCTTCATCCTGGAGCCCCTTGGCACTAAGGGGTGTGAAAATGGGAAGCCGCTGCCCTGCACTCTGCCCACCCAGCTCTCCCTCTGGCCATCTGTGATGAGTTGTCCCTGCAGTGAGTTGGCAGAGGCAACTTGGCTATGGCTGGCTGTGCCAAATTGTTACATTCCGCCACTGCGCCACCAGGGTTCTTCCATTGCGCAACCAGGGCTCTGGGCTCATTTGAATGAGGCCAGGGTAAGAGGAATATGAATCTCTGGGGTGATGCTGTGCCAGAAGGTAGGTGCTACAACACAGAAGGTGCCCTTCCTAGTTCTCATCAGATGACATTGTTTAATCAATGGGACCTGAAGCATGCCAACTTTTTCAGCTCATACAGAACTGCAGACACTATAGGGTTATTCCTCAGATAGGTAGGCCCTATACACCTGAATAACATCTGGAAGCCCACTGATGTCCAGTGCAGCTCACAGATCTGAGATGTTATATGGGCACCCCATGGCATGTCCAAAATGGAGTAGTCTTTTTTTTTTTAACAAGTTTTATTAAATTTTTCTTTGACATATTTTATGAACAGAGTATTGAGCAAATCACATCCTATACAACATATAACATAGTTAAATATTAATTTTTATACTCTATTCCAATCTTTTTTGCTTTTTCCAAATACAATTTACATATTTCAATTCCTGCCATAATATTCTTTTTCCCTACTTTTTTATCTTAATCTCTTCTTAATACATAATATATAAACAATATCACCATCCGCCCTCCAAATCCTAATTTCTTATTATACCATCAGTTAATTATTTTGTTTCATCATTTACAACATATTTTTTCAAAATCCCAATCACACTTTTTTATGTTTCAATTTTATCTCTTGATTTCAGTTATTTTCATAATTGAACCGAATTACCACTTCATATTTTATCTGCTGTTCCATTTTACAATTAACAATATGCATCATTATGTTTGCTTTTTACATTCACAATTACTAATGTTAATACAGTTCCCTTAGATCTATTAATATATACCTTACTTCCCTTTCTCCTTTCCACTATTCTTCCCCTTTTAACCATTTTCTCTTGGTCTCTCCAAAATTCCACTTCTTAATAATTTTCTCCATCCCATTCTCTTATCTTCTTTTTCTTTTCTTTTTTTTATATTTATTGCATCTTTTCTCCTGAATCCTTTCTCTAACTTTTGAATCTATTACTCGCATAATTCTCACCAAGCTTTTACCTAATCTTTTTCCATTTCCTTCTCTGTAATCATCTAACGTTTTACCTTCAATTCCTTTTCCTTCAATATTATTTTCTTGCTTCTCATTTATATTCTCTTTTTCCTGATTTGTGTGTTCTAACAAAATTTCTGACTTTTTATTGCCCTTTAATGATTCACGCATGTTTTTAAGCATCTCAATTAATTCCTCACACATCCAAGACTCCATATTGTCAATTTAAAAAATTATTCATATTTTAACTTATATTTAATTAAAATTTAAGTCCATATAGTCTCTTTTTTTATTTCCAGATAATATCCAGTTCAAATGTTTGTCCAATCCACTCCAATTCGAAGCTTTGTTGTTTTTCACCTCCTTTAAAAGTCAAGACCAAGCAGTTTAAAAGAAACAAATACTCCTTAAAATTTCTCACAGTTCTTTTAGTGGTCAAGGTCACTGCTGTTATTCCCTTCAATTTTCAGGCCAATTGTTGTAGTGCTTTCTTTCCACCAGCAGATGTCTCTCTCCAATCCACAATGTTCTCAGAACAACAAAGTATCAAGCTTACAAAAGTATTTTAAATCCACATAAAAATTACTTTCACAACAGTGAAAATGAATATACTGCCTAGAATTCTATTTCTGTTCCAAGTGATACCATTAAAACTAAGGAAAACATTCATTCAAGAATTAAATAAATTTCTAAATTTATATGGCAAGGGAAAAAGCCCAGGATTAAATTAAAACTTCTTCAAGACACAAAGGATAGAGGGGGATTGGCGTTACCAGAATGGGAAATTTATCATAAAGCGGCGAGTCTAGCCTGGTTAAAAGATTGGATGGAGCTGAAAAATAACAGAGTGTTAACAATAGAAGGGCATGACTTGCAGGCAGGGTGGCATGCATTCCTGTGGGATGAGAAATATAAATCACATAAATATTTTCAAAGACATTTGATCAGGAATGCATTGCTACAGATTTGGAAAAAAAACAAAACAAAAACACTATACTAGAATCCCAATGTGGTTATCACCAACAGAAGCATTGATATACCCAAATTTACTGGAGAAAAATAAGATAATTAGATATAAGGAATTGATAATCAGGGAGATTTGAAAACAAAACAGGAACTGGAACAAGATATTGGCAGGGTGACGGATTGGTGGACATTTGCACAAGTTCAGTCTAAATTTGTAAGAGATAAAAAGATGTATGAGATACGAAAGGAACCTCAAGAATTGGATAAAATCATTCATGGAACAGAAATAAAATTAATTAGCAATATATACAAATATCTACTGAGGTACAAAATGGAAGAAGAGGTAGTTAAGGATACCATGATTAGATGGGTGAAAAATTTGGCTACAATATAGAATTGGAGAAATGGGAAAAATTATGGGAAAATACTACACTGCTCAAAAAAATAAAGGGAACACTTAAACAACACAATGTAACTCCAAGTCAATCACACTTCTGTGAAATCAAACTGTCCACTTAGGTAGCAACACTGATTGACAATTTCACATGCTGTTGTGCAAATGGAATAGACAACAGGTGGAAAGCATAGGCAGTTAGCAAGACATCCCCAATAAAGGAGTGGTTCTGCAGGTGGGGACCACAGACCACTTCTCAGTTCCTATGCTTTCTGGCTGATGGTTTGGTCACTTTTGAATGCTGGCGGTGCTGTCACTCTAGTGGTAGCATGAGACGGAGTCTACAACCCACACAAGTGGCTCAGGTAGTGCAGCTCATCCAGGATGGCACATCAATGCAAGCTGTGGCAAGAAGGTTTGCTGTGTCTGTCAGCGTAGTGTCCAGAGCATGGAGGCGCTACCAGGAGACAGGCCAGTACATCAGGAGACGTGGAGGAGGCTGTAGGAGGGCAACAACCCAGCATCAGGACCGCTACCTCCGCCTTTGTGCAAGGAGGGACAGGAGGAGCACTGCCAGAGCCCTGCAAAATGATCTCCAGCGGGCCACAAATGTGCATGTGACTGCTCAAACGGTCAGAAACAGACTCCATGAGGGTGGTATAAGGGCCCGACATCCACAGGTGGGGGTTGTGCTTACAGCCCAACACCGTGCAGGACGTTTGGCATTTGTCAGAGAACACCAAGATTGGCAACTTCGCCACTGGCGCCCTGTGCTCTTCACAGATGAAAGCAGGTTCACACTGAGCACATGTGACAGACGTGATAAGGTCTGGAGACGCCGTGGAGAATGTTCTGCTGCCTGCAACATCCTCCAGCATGACCGGTTTGGCAGTGGGTCAGTAATGGTGTGGGGTGGCATTTCTTTGGAGGGCCGCACAGCCCTCCATGTGCTCGCCAGAGGTAGCCTGACTGCCATTAGGTACCGAGAT
Source organism: Arizona elegans (assembly GCA_022577455.1). Classification (NCBI taxonomy): domain Eukaryota; kingdom Metazoa; phylum Chordata; class Lepidosauria; order Squamata; family Colubridae; genus Arizona; species Arizona elegans. The sequence goes on along the minus strand of JAKOOJ010000019.1, from coordinate 16,804,389 downwards.
GAGATCCTCAGACCTTGTGAGACGATATGCTGGTGCGGTTGGCCCTGGGTTCCTCCTAATGCACGACAATGCTAGACCTCATGTGGCTGGAGTGTGTCAGCAGTTCCTGCAAGATGAAGGCATTGATGCTATGGACTGGCCCGCCCGTTCCCCAGACCTGAATCCAATTGAGCACATCTGGGACATCATGTCTCGCTCCATCCACCAACGCCACGTTGCACCACAGACTGTCCAGGAGTTGGGGGATGCTTTAGTCCAGGTGTGGGAGGAGATCCCTCAGGAGACCATCCGCCACCTCATCAGGAGCATGCCCAGGCGTTGTAGGGAGGTCATACAGGCACATGGAGGCCACACACACTACTGAGCCTCATTTTGACTTGTTTTAAGGACATTACATCAAAGTTGGATCAGCCTGTAGTGTTTTTTTCCACTTTAATTTTGAGTGTAACTCCACATCCAGACCTCCATGGGTTGATAAATTTGATTTCCATTGATAATTTTTGTGTGATTTTGTTGTCAGCACATTCAACTACGTAATGAACAAAGTATTTACTACAAATATTTCATTCATTCAGATCTAGGATGTCTTATTTTTGTGTTCCCTTTATTTTTTTGAGCAGTGTATTAAATTGACTCAACGGCATTCAAGGAAAACCAGTTAAAAATGTTCTACGGATGGCATTTTACACCAGTATGGCTTGCTAAAATGTTTCCTAATAATTCTCCAAATTGTTGGAAATGCAAAAAAGTCCGTGGAACATATTACCATCTCTGGTGGACATGTCCTAAGGCGAAAAAATATTGGGCTAAAATTAGAAGTTGGACAGAAGAGATAATTGGCCACAATGTGGACTTGAAACCAAAGACATTTTTACTAAGGATATTAAACAGAACCTACAGTAAAGAAACCTGATATTTGATTTTGCATATAATTAACGGCTGCAATGATAGTCTACGCACAGTCCTGGAAAAACAAAAATGTACCAACAGAGGAAGAAATAATTAAGAAAATTCTGGACTGTGCGGAGATGGACAAATTAACAAAAGAAATAAAAGAAAAGGAAGATACAGATTACTATCAAGTATGGAATAAGTGGTACGATTGGTTCGAGATTAGGAAAAGTAAATGTGAATAAATGATGGAGAGGAGAATGTAACAAATGTGTAAAATATTGTAAATGAATAAAATTAGATATAAAGGGACGATAAAGATAATAAAGGATGGGAAAAATGGGGAATGTATAAAGTAGAAAGTAAGAGGAATGAAACTGATATGTAAAAAGAAAAATGTGTTGGTGTTCTGTATGTTGTGGTGGTGTTGTAAAATCAATAAACTTTAAAAAAAATACTTTATTTCAGATTTCTTTTCCTTTTATTGTTTTTAATTTCTCCAAATTCAGTTTTAAGTCCAGTTATAAAATTTCCTTTCTTAGGCTTTAATATTTTAACAACCTCTTTGTTCTTCCTTCAAATGTCAAAACTGTCAAAAAAAATGCTGGATGTTAACAGCTTTAACGAGAGTTAAGTTTCACTTTCACGCCCTATTAAGCACAAGCGCCAATTTCTTCCTTCTTTCAATCAACTTCCAAAAGTAACAATTTAAGCATGGAATTAAGGGCTTGTTACTTGCAATTGTCTGCTCTCCTGTCTTCACTCCGTCTGCGTAGATAAACAACTTAAATCTCAATAAAGATTGCAGAGACGGTCGCAACGTTTTTTTCTGCTTAAAGCAGAAGCGCCCTGGATCTCAGAGTTTCACCAGATATCCTGGGGAGCTCTCACCCTCCTAGCCCCCAAAGCTATTTCAGGGGCTTTCGGGGAGCTCTACCCCCATCCGATTGCTCTCCTTTCCCTCTTCTCCCGAGGGAAAGGTTTTCCAGCCATCGGACAGCTGATTTGCGCTGTCAGAACGGCTAACAAGATCACAGGGCTGGCGCTCCAAGAAAGAGCGTCCAGCAACGTCGGCGGTGCCGGCGGAAGTCCCATCTCCAGTCCAGAATATTGAAGTGCAATCCCATTCAAGGCTCACAATGGAAACTTTCTAGTTTTGCCTGATCCAAATACCCAGGGTTTTTTGTTTGTTTACTTTTTTAGACAAGGTTTCTGGTTATCACAGATACTCAGAAATCAGAACATTAGCAAATAAAGATTCTGTCCTCTTCTGAGTATGATGTCCTGTCTGTCTGCTACCATTTTTGCTTCTTTGCTTGTGCAGCTAAGAATTCTCCATTTTCTGTATCGTTTAAGCCTATTCTAGGTTGGGTAGCTGACTGTATTTCCAGAATTTGGGAGTGTGAAGTAAATGTATGCTGAAGTGACAAATGTGGGGAAGTTGATGGTTTGTGTTGATGGATTGGAAAGTGAATTACTTTGTTGTAACTTTAATGCTGCCCACCTCCCATTTTCCCACAACTGATCTTTCTGAGAGTTGTTTCCTTCTGTTTGGAGCCATAGATGCTTAAACTGTCCAATGCTTGCCTTACAGGGATTCTATAAAGGTGGGAAGTTTGTGTTCAGTTTTAAGGTAAGCAATCTGACTCTTCTCTAAGACATCTAATGGGGCAATACTATATGTCTGACTTTTCTTGGTGTATACAGTAACTTGATATGGATACCGTGTTTCCCCGAAAATAAGACCCAGTCTTATTTTCTTTTCGCCCCCAAAATATGACCACGTCTTATTTTCAGGGGATGTCTTACCCGCTTACCTTAGGACCACCACAGCCAGGCCTCCCATGCCCTGACACCTGTCACACTGCTCCCTGACTTCTGCCGCCGCTCTCAGCAGGACAGAGCATGATTCATTGCGCCAGTGCCGCCGCTTTTTGCAGGAGACCATGTGGTGCATTGTGCCGTTGCACATGTGAGTGGCGACAGTGGTACAATGCGCTGTGTGGCCTGCCGCAAGCGGCAGCACCGGCACAAGGTGCCATGTGACCTCCTGCCACGAGCGGCAGCACCAGCGTGATGAGCCATGTGGCCTGCTGTGAGCGGCAGCACCGGCGCGATGCCCCACGTGTCCAGCTTCAAGCGGCTGCAGAACTCAGGTAGCAGAGCAACCGGTGTCAAGGCGTGGGAGCTCCCAGATGGTGGGATGGAGTGGGTGGGGTCTTAACTAGGGCTTATTTTTGGGGTAGGGCTTATATTAGGCGCACATGTAAAAATCAAGGTAGGGCTTATTTTCTGGATAGGCCTTATTTTTGGGAAAACATGGTAATACTGTTCAGCGTATTTCATCCATCTCTGTGTAATTTGGGTAATAACATGGATGAATGGCATCAACTCAACATAAGAGTCAATATAAGAACCATTCAGGGCAAAGGCTGGGAACTGTAGGTTGCAAAAATCAAATGTGTTTGGGTGCTTCACTGTTTTGTACCTAGAGCTGAGTTGAGTTTTGCACCTGAACTAGGAAAAGTCTCTTAAGTTTTTGGGACTCCAAACAGTAGATTGATTACTCAGTGAGCAATTTTGCAGAGTCCCAAGTATGCTTGGAAATATGATTAAAGATGGGGAGGAGGCGTCAACAAAGTTTGTCCTAGATATTTTGCCAGTTAGAGGCTGTTAATGAAATAAATGATTTGCTGAGAGTGAAACAAATGTTGAAAAGAGTAATAATAAGGAATAGTACTGAACTATTATGGAAGAAAGCAACTGTTAATGGTTATTGTCTGAGGCTCATTGGTTCAGCTTCTATGTATGGATTTTCAGAAATTTGAAGTGAACTGTGTTTTAAAATTATTTGCAAGTTAACTAGATATCAAAGAAATGAACATTCTGTTTGGAATATATATTATACAGCTATATGTAGCACTTAAGGCATGTGGATTATTTGATAGTGGTTTGCTACAATTAAAATATCGTTGCGCTTCAAATTACATGTCCCTAAAATGGCCTGAGGTGCAGATGCATCTTGGTGACAACCATCTGTGTGATTTTACAACTTTCTGCACAAATTATGAGATTAGAAATCAGATTGTATTGTTATAATTTTTTTCTTAAAAATATCTGAAGCAATTGCTTCCTTGATATATTGCATGTTGAAATATAGGCTGGCTTGCTTGCTAGCTATTCCATAGCCTTCTAATGATTTGGTTGCATACAGGTTAGTCTATCCTCGGTATATACAGTACTTCATAGGTATGTATTGACATCCCAATAGCCTCAGATTTCATTTAAAGAAAATCCAGTAGTAATTAATATTAATACATGTCTGAATACGCAGGTTGCTTAAAGCACAGGACAGCCCAAAATTGCTTAGAACTTTTGCCAATCTTTCTAATAAAAATGCTTAGGGTAAAATATGTATACACTGTAGGGGATAAAACCTCAAGACAATTGGGTTAAAATAATGCTAATGCAGAAAAAAATGGAGTGTTGAAATGTATTTGAATATAACAGCCCAAATTGGAGTGTGTAAGTTTTTAGAAAATCTGTCTCTTTAACTGGAGATTAAGAAAGCAGAAAAACCTCACGGTGTGGCAACATCTGCCATTTCTGCCTTTGGCAGTTCTTAACTTCGTTAAAAATCTGCTCAGTGAGTCAGAACTATCAGTAGAAATTAGGATATTTTTTTTGGCTGTTTGTCAGAAGAGAAAGGAAAAGGTCTAATATTCAAGTTTCTGCTGAGAATTTCATGCAGAAGTCTCTCCTTCCCAAGAAGAGACAAAAATGGAGTATTAAGCTAGTTTTAAATAAAGTGATTAGAGGGAAGGATTCTTATGGGAAGGATCTTGGAAGGTTTTCAAAACTACCCAGTACTTTCAATTCATTGAAAGTATTTAAGTTTCCAGGGGGGGTGTGGCCAGCGTCGCGGTGAGACGAGTTCCTCCGCTCCTGGAGGAACCGTTGATACCTCAGCTGTTTGGGGGTCTTCATTGACCTAAGCCGACTTGTAGGGTCGGCGAACAAGAGAGGCACGGATGGACTAATACAGGTGTCAGCGTTCCAGAAAAACCTCAACTCAAAGTAAAAACGCAGAAGCAAGCATTCTCCCTTGTGCTGTTTAGAGAGTCCATTGACTGGGCTATATCTTGTCCGATTGGTCCATGACTGAGCAATAATTTGAATAAACACGCCTCCTCTTCCTGCTTGTCCCCAGTTCTTTGCTCAGTCAGATCCATGAAACTTGTCTTTCTTTCGCTCTTCATTTCTGGACTCTCTAAACCTTGCTAATTTCTCTAACCTTTCCCCTGCTGGCCAATTTTTCCTTTTTAGGATATTTTTAGATCTTTAGGGGAAAACTGAGAAGCCGATTCTACCTCTGCTCAGCTGAGCCGCGGTCCTCGCACTTACGACCACCGAAGTCCTTGCACTTACGACTGCCGGAACGCTTTGAATTTCAAGCCTTTTTACTGTGAATTGTCGGGCTGCGCAGGGGGGACCGTTTCATCAGTCCTTGCGCTGCGGGGATAGAGGGGAGGCTTCGTTCCGACGTAGCCCAGCTCTCCCACGCTTCGTCCAAGCTGCCATTAACTGGGACTATTCCGTTAGCCCCTAGAGCTGAGGGGAGCTCTCAACGGAGCAGTTCGTCTGTTCCAGAGCTGATTATTGCCCTTATTATTATACTGAACTTGGCTGTTGAAAGTTGCAACGTGGGATGTTCACTGATTATTTTTCTCTGCCACTACAGCCGCTTTCTCTATCGCCTCAATAGCAGCCGCCATTTTGAATCGTTCCACTGCTGACTCATAGCGGCACCATTTTTTTTTTGAAAATTTTTTTATTTTTAAATTAAAATAAAAAACAACTTAAAAATATCATCCTTACAAACAATTATAGACAGCATCTTGATCGGTTAAAATCATTTCGTGCTTACAATTTTCCAAATCTCATCACATAACAATTATTCTTTACTTGAACAGAAGATAAATATTTAAACATTTCATCTAAGTTTCATTTCATATGTGCTATCTCATCTCCATACTTTTTTGTCAAACCATTGATAAAATATCTCCCATATCAAATAATATTGTTTATCTTCCTGTTCTCCTATTTCAAATGTCAGTCTGCTCATTTCAGCACAGTCCAACATTTTCTTAATAATTTCTTCATCAGTAATTATCTTCTCTCCTTTCCAATTTTTGGCAAATACAATTCTAGCCGCTGTTAAAATGTTCACAATTAAGTATTGTAATTCTTTATTAAATGTCTCTGGTAAAATCCCTAATAAAAATATCTCTGGTTTAAAGTCAATATGTCTCTTTGTCATTTTTTCTAACCATGTATGTATCTTAGTCCAAAATCTCCTTGCTTCCACGCATGTCCACCACATATGGTAATAAGATCCTGGAGTTTGATGACACTTCCAACATTTCTCCGATTTATTCTTGAACATTCTTGCTATCCTCGTCGGGGGTAAATGCCACCTGTAAAACATCTTATACAAATTCTCTTTATATGCTGTCGACATTGTCATTTTATAATTATGTGACCACAATTTTTGCCATTTGTCTAAATCAATACTATAACCAAAATTTTCCCCCCATGCTATCATTGATTCTTTAACTTGTTCTTCTTCCAATTTTACTTCAAGTAAGTACCCATATAACTTTTTAATTACATGGTCATCAGAACCTATTAATATCTTGTCCAAACCAGTCAAAACACTATAAATACCTTCTTGTTTAAAGTCTTCTCGATATCTAGAAAGTATTTGCATGTATGAAAACCAATCCATCTTAATTCCCTGATCTTCTAAATCTTGTTTCAATTTAAGTTCACCCTTTTCATCCAATAATTCACTATACCTAACAATTTGTTCCCCTCTAAATACCACTGGATAAGAAAAAGCTTCAATTGTAGATATTCAGACTGGAATCCTCAAATAATGATATTTTCTAATCCTCTCCCATGTCAAAAACAGAGCCTCACGTATCTGATGTCTTCTAAAATACCCCTGAATTTTAGTTCCTTTATACCATAAGAAAGCATGCCATCCCATCAACAAATCATGTCCCTCCAAATTCAATAATCTAGTATTTTTCAATGTTACCCATTCTTTAATCCACATTAAACAAGTCGCTTGGTAATATAATTCAAAATTCGGTAAACCAAAGCCACCCCTCATCTTGGCATCTTGTAACAATTTGAATTTTATTCTTGCCTTCTTTCCCTGCCAAATATATTTCAAAAACATTTTATTTAAATCTGCAAAGAATTCTTTACCCAGCTTTATAGCTGGGTCTGAAAAAGTTTGTCTGAAAAAGGTATAAGATTCTAGGTAAAATATTCATCTTAATAGTTGCAATTCTACCAATCAAAGATAACTGCAAATTTCCCCATTTCACCAAGTCTTGTCCTATCTGTTGCTTAAGCTTATTATAATTATTTTCTTTAAGAGAACGGCATCTTGTTAGTTGAATCCCCAAATACTTTACTTTATTTGTAACCACTCACCATCATGCCCATTCAGTCTGCTTCCCCTCAGGAACAGTCCATTTCTGTCCAACCACCTCAGGAGGTTTCTTCCTGGTCTCCCAACAGGTCTACCACTGCTGTGGATGACCAGTCCATTGTTAGAGAGGTCTTTGCTCAGGGAGCTGATGTCACCCCACCTGTGCAAGCTCAAGTTTCTTCTCCTCCATCTCCAGCCACTTTCACTCCCACCTCTGCAGGTCTCCGCCCTGAAGACAGACCTCCATCATCCATTCCTCGAGAGATGTGCGACCTTATTGCTCAGACCGTGGCCAGAAGCATTGATTCTGCCTTCACTCAGAGAGGTATCTTGGCTCCTTCATCGGCTCCAGCTCAGCCACACGGTTCTTTCAGGGCATCTTCCCATCTGGACAGCGAGGTGTCTTCTGTCACCAGGTCTCCATCCCATTCTCACCACAGTGAACAATCCATCCTCGAGGAGGAGACCATTGACTATGATCTCTCTGAGGAGGAGGAGGAGTCCTTTCCTGAAAAAACCCGCCCATCAGGTCTCTTTAAACATGACCTATTCAAGACCTTGCTACACAAAGCCAGAGTCACTGCAAACATGGGCGTTTCCTCCTCCGGTTCCAAGACAGCTTCGGATCAACAGGATTCCAACACTCGCCTATTTTCAGAAGCAGTGACAGAGCAGGAAGTTGTTCCTTCACCCAAATTATTTCTTGACACAGTGCAACGCCAGTGGGCCCAACCTGGCTCCATTTCCACCCCAAGCGGTTTAGACAAGAAGCTTTACTCCACTGAACAGGAATTCGAGAAACTGCTTAACTTACCTTCAATTGATGCCCCGATGGCCAGTCTCACCTCTTCCAGTCTCCTTCCATCGGATGCAGCTGAGGGTCTACATGCAGAGGATAAGCGGACAGAAAATTCCACTCGCAAGACCCATCAAGCCACCACTTGGGCTATCAAGTCGTCCACTGCAGCTTCCTTCTTTGCGCGTACATCACTCATTTGGCTTTGCCAAATGCAAAGTAGAGCATCCCCCGAGGACACACGGCTGCACCAAGATATCAGCAAGATCATTGCCGCCATGGAATACATGGCAGATGCCACCTTTAATTCTGCCAAGTTCGCCTCTAGAGCCATGGCTTCCAACTTAACATCTCGTCGTCTCCTTTGGCTCCACCACTGGCAAGCAGACATGAAGGCGAAGTGGCGCCTCGCAGCGGCCCCCTTCAAGGGTGGCAATCTTTTTGGCGAAGCATTGGACCCCATATTGGTGGAAGGTAGGGACAAGAAAAAGATTCTCCCCTTTTCTTCCAGGCACTCAGACAGACGCTCTGCATTCCCTTACTGTAGGCAGACCTTTCAGCCAACAGACCCAGGTTTCCATTCTCCGGCCCCCTCCCGTTCATTCAACCCTACGGCTAACAGATTTCAGGACAGACAACAATTCAGGGACCGCAAACGTCAGGCCCAATCCAAGCGGCCCTTTCGGGGTTCCACTTTTCGCCCCTATCGCAGAAAGTGAAACTCATAGCTCTCCGGACTGCATTGGTGGTCGTCTGGCCCTCTTTGGCCATAACTGGTGTTCCACGACCACCAATGCTTGGGCCATACAGACAGTTTCCCTAGGTGTCACCTTAGAATTTGTTTCCACACCCCCTCGACGATTTATCAGGAGTGTTGAGGGTAAATTGCCCTCTGCAGAGCACAGCGGTATACCAGGCAGCGTTGCAACACAGATACTTCCAAACTCTGAACGTTTTAGTAAAAAGAATAGTCTTTACTGTGATAGTTCAAACAAAGCTTCTCGTAAACAAAGATAAAGCTTTCAATACAAAACATTGTTTCTTACATTTCTAGTTCCGTAACTCCGACACAATATCTCTCAGCAATAACATCACGAGTAGGAGTGAGCAGTATCAGCAAAGCATAAGTGAGCGTGTGAAGAAAAAAAAGGGAAAGAGGGAAGAATACTGCTGAGCTTACTGCCTTCCTTATATTTCCGTTTCAACCAATTACTCAATTAGTTACTTTACAGTAGTTAAAGTCATAGTACACATTTTTGATATATTATCTACCCAAATGTAGGATAAGGATCCAACATTCTCCCCTTTGGGTAGACTGATATATCTACGATCTTAAACCATATTGTTCACATGTATCTATATGTTTTCTACTTCCCTGTGCTTTCGTAAAATGATCTGCCACGTTATCTTCCGAAGCACAATATACAAGTTCAATCATTTTGTTCTTTATACATTCCCTGACATTAAGATATCGAAGATCTGTATGTTTTGTTCTAGTCTCTACGGCTATATTTGTACCCATTTTTATCGCTGCTTGGTTATCTTCATTGACTATTATAGGATCTTGTATATCTATTCCTATATCTATCATTAGTTGTTTAATACTGATCAAATCTGTACATAATAAAGACAAACAAGAAAACTCTGCTTCCATTGTAGACAGACTCAGATGTTTCTGTGTTATTGAACGCCATCCTATCAAAGACTTTCCCAGAAATATGGCTATTCCTGACGTTGATTTTCTTGTATGAACATCTGTAGCAAAACTAGCATCTGCATAAGCGGTTAATCGCAATTCTTCTGCTGGTTGCAGATATAAAGCATGATGCATGGTGTTTTTTAAATATCTAAGGATACATTTTGCACCTTGCCAGTGAAATTCTGTAGGTTGCATGTTGTATCTAGCTAACTGATTCACGCTAAGAGCGATATCGGGTCTAGTCCAATTACTAATGTATAATAAGCTTCCAATTAATGATTGATATATCCCTTTATCAAACACTGGACTTTGCACAGCAGTGTTGCAATAGTCTTGAATCATAGGAGTTTTTGATGGTTTGCACAATTCCATTCTGAATTGTTTCAATAGATTGTTTATTTTATCGGTTTGGGATAATTTAAATCCTCCCCTAGTTTTTTCAATTCTAACACCTAGGTATTGTTGAATCTCCCCTAGATTTTTAATTCTGACATGAGATGCTAATTCATTAATAATCTTATTGGCCTCTTGCTCATTCTTTGTGATTAAAGCTATATCATCTGTAAATAGAAGTAATAATGATACTGTATTCTCTCTTTCCATTTTGAATAAACATGGATCTGCTAATCCTGCCCTAAATCCAATATTATTCAGTGTTTTTACTATGCACTGATTCCATTCATAACCTGACTGCTTCAATCCATACAGGCTTTTCTTTAACAGCCAACAGTCAGTGTCTCCATTTTCATCAAATCCTAATGGTTTCTTTAAATAAATCTCATGTTGTAATGGAGCATGAAGATATGCGGTTTCTACATCTAAATGATGCACTAAATATTTATTTCTAGCCGCCCACACCAATGCTGCTCTTAATGTGATAGCTTTCAAAATTGGAGCAAATACTTCATCATAATCATTGGACGATTGATTAAACCCTTGCGCTACTAGTCTAGCTTTATATACTGGTGTTCCATCTATCCCATTTTTTAGTTTATATATCCATTTGCTACCAATTATATTTTTACCTTTTGGAATTGGTACAGATTCATATACTTTCAGATTCTGTAAAGATTTTAACTCTTTAGTCATTGCACCTTTCCACACTTTCTGATCTTCAATTGGGAATGTGGTTAATTCATTATATGTAGTCGGGACTCTATTTACTTGATAGACTGTTGTTGCTTGATATCTATCAGGTGGTCTCGTCACTCTATTCGACCTCCTTGGGAGTTCAGGACTTACAGATTGCCTTTCTACCTTTACTTCTTCCTATACTAGCTCTTTTTCCAACTCTTCGCTCTGAGTATCAGGCATTTTATTGTTAGCTTCAATCTGGGTTTCAATAACTAACTCATTTTCAGTATTTAATTTATTCCACCCTATATGTTCCATAAATTTGGCATTTGCACTGCTAACTATAGTTGATGTCCCTTTTTGCCAAAATCTGTAGGATCTATGATTTGAATTATAACCAACAAATATTAATTGTTGTGCCCTACTCTGGCCCTTACGCCTTAATTGCGCTGGAATATGTACCCATGCGGGTGATCCAAATGTGTGAATATAGCTCAAATCTGGCATTCTTCCATGCCATACACTATATGGAATTTTATTAGTGGTTGTATTTATGATGTTATTTAAAAGTGTGTTTGCGCACATAATGGCTTCTCCCCATAAATTAGCTGGTAAACCTGCAACAGCTAACATGGATCTCATCATTGCTTGTAGAGTTTGTCCTCTCCTCTCCACATAAGAATTATGTTGTGGCCGATAAGGGGCCGAACATTTATGCCTTATACCAGCATTTTCTAACATTGATTTAAACCTTGTATTGACAAATTCAGTACCATTGTCAGTTACAATGGTAACTATTTTGTGGTTTGTTTTCCTTTCCACAAACTTAATCCATTGAGTAAAATATTGGTAAGTTTCTGCCTTTGTTCTCAATAGATAGCAAAAACCATACCTAGAATAATGATCAACTATACTGAGAATATAACAAACACCCCCTAAACTAGCTTGCATTGGTCCTATTAAGTCAGCAAATACCACCTCCAGTGGTCTTTTGGTTTTAAACCCATCAAACCTATTAGCAGGAATTGTTCTACTTTTCTGCTCATTACAAACATTGCAATTTAAATACTGGTTACATGGTTTCAGCTTCAACCCATTAACTAATTTAACAGTTTGCTGTAACATTTTAAAGCTGATATGTCCCATTCGTCTGTGCAGTAGATGTATACATTCATCATGTGGTTTGACATTTGAATATACAACATTTGTAACATTGTTACTAGATAGTACATATAAACCATCATTCAGTTTTCCAACAATTTTGGTTTCACCTTTTTCAATTAAACAATCATTTTGTCTAAACCAGTGGTTCTTAACCTTCCTAATGCCACGACCCTTTAATACAGTTCCTCATGTTGTGGTGACCCCCAACCAGGGGTGGGTTCTAAATTTTTTTACTACCGGTTCTGTGGGTGTGGCTTATTTTGTGGGCGTGGCTTGGAGGTCATGTGACTGAGTGGGTGTGGCTAGCTGGTCATGTGACCGGGTGGCCATGGCTATGTGTATAGGGACTACTCAGAGGGCTGAAAAAAGTCATTTCTGACAGGTCCTCGCACTTTTGACTGGTCCTCACATTTATGCCTGTGCAGCATTCTTAACAACTATGTCACTCATTTCACAACTGCTTCTCTTCAACATGGTATACGATAGGGCAAAAAACGTAAAATGTGAGGACAGTTGTAAATTCGAGGACTGGTCAAAAATGCGAGGACCAGTCAAAAATAACTTTTTCAGCCCTCTGAGTAGTCCCTGTGCACAAAAGGACTACCCAGAGGGCTGAAAAATGTGATTTCTGACAGGTCCTCGCACTTTTGACTGGTCTTCGCAGTTATCATCATTTATGCCCATTGTACCATTCTTAACAACCGTGTCACTCATTTCACAACTGCTTCTCTTCACCATGGTGACAAGATAGGGCAAAAACGTAAATTGTGAGGACAGTCGTAAGTTCGAGGACTGGTCAAAAGTGTGAGGACCAGTCAAAAATAACTTTTTCAGCCCTCTGAGTAGTCCATATGCATAAAAGGATACAGCAATAGAGAGGGATGAAGGAAGGGAAGGGAAATTAGAGTAGGAGTGAGGGTAAGAGAGGGAGGAAGAGAGGAGGAGAAGGAGAAAGAAAGAGGAAGTAGGGAGAAGAAGAAGAGGGGGGGAAGAAAAAGTAAGAAAGAAAAGACAGAGGTGGTAGGTTTGAGGAGAAAGATTGCTGTACAATAAAAAAGATGAAAGGGAAGAAAGCCAACCCCAAACAAATATTAAGATATTAAGATAAAGAATGAATTGTTAAACTTTAAAGAATAAAAGAGAACAAATAGCAATAAATAGCAATAATTAGAAACACACATACAAACATACAACGTATTTTCTTTGAACAGAGTATTTGGCCGGTTCACAAATTTAAACAGTTGTAGGAAGTTAGCACCCACCCCTTTCCTAGAAGAATGAAATATTTTGGGAAATATTAAAAAGGCAGAATATTATATTTTCCTGTATGAGAAATGGAGAAGCATATTTTACAGACAAAGCAACTCCCACCTTCCTGCCCCCCACCCTTTATTTATTTATTTATTTATTTATTGCGATTTATATGCCGCCTTTCTCCCTAGGGACTCAAGGCGGCTTACAAAATGACAACTTCAATACAAATCACAATACAATACCAAATTAAAATCGGTAACCCAATTAAAAAACGATTTAAAATTATACCAGTGTACCCCCAAACGGATCAGTTTAATTGGCGGAAGAGCCATGTCTTCAGCTCACGACGGAAGGAAAGAAGGTCGGGGACTGTCCTGAGCTCAGTGGGCAATCCATTCCAGAGGGTCGGGGCTCCCACAGAGAACGCCCTCCCCCTGGGGGTCGTCAGCCGACATTGTTTGGCTGACGGCACCCTGAGGAGGCCGACTCTGTGAGAGCGCACAGGACGATGGGAGAATGGCTGGAGATGGTCCTGCAAGTACCCTGGGCCTAAGCCATGAAGGGCTTTATAGGTGAGCACCAGCACCTTGAAACGTATCCGGAGTGCCACCGGTAGCCAGTGCAGCTCACGCAGGAGAGGTGTTACACGGGAGTATCTAGACGCCCCCGTAACTACCCGCGCGGCTGCATTTTGGACTAGCTGAAGCCTCCGGACACATCCCAAGGGCAGCCCCATGTAGAGGGTGTTACAGTAGTCCAACCTAGAGGTAACAAGGGCGTGAGTGACCGTGGCGAGGGCATCCCGGTCTAGGAACGGGCGCAACTGGCGCACAAGACGGACCTGTGCGAAGGCCCCCCTGGTTACGGCCATCAGATGGTCATCTAAAGACAGCCGAGAATCCAGGAGGACACCCAAGTTGCGGACCCTATCAGAGGGAGCAACGGTTTCACCTCCGATCATTAAGGATGGAACCTCCAGATCCCGGGATGCCGGCATCCACAGCCACTCAGTCTTGGACGGGTTGAGTCTAAGCCTGTTCCTCCCCATCCAAACCCGCACCGCTTCCAGGCAGTGGGACATCACGGAAAGGGCATCCCTAGGGCGGTCAGGGGTGGAGATGTAAAGCTGGGTATCATCAGCATATTGATGATACCTCACCCCAAAACCACGGATGATCTCACCCAGCAGTTTCATATAGATATTAAAGAGCAGAGGAGAGAGAACTGAACCCTGAGGCACCCCACAAGTGAGAGGCCTCCGGGAGGATCCCTGACCCCCTGCCCAAACAAACTGCAGACGGCCCGAGAGATAGGAGGAGAACCACCGTAAAACGGTGCCTCCTAACCCTATCCCCCTGAGCCGCTGCAGCAGGATACCATGGTCGATGGTATCGAACGCCGCTGAGAGGTCAAGAAGGACCAGGATGGAGGAGCAACCCCCATCCCTGGCCCGCCAGAGATCATTTACTAGGGCGACCAATGCCGTTTCCGTGCTGTGGCCACACCTGAAACCAGATTGGTAAGGATCCAGGTAGTCAGTTTCCTCCAGGAATTGAGGGAATTGCTGTGCCACCACGGACTCAACAACCTTCACTAAAAAGCGAAGGTTGGAGACTGGACGGTAGTTGTTAAGTACGTCAGGATCCAGGTTAGGCTTCTTCTTCTTTTTTTTTTTTTTAATTTGATTTATATGCCGCCCTTCTCCGGAGACTCAGGGCAGCTTACAATGCGTTAAGCGATAGCCTTCATTCTTTTGTATATTTTATACAAAGTCAGTTTATTGCCCCCACAAACTGGGTCCTCATTTCACCTACCTTAGAAAGGATGGAAGGCTGAGTCAACCTTGAGCCTTGGAGAGATTCGAACCAGCAGAAATTGCAGGCAGCTGTGTTAATAACAGCGTTCACTAAACCACTGTACTATCAAGGCTCTTAAGGAGGGGTCGAACCACCGCCTCTTTAAGCGCAGCGGGAAAGACCCCTTCCTTTAGTGAAGCATTGACAATAGCCTGGATCCAGTCTCCAGTCACCTCCCTGGCTGCCGAAACAAGCCAGGAGGGACAAGGGTCCAGTAAGCATGTGGAAGACCCCAGCCTACCCATAATCCTGTCCACGTCATCCAATGAAACAGGCTCAAACTCAACCCAGATGTCTCCACCGAGACTAGGCCCTGTCACCTCCACGGACTCTGTCCAGTCGGAGTCCAACCCGGTCCGAATCTGAGTGATTTTATCTTGCAGAAACTGTGCAAAGTCCTCAGCACGGCCCTGTAAGGGGTCCTCCCTCGCTCCCTGATTAAGGAGGGAGCGGGTCACTCTAAACAGGGCTGCTGGGCGATTTTCTGCAGATGCAATGAGAGTGGCGAAATAGTTACGTTTCGCCACTTCCATCGCCACAAGATAAGACCTAATATGGGTTCTTAGTTGTGTTCGGTCGGACTCGGATCGGGAGGATCTCCAACCACCCTCCAGGCGTCTTTTCCGACGCTTCATTTCCCTGAGCTCCGCGGTAAACCAAGGAGCCGCCCGGGATCTGCGTCGGATCAGAGGCCGCAAAGGCGCGATTCGATCCAAGGCCCCCACCGCAGCCTGTTCCCAGGCCGCGACAAGGGTCTCAGATGAATCGTGGGCTAAGGAGGCGGGAAATGACCCAAGCTCCATCAGGAAACTTTCAGGTTCCATCAGGCGCCTGGGGCGGAACCATCTTACTGGTTCCGCACCCCTGCGACGGGGGATGGCGGAGGAAAAGTCGAGTCTAAGGAGGGAATGATCGGTCCATGACAGAGGGTCGATAGATAGAGTCCCCTCCCCACGATCATTTATCCACTGTCCAGAGAGAAAAATAAGGTCGAGTGTGTGTCCTCCAATATGAGTTGGGCCCTGTACAATCTGAGTCAGGTCCATGGCCGTCATGGAGGTCATGAACTCCCGCCAGAGGCAGAAAGTCAATCCTTTGTCAAAGGACATTTGCAACACAATAGCAACAGAAACTAACACAATGGGCCCCATCAAGCCATGTGATCCTGTCCACCATTAAACCATCTTTCCAAGCAGTCTCCATGTTTCCAGTGTCTTTTTCCCCACTTGGAGCAGAACCCAGAAGGATATTTCTTCCAACACAGTATTTAGTCATTTCAATTAAATTTACAATTTTTATATTTCCTTTTTACCATATTTATTCCTCATCTATTTTTTTAAAAAAACCAATATTACCCTTCATCCTCATCTCTAATCTTAATCAAATTCAATTTTTCCCTTTTATTCTATATTATACCCCTTCCCATTGTCATCTATTTTTATATCCATCCTCACATTGGTTAATTATGTAATACAGTTGTTTAATACAAATTCAACATTTTAATATAAATCAATTAGTTATATAACTACCTTTTTTGTATATTAATCAATATGAACATGAATATTCCAATTATTTCCAAATCAATTAATTATATTTACCAATAATAATAAACCAAATAATTTCCCCCATATATTCCTCCAAACCATAACTTAACCATTTCTGCTTTCAACACAATATGCAATTAATAGTATCTCAATTATTACAATTCCCTAGTTAAATAGAGCTTTTTTTCTTCTGTGTTTTAAAATCTTGAACCTCCTCTTGCCCTAAATTTCCCATTGTTTGCAGTTTTGTACCTACCTTTTTTGGTGAGGAAAAAGAAAAAGAAATCTCTCTGCCTCATTTTGTCACGTTGCAGCCAAGACCCTGCTTACTTTCAATTTCGCTTTTTCAGCATAGCTAGGGGGAAAAAATTTGCTCCAGGAATTTACCTCTTTGCAGCTAGCTAGCAACAGAACCCTCCGCAAAACAGCTGAGAGTAGGGCGGCTCTTTGAAGCCCCGCGGCAAGAATTTAAAGTTTTTTTCACCTCTAGCCATCAGCTGGGACTCCGGAGGCAGCAATAGATTGGGAGTGGGCGGGGTAAACGAACAGCGACCGGACGATCCAGCAGAGGCAGAGGGTGAGGGTGAGTGAAGGCGTGGGGGGGGCCAAGAGAGGGCTTTGGTGACCCCTGTGAAATGGCCGTTCGACCCCCAGGTTGAGAACCGCTGGTTTAAACAATACTGTATATCCTAGCTTAACCAATACTCTAACTGAAATTAAATTAAAGTTTAGGTTTGGTACATATAACATATGCATTTGTTCCTTTACATACATTTGCTAAAGATACCTTATTAGTACTAGGCAACATTTTGACAAAATAGTTTGGTGTTCGGACAAGACATAACGACGCACCGCTATCAATAATCCACAAATCATGGTTAATTGGTTTCTTACCAAACATAGTTACGTTACATTGTTGTTCATCTTTTATCTTACATTTAACCATGGTTTGTTGTTTTTGTTTTCTGCAAAACTTTGCTATATGACCCTTCTTTCCACAATTAAAACATTGTTTTACAGTATATACATGGTTATTTGCTTTTACATTTACATTAGTTGACTCAGGTTCTTCTCTTAATTGTTTTCTTTCTTCTCTCCTTCTGGCCTCTTCTAGTAATCGTGAAGTTACATTTGCCAAAGTTAGTTCATGTTGTGTGAGAACCTCGAATAATGTTACTATGTCATTGTAACTTTCATCTAGCGATGATAACAGTACATAAACTTGCTGCTGCTCAGAAAAAAACCACCTCTTTTTGATGTAGCTCACTAAAAATAGTTTTTATGCAATTAATGTGTGTTACCAAATCACCACCCTTAAGTAGCTTTGTACGAAACAATCTTCGTGTAAGGTTAATTTGTGCTCCTACATTGTCACGAATATAAAGACGTTTCAAATTGTCCCAACATTTTGCAGCAGACTGTTCACCTTCAATATGAACAAGCTGTGTATCGTCTAGAGACAAACCAATAATACACATTGCATTTTCATTCTTCCTCTGGAACGTGGCTATCTTCCTGGCATCCTCGGCATTATCAGCATTCCAGGAGGTAACGTCTGGTGGATTCTGCACTACATCCCATAGCCCTTCCTTCTGTAACAGGAGACTGCATTTAGTGGACCAGGATTTGTAGTTGGAGTCATCCAGCCGGGTAACCAACGATAAATTGGGAACTTGACCTTGTGCCATCATCAACAGGATATTAAATACGTATCAGAACGTTTGGAGCAATTACAGTGTGTCACAGCTTTCTTAATGCTGTAACTGGTAAATAAACTGTGGCTCTGGGCCCATAACCAGTGTTGAGGGTAAATTGCCCTCTGCAGAGCACAGCGGTATACCAGGCAGCGTTGCAACACAGATACTTCCAAACTCTGAACGTTTTAGTAAAAAGAATAGTCTTTACTGTGATAGTTCAAACAAAGCTTCTCGTAAACAAAGATAAAGCTTTCAATACAAAACATTGTTTCTTACATTTCTAGTTCCGTAACTCCAACACAATATCTCTCAGCAATAACATCACGAGTAGGAGTGAGCAGTATCAGCAAAGCATAAGTGAGCGTGCGAAGAAAAAAAGGGAAAGAGGGAAGAATACTGCTGAGCTTACTGCCTTCCTTATATTTCCGTTTCAACCAATTACTCAATTAGTTACTTTACAGTAGTTAAAGTCATAGTACACATTTTTGATATATTATCTACCCAAATGTAGGATAAGGATCCAACAAGGAGTTCTACTTCTTCTGACCCGGCCAAAAGGTCTGCAATGGACACCGAGATCCAACACCTCCTTTCAATTCGAGCCATTGAACCGGTTCCTTCAGAACATCACGGAACTGGTTTTTATTCTATTCTATTCTTAGTTCAGAAAAAATCGGGGGCAACAGGGCCATTTTGGACTTGAAGCGCCTGAACGTTCACATCAAATATAGGCGTTTCAAGATGCATTCCCTACATTCTATCCTGGCAGGCATTAGAATTGGAGACTATCTGGCATCCATAGACCTGCGGGAAGCCTATCTACATGTTCCCATTCGACCATCCCACAGACGGTTCCTCAGGTTTTGTTACGGGGGGGGGGGCATTTCCAATACAGGGCTCTTCCCTTTGGACTCTCCTCTGCCCCCCGTATTTTTACTAAGCTTCTCGATGTGGTGTCAGCACATTTGCGGGCCTCACCCATCAGAGTTCAATGCTATCTCAATGATATTCTTATCCAGTCTTCATCATTTCAACAGGCTCATTTGGATCTTCAAGCCACCATCGATGCCCTTCAACTTCACGGGTTCACCGTGAATTGGGAAAAGAGCCAGCTGTTACCGTCCACCGATCTGGTTCATCTGGGAGCACGCATAGACACAAAAGCGGGCCTCATGTTCCTATCACAGGAACGCCAAGACAACATCAGGGCCACAGTGACACAGGTCAGATCACTCCACAAAGTTCCTCTTCTCCTCCTCTCCCAACTGCTCGGCCAAATGATCTCCTGCCTCTCAATCGTCCCTTGGGCAAGGCTCCACTCCCGTCCACTCCAGTGGCTCCTCCTTCCCAGCCAGAAGGCGGGCATCAGCAATTCCACCTTCTGCATCAGAGTTCCTCGGAAGGTTGTCTCTTCTCTCAAATGGTGGACATCCACGGCCCTAAAAAAAGGGGTCCTCCTTCCTCGTTCTACAGCAACTGATCCTGAGAACGGACGCCAGCCTATTCAGCTGGGGTGCGCACTTCAACGGTCGGATTACCCAGGGTCGTTGGACGCCAGTGGACCTTCGACACGACATCGACTGGCTGGAACTACGAGCGACCCATTTAGCCCTACGGCACTTCCATCACCAACTCTCCGGTCAGCACGTCCTACTCAGGACAGACATCACTACCAAGGCCCATGTCAGCCGTCAGGGCGGGACAGGGTCCAGGGCCCTCATGACCGAGGCCGTGGAGCTGGGAGCCTGGGCGGAGAGGCACCTTCTTTCCCTACCGGCGGAACATATTGCGGGCTCCTCGAACCTTCAGGTGGACTGGCTGAGCAGGACAGCCATTGACCCAGCAGAGTGGCAATTACATCCCGATGTCAGCGTCTCACCGTTGGCATAGAGAGGAGAGAGATAAGCCCTGAACTTTTGCCTGCTAAATCCCTTTGAAGCCCGGTTGTCGTGGAAATGAACGGGGGGGAGAGATTCCTGGGAAATGACAAGACAAGAAGTCAGTGGAGTGACTTGGAAGATAGCCAATGAGAAGCAGATAATTGGGGATCGGAAAGGGAGGGATTGGGGGGCAAAAGGTCAGTCTTGTCCGCATTGAGTCATGATCCGGTTGCTGTGCTCAATTAACGAGAAGATTTCCTTAAAGATTGGCAGTTTGGAAATTCATTTATTATGAGATAGCATCGAAGTCTGACACCCGATCTATTCCGTCAGCTGGTACTCCGCTTCGGCCAACCTCAAATGGATCTGTTTGCCACTCCGACCAATACCCAGGTGCCTCGATTTACCTCCAGGTACTGGAATCCGCAGGCGGAGGGAACCAACGCCCTCTGCTGCAAATGGCCGCCCGGCCTTCTCTACGCTTTTCCTCCAATTCCTCTCATTCCTCGGGTCATCCGGAAGATCCTGGAGGAGGAAGCAGAGGTGATCCTCATTGCCCCGTATTGGGCCCGTCACCCCTGGTTCGCGGATCTTAGGGAGCTTTCTAAGGTCGGGCCTTGGCGAATTCCCTCGGATCAGGTATGTCTCATTCAAGGGACAGTCCACCATCCAGAACCCCAGTGGTTATTTATTTATTTGCTTAAATTTCTATACCGCCCTTCTCCAATATAGGACTCAGGGCGGTGAACAGCCAAAGTAAAAACAAGACATACAAAATCTAAAAACTGTTTAAAATAATTAAATATTTTGGCTGTAATTAAAACAATTCCAATTTAAAATCAGTTTAAAACATTTAAATTGCCTGGCTGTTGTACGGCAGATCCTGAAGGACGAACACTTTTCTTCCGAGGTGATTTCCACTATGCTCGCTTCCCGCAGAAAATCCACCATTCGGATTTATGATGCTACCTGGTCTTCTTTTTGTAGATGGTGTGCCTCTTCTAACACAGAACCGGCTCACGCTTCTGTTCCACACATATTGGAATTCCTCCAGGTGGGTCTCAAGGGCGGCCTTGCAGTCAACACTCTGCAACGGCAGGTTTCAGCCTTGGCGACGATTATTCCCTGCCGGGAACACGGTTCATTGTCTCATCACCCACATGTTCATGGTTTTCTCAGAGGGGCGTCAAATCTCCGACCTCCCACAGTCCACAGATTCCCTTCCTGGGACCTCAGCCTCGTCCTACAGGTACTTATGGATTCCCCCTTCGAACCCCTATCCTCCGTCTGCCTGAAGTTTCTCACCTTTAAAGTAGCCTTCCTTATCACAGTTACGTCCGCTCGTCGCATTGGTGAATTGGCGGCCCTATCCACGCGATCATCCTGATCGAGTGATCCTACAACTGGACCCTACCTTCCTCCCAAAAATCAATTCATGGTTCCACAGAACTCAGGAGATTGTACTACCCGATTTTTGCCCTAACCCGGTCCATCCCACTGAACGATGTTGGCACTCCCTGGATGTATGACAGGCTCTCAAAAGGTATCTCCACAGGACAGCCTCCTTCCGCAAAACAGCAATAACCTCAACCAAACGTTTCCTGTAGTTGCAGATCAGACCTGCACAACGATCTGGAGTAATTTTGGACCACTCCTCTTCACAAAACTGTTTCAGTGTAGCAATATTCTTGGGATGTCTGGTGTGAATCGCTCTCTTAAGGTCATGCCACAGCATTTCAATCGGGTTGAAGTCAGGACTCTGACTGGGCCACTCCAGAAGGCGTATTCTGTGCTGTTGAAGCCATTTTTTTTTTGTTGAATTACTTGTATGCTTTGGGTCATTGTCCTGTTGCATCACCCATCCTCTGCGGAGCTTCAGTTGGCGGACAGATGGTCGTACATTTTCCTGCAAAATGTCTTGATAAACTCTGGAATTCATTTTCCCATTAATGACAACAATCCGTCCAGGCCCTGAGGCAACAAAGCCCCAAACCATGATGCTCCCTCTGCCATGTTTTACAGTGGGGATGAGGTTTTGATGTTGGTGTGCTGTGCCTTTTTTTCTCCACACATAGTGTTGTGTGTTCTTCCCAAACAACTCAATTTTGGTTTCATCTGTCCACAGTATATTTTGCCAGTAGTGCTGTGGAACATCCAGGTGCTCTTTTGCAAACTTCAAACGTGCTGCAATATTTTTTTTTGGACAGCAATGGCTTCCTCCGTGGTGTCCTCCCATGTACTCCATTCTTGTTTAATGTTTTCGTTGTTGTAGATGTGTCAACAAAAATGTTAGCATGTGCCAGAGATTTCTGTAGGTCTTTAGCTGACACTCTAGGATTCTTCTTTACCTCATGAAGCATTCTGCGCTGTGCTCTTGCAGTCATTTTTACAGGATGACCACGCCTAGGGAGAGTAGCAACAGTGCTAAACTTTCTCCATTTGTAGACAGTCTGTCTTACCGTGGACACATGAACATCAAGGCTTTTGGAGATACTTTTGTAACCCTTTCCACCTTCATGCAAGTCAACAATTCTTGATCATAGGTCTTCTGAGAGCTCTTTTCTGCGAGGCATGGTTCACATCAGACAGTGCTTCTTGAAACCAGTAAACCCAAAACAGGTGTGTGTTTTTAAAGGGCAGGACAGCTGTCAGCAACACATCCAATATCATCACACTGATTGGAGTCAAGGTTGGCTCACTCCTGGCTCCAATTACTGTAGCTCTTGGAGAAGTCATTAGGCTAGGGGCTCACATACTTTTTCCTCCCTGCACTGTGAATGTTTACATGTTATGTTCAATTAAACCATGGCAACATCTAATGTTTGTGTAGTATTATTTTAAGCAGACTGTGTTTTTCTATTGTTGTGACTTAGATGAAGTTCAGAGCACATTTTATGACCAATTCATGCAAAACTCCACGTAATCCCAAGGGGTTCACATACTTTTTCTTGCAACTGTAGATAAATTTGCCTTGGCCGAGGCCGCCTTTGGTCGTAGAGTCCTTCAGCAGGTCCTTGATCCTGTAGATCCGCCTGCCTCCTCTTCTTCTTCCCGCTCTAGGGATAGTTAGCTTGGGTATATCCCAGTCAATGGACTCTCTAAACAGCACAAGGGAAAATGAACATTGGACTTACCTGAAGGTTCCTTCTCCTTGTGCTGTGTGAGAGTCCATACCCTCCCTATTGTCATTCCTTCCTTGTCTATCCTTTTTTCTCTCTTCCCCTTTCGCTCAAGTCATTTGGTTCTTAGGATCTGGACTTCGCTGGCGAACTGGGGACAAGCAGAAGAGGCGTGTTTATTCAAATTATTGCTCAGTCATGGACCAATCGGACAAGATATAGCCCAGTCAATGGACTCTCACACAGCGCAAGGAGAAGGAACCTTCAGGTAAGTCCAATGTTCATTTTCCAAAGTTCTCTTTACTAGAATAGGCAAACTGGCACATCTGGGAAAACCCAAATCTGAAAAGCCCGGGTTTTCCTTCAGTAAGTCAAAGCTCCCAAAACCATCCCCTTTTCCCCCCAGTCACATGCTGCAATCAACGTCTGCTAAACATAGCAGCTAAACATAAATTGAATATAGTAGAACAGGAAAATTATGTAAAGGCATTGAAATTTATAAAACAGAACCATTTTGAGCACGCGAATAAGCCAGGGAGGTGGCTTGCTTATAGATTGAGAAAAGAAAGGGAGAAAAGAATAATTCAACAACTACAGGACAAAAGGGGTAAAATGCAACATGGTTTAGAAAAGAAAAAGGAGATAGTAATTCAATTTTTTCAAGAAATTTATGAGCAAGATAAAGTGACAGCTGAAGAAATAAATCAATATCTGAGTGGGGAGGGAATGTCGGCATTAACAGAGGAAGAAAAAGAGATATTAAATAGGGATATCACCATAGAAGAGCTAAAGGAAGCGATTAAGAAGCAAAAAATTAATAAAACCCCAGGAACAGATGGATTACCAATTGAATTCTATAAAGGACTAGGAGAAACATTGAATTGGATACTACTAGAAACGTGTAATGAGGCATTGACAGAAGCAAAGCTACCAGACTCATGGAGGGAAGCATACATTTCACTGATACCGAAGGAAGGAGCAGATATAACACAAATAAAAAATTATAGACCAATCTCTTTATTAAACACTGATTACAAAATTTTTATGAATATAATGGTAAATAGGATGAAAAAATTATTGAATTATAGAATACACTCAGATCAAAACGGGTTTTTACCAACGAGACAAATAAAAAACAATATAAGAACAGTAATGTATTAGAATATTATGAGGTGCATCCAGAGAGGCAGGTAGCACTGGTGTTTCTGGATGCACAAAAAGCTTTCAATCAGGTCAATTGGCAATTTATGATTCAGCAAATAAAAAACATGAAATTCGGGGAGAGATTTGAAAAAATGATAGCCTCTATATATACGAAACAAAAAGCAAGTATACTAGTAAATGGAGACTCTACTAAATTCTTTGAAATAAATAAAGGAGTACGGCAGGGATGTCCACTTTCATCTTTACTTTTTATTTTAACATTGGAAATTTTACTTTTAAGAATTAGATCAAATAAAAAAATAAAAGGACTAAATGTAAAACAAGAAGAATACAAGGTCCAAGCATTTGCGGATAACCTTGTATTCTTCTTAGAGGAACCATTAAAAACAGGACCAATATTAATAAAAGAGATAGAGGAATTTGGAAAAGTAGCAGGTTTAAAAATTAATAAAGATAAGACTAAAATGTTAATGAAAAATATAACAGGAAAACAAATAGAAGAATTAGTTAATGAATTAGGATTGCAGGTAGTAAAAAAGGTGAAATATTTAGGTATAAATTTGACAGATGTGCAACCATTAAGGAGAACAATTATGGAACCTTAATCCAACAAATAAAAGAAGATTTAGAAAAATGGGGGAAATTGAAATTATCACTATTAGGAAGGATAGCAGCGATAAAGACAAATGTACTGCCGAGACTCCTTTATTTATTTCAAACAATCCCGGTAAAATTGGATAAAAAATTTTTTCTATAATTTGAATAAAATAACTACAAAATTTGTGTGGGAAGGGAAAAAACCAAGAATCAAATTAAGTATTTTGCAAGACGATAGAACCAGAGGTGGATTTGGATTGCCAGCATGGGAAACATACTATAAAGCAACAAGTCTGACATGGATTAGAGAATGGGTGAGCTTGAAAAATCAAAGACTATTAAAATTAGAAGGACATGATTTTTTGATGGGGTGGCACGCCTTCTTATGGAACACCAGGAACAAAACATATAAATATTTTAGTAATCATATACTAAGAGACTCATTAATTTGTACATGGCGAGAAATCAAAAACAAACATTACATGAAAGTTCCTGGATGGGTATCCACAATGGAGGCGACAATACACCCCAACACACTAGCATAATAAGATATAATGAAATATTGGACTCCCAGGGAATACTAAAAACACAAGAACAATTTAGAGAACAAGGAATACAGATAGACTGGTGGCCCTACTTACAGATAAAAACAAGATACAAAAAGGATCAAGAGGAAGGAGGAATTGAACTAAAACCGAACCAATTAGATAAACTTTTAGAAGCCAAGGAAGAAAAATTAATTTCAAAAATTTATAAATACTTATTGGAATTCGACTTAGCAGAAGAATTAGTAAAAGAACAAATGATAGCATGGGCGAGAAATATTGGACATAGCATACAATTAGAGGACTGGGAAAGAGTGTGGGAAGCTAATTATATGACAAAATCAGCAGTTTATAAAGAGAATCAGTATAAAATGTGGTATAGATGGTATCTGCCCCCTTGGAGATTAGTGAAGATGTATCCGAATTTAAACCCAACTTGCTGGAAATGCAAACAGGCACAGGGCACTTTCTTTCATGTCTGGTGGCTTTGCCCAAAAATTAGGAAATACTGGGAAAAAATAAAAACTTGGCTAACAGAAATAACAGCAGAGGAAATAGAGTTTAAACCAGAAATTTTTCTATTAGGCATGATCAAAGAAAACCATAGGAAAGAAACAAAATATTTAATATTACATATAATTACGGCAGCCAGATTGGCACTAGCTCAATATTGGAAAACGGATCAATTGCCAACAGATCAACTAATAATCCAAAAAATTTACAATTGTGCGGAAATGGATAAATTAACATTTGAGTTAAAAGATAAGGTAGACTCAAAATACTACACGGTGTGGAATAGATGGTACGATTGGATAATTCAAAAGAAAGGAGAGTAAATGTAAAATTCTGTAAGACAATAAAATTAACAAACAGGCACCCTCAACAAGATTTTAATTTAATTTAATTTAATTTCCAATTTATATACCGCCCTTCTCCCTGAGGACTCAGGGCGGTGTACAGCCAAGATAAAAAACATAGAATACAAATATTAAAACATTTAAAAATATATATAGATTTGGGCCGAAAGTTAAGAATAACAAACTAATTAAAAAATTTAAAATTTAAAAATTTCTTCTAAGCCAACCCGGCTTGCTGGAAAAGATGGGTTTTCAGGGAACGACGGAAGGCATTGAGGTCATGGATTCTCCTTATCTCCGGGGGCAACTGATTCCAGAGAGTGGGAGCCCCCACAGAGAAGGCCCTCCCCCTGGGGGCCACCAGCCTACATTGTTTGGCTGATGGCACCCTGAGGAGGCCCTCTCTGTGGGAGCGCACGGGTCGATGGGAGGTCGTTGGTAGCAGCAGGCGGTCTTGGAGATAGCTAGGCCCTATGCCATGGAGCGCTTTAAAGGTGATAACCAACACCTTGAAGCGCACCCGGAAGACCACCAGGAGCCAGTGCAGCTCGCGCAGGAGCGGTGTTACATGGGAGCGCCATGTTGCTCCCATCACTACCCGCGCTGCTGCATTCTGGACCAGCTGGAGCCTCCGGGTGCTCTTCAAGGGGAGCCCCATGTAGAGAGCGTTGCAGTAGTCAAGGCGAGAGGTGACGAGGGCGTGAGTGACTGTGCACAAGGAATCCCGATCAAGAAAGGGCCGCAACTGGCGAATCAGGCGAACCTGATAAAAGGTCCCCCTGGTAACAGCCGTCAGATGTTCCTCCAAGGACAGCTGCCTATCCAGGAGGACTCCCAGATTGCGCGCCCTCTCCGAGGGGGCCAGAGACTCGCCCCCAATAGTCAGCGATGGAGTCAACTGACTATATCGGGATGCCGGGAGCCACAGCCACTCAGTCTTGGAAGGGTTGAGCTTGAGCCTGTTCCTCCCCATCCAGATCCGCACAGCCTCCAGGCACTGGGACATCACTTCAAGGGCATCGTTAGGGTGGCCTGGGGTGGAGATGTACAGCTGGGTGTCATCAGCGTACTGGTGGTATCTCACCCCAAAGCCACGGATGATCTCGCCCAGCGGCTTCACATAAATGTTGACCGATCCCTGTGGCACTCCACAGATGAGAGGCCTCGAGGTCGACCTCTGCCCCCCTGCCAACACAAACTGCGACCGGTCGGAGAGAAAGGAGGAGAACCACCGCAACACAGTGCCTCCCACCCCCAACTCTTCCAGCCGGTGCAGCATGATACCATGGTCGATGGTATCAAAAGCCGCTGAGAGATCTAATAGGACCAGAACAGAGGAATAACCCCTGTCCCGAGCCCTCCAGAGATCATCCACCAACGCGACCAATGCCGTTTCCGTGCTGTGCCCAGACCTGAAACCCGACTGGAACGGATCTAGATAGGATGTTTCCTCCAGGAATTGTGGAAACTGTTGCGCGACCACACTCTCAACAACCTTCGCAATGAAGCGAAGGTTGGAGACAGGACGATAGTTGGCCAATATTGCTGGATCCAGGGACGGCTTCTTGAGGAGAGGCCTCACCACCGCCTCTTTCAGGGCAGCGGGGAAGTGACCCTCACTCAAAGAAGCATTAATGACGCCCTGGAGCCAGCCTCGTGTAACCTCCCGGGAAGCCAGTACCAACCAGGAGGGACACAGGTCCAGTAAACATGTGGCCCCACTAAGTCTCCCCAAAATCCTGTCCACATCATCGGGAGTCACAGCATCAAACTCCTCCCAGATAACATTCTCAAGACTGTTCCTCGTCACCCTGCCCTGATCTACCCAGTCAGAGTCCAGATCCCCCCGGATCTGAGCGATTTTGTCATACAGGTATTGTCCGAAATCCTCCGCCCTGCCTTCTAAGGGATCCTCCCGCACTCCCAGATGGAGCAGGGCGCGGGTCACCCTAAACAGGGCGGCCGGACGATTCCCTGATGACGCAATAGAGGCGGAAAAGTAGTTAGACTTTGCCGTCTTTATCGCCACTAGGTAGGCCTTAATATGCGACCTTACCAGTGTTCGATCAGATTCAGCGAGACTGGCCCTCCAACTGCTCTCCAGGCGTCTTTTCCGGCGCTTAATTTCCCTCAGCTCCTCAGTAAACCAAGGAGCCGCACGGGATCGGCATCGGGTCAGAGGCCGCAAAGGCACAACTCGGTCCAAGGCCCCACCAGCCGCCCGATCCCAGGCGGCTACCAGGTCCTCGGCCGAGTCATGTGCTAGATCCTCAGGAAATGGCCCAAGCTCTGTCTGGAACCTATCAGGATCCATCAGGCGCCTGGGGCGGATCCATCTAATTGGGTCCACCTCCCTGCGGCGAGGGGTCGCGGTTCGAAGATCTAGGCGAAGGAGTGAGTGGTCAGTCCATGACAAGGGTTCCACGTCTATATCCCCTATAACAAGACCACTCAACCACTGGCCAGAGACAAAAATCAAATCCAGAGTGTGACCTCCCCTGTGAGTAGGGCCATGAACTAACTGGGTCAGGTCCATGGCCGTCATGGAAGCCATGAACTCCTGAGCCACCTCAGACGTTTCACCGACGGATGGCAAGTTGAAATCACCCATGACTAAAAGCCTGGGTGTATCTACCGCCACCGTGGCTATCACGTCGAGTAGCTCAGGTAGGGCTGTTGCCACGCGGCAGGGAGCCAGGTACGTAAGCAACAAGCCCATCTGAACCCCATCTGAACAAAGTCACTTTCTACATTTTTTTTCTTTTTTGTTTTGTTTTGTTTTGTTTTTCTATTTTTGTTGTGAGTAAGTAATGATGTCCGGATTAATATAGATGTATTCTGTATATACTCGATATGGTATTTTATCTTTTTATGTTTAATAAAGTTTGTTTTTTAATAAAAAAAGAAAGTATTTAAGTTTCCAGGGGGTGTGTGGCCAGCGTCGCGGTGAGACGAGTTCCTCCGCTCCTGGAGGAACCGTTGATATCTCAGCTGTTTGGGGGTCTTCATTGACCTAAGCCGACTCGTAGGGTTGGCGAACAAGAGAGGCACGGACGGACTAACACAGGTGTCAGCATTCCAGAAAATCCCCAACTCAAAGTAAAGACGCAGAAGCAAGCATTTTCCAAAGTTCTCTTTACTAGAATAGGCAAACTGGCACATCTGGGAAAACCCAAATCTGAAAAGCCCGGGTTTTCCTTCAGTAAGTCAAAGCTCCCAAAACCATTCCCTTTTCCCCCCAGTCACATGCTCCAATCAACGTCCGCTCCATCTCGATCCAGCCCCCTGACCACTCCTTCTCCAGATGCTGGATCTTCCTGACCTTGACCGACAGGAAGAATGCTATTATGTCTACTAACAACCCCTCTCCTTAATCCCCCCTTCTACTTTCCCACACACGAGAAGGTGGCAGCATTGGAGCTTCCAGCCTAATATGGCTTCCAAAGCTGACAACAGGGATTCCGCAAAGTCCCTGGTTAGTCGGATACAGCCTCTCACACCGAATGATTGAGAAAGCGGTCATACTGAGCCGCTAAGAAGCTGGGGCGGCCACAACTGGAGCGAGGAGTTAAAGACAAAGTGCATCATCTGGGTGAGAAATTGGCTCTTTATACTAAAGTTTCTTTTCATACCCGCTTGGAATAAATAGTGAAAAAGTGAAACGGAGCAAAGAGGGGAGGGAGAGCGGGTCTATGACAGCTCTCCACTTCCGGTATTAGAGCGGCGAGGAAAGCAAGTAAATCTAAAGAAAAGAATGAATTACAGAATGAATTGAAAGAAAGGATTTGATTTGAAAACAAGAGAAGATAGAGAACCTGATTGAGTATTTTTTTTTCTTTTTTTGTATGGACAAATGAATTTAAATGAATTGGAACTGAACGGAGTATTTTGAAAACTGTAATTTTGTCTATTTTTGCTAATTGAAACTAATACTGCAGCACCATCTGGTGGCATAAGAGAAAAGACTTTAAATGGAAGAAAAAAATAAGGCTGACCTTGACAGTGTTAGCTAGACTGATAAACAGATGTTAAATAAAAAGAGAGACTTTGGGAGTGATGTTTTTAATGTAAGATAAATAGTGAACCTTTTGAAAGATTGAAACAACGAACTGGCCCACCCCCTCTTCTTTTTGAGGTGGTTGTGGTGGTCTTATTTTTACCTATATTTTTCCTAATCCACCCAATGGGGGGGGATTAGATATTTGGATTACAAATTGAACCATTTGTGGATTACAAATCAAGTGACTATCAAATTTAAGAAATGAAGAAATTTACTGCACATCTGCATTCAACAGCAAGTCCTTCCTCTGCAGAGCCACAGAAAATATCAGAAATTATGGAGCTTAAAAATATGATACAGATGTTTCATGAAGCCCTGAAAGAAGACTTAAAAGAGGTCAAGGAGATGATGGGGAAAAGAAAGAATTCAAAAAACAGAGGAAAAAGCAGATCAGACAGAGAAAAAAGTGGGAGAACTTGAGGAAAGAATGATATCAGTGGACAAAAATCACGAAAGGACAATTATTGCGTTACAAATGGACAGATCTGATTATTATCTAAGATTTCAAAACGTAGAGGAAAAGAAGGGAAATTTGGCAGACGTTATGGCAGAGATGCTGGCAGAAATGATGGAAAAACCTAAAGAGAAGATATTAAATGGGATTGACAAAATATTTAGGGTACACACAAGATATGCAATGAGAAATAAGCTACCAAGAGAAGTTCATGTAAGATTCACAAAGAAAGTGATAAAAACAGAAATACAAATAGCAAGGAACACTCCAATAAAATACTAGGATAAAGAGATAGTAGTGCTGAGATGAATACCCAGAAGAGCGAGAGACCTGAGAAAAGAAAATCATTTTCTGACAAAGTTGCTAATCCAAAAAGGAGTGAACTTTTGGTGGTTAATCCCAGAAGGAATATTGGTGACTTGGCAAGAACAAAGACATAGATTAGATTCTATGGACAAAGCGGAAACATTCTATGAGCAGTTTTGGGGACCACTTGCAGATGGTAAACTGGAAAAAGCAAAAGAGACCAAAGACCAAGAAGAAACTGTAAAGGAGAAAGAAGAGATAACAAAAGGAAGAACACAAGAGCAGGAAGAGAGAGCAATAAGAGAAGGAGCGAGGGCAAAGGAGGCAAAAGAACAGAGAGACAAGAGCGACAAAGACTACCAACAAGTAAACATGGAAGAAGAAATAAAAGCAATATCAATAAATGTAAATGGACTAAATTTGGCGACAAAAAGAAATAGAACTTTAAATAAATTAAACAGACTAAAGATGGATATTATATGCTTGCAAGAAGTTCACATCAGGAAACAACATAAAAAATTACTAGAACACTCAAAATTGGGAATATTGTTTACTTTGTTGATAGACCAAAGTAAGAGAGGTGTAGTGTTATATATAAGGGAAAAACTAGATCCTAAGCAATTTTTTGCAGATGAAGAAGGGAGAATACTTAGGTTGAGGTAACAATGAACAATAAACAAATGCTGTTGATAGCGATATATGCACCAAATGAGAACCAAGAAGAATTTTATGGGAAACTACACAGAAAAATATTAGAATTTGAGTATGAAAATATTTGCATAATGGGTAATTTTAATGCGGTGGTAGACTCAGATTTGGACTATAGAACAACAAAAATAAATAAGCAACCTAGGAAAATACTTCCAAAGACTTTTTTTTACAATGGTTGAGGAATTAAGTATAGAAGATGCATGGAGAAAAAGACACTTGAAAGAAAAACATACTTTTTATTCAAACAGGCATATGTCATGGTCCAGAATAGACATGATGTGTATGTCAGCAGATTTACTAGTTAATATACAAGAAGTGAATATTGAAACAAGTACATGGGCAGATCATAATCCAATTATAATTATATGGAAAGGTCAGAAGAAAAGGCCGAGATGGACTTTGAATTTGATAATTTTACAGGAAAATGAATTTCAACAATTTCTGGAAAAGGAGTTGGTTTTTTTCTTTAAAATAAACAAAAAAGAGGATACATCACTCCAAAATGTATGGGATACAATGAAAGCATACATTAGAGGGCTGGCAATGACATACTTGGGAAAAAAGATTAAAAAGAAAAGACAAAACCAGAAAAAGTTAGAAGAGGAATATAAAAAGCTGGAGAAAGAATTGCAGAAAGATACAATAAGTAAATTAAAAAACAAATGGACTTGAAAAAACATGAAATGAATTTATTTTATTTATTTATTTATTTATTTACTTCAAATTTATATACCGCCCTTCTCCCTAGGGACACAGGGCGGTGTACAGCGAAATAAAAACACATAATAAATACATTAAGAACAGATTAAAAGAAAATATCTCAATTTGGCCCAAAATTTAAAAAAACAAACAAATTTAAAATCATTTAAAAGATTTGTTAGGCCAGCCCGGCTTGTTGGAAAAGGAAAGTTTTAAGGGCACGGTGGAAGGCACGGAGGTCTTGGATTCTCCTTATTTCTGGGGGCAGCTGATTCCAGAGGGTGGGAGCCCCCACAGAGAAGGCCCTCCCCCTGGGGATCACCAGCCTGCATTGCTTGGCTGATGGCACCCCGAGGAGGCCCTCTCTGTGGGAGAACACAGGTCGATGGGAGGTCGTCGGTGGCAGAAGGCGGTCTCGAAAATAACTAGGTCCTATGCCATGGAGCGCTTTAAAGGTGGTAACCAACACCTTGAAGCGCACCCGGAAGACCACTGGGAGCCAGTGCAGCTTGCGCAGGAGCGGTGTTATGCGGGAGCACCATGCAGCTCCCATAATTACCCGCGCGGCCGCATTCTGGACCAGTTGGAGCCTCCGGGTGCTCCTCAAGGGGAGCCACATATAGAGAGCGTTGCAGTAGTCCAGGCGAGAGGTGACGAGGGCATGAGTGACTGCGCACGGAATCCCGATCAAGAAAGGGCCGCAACTGGCGAATCAGGCGAACCTGACAAAAGGTCCCCCTGGCAACAGCCGTCAGATGTTCCTCCAAGGACAGCTGCGTATCCAGGAGGACACCCAGATTGCGCGCCCTCTCCACGGGGGCCAAAGACTCGGCCCCGATAGTCAGCGATGGAGTCAGCTGACTATCGGGATGCTGGGAACCACAGCCACTCAGTCTTGGAAGGGTTGAGCTTGAGCTTGTTCCTCCCCATCCAGATCCGTACAGCCTCCAGGCACTGGGCCATCACTTCAAGGGCATCGTTGGGGAGGCCTGAGGTGGAGATGTACAGCTGGGTGTCATCAGCGTACTGGTGGTACTTCACCCCAAAGCCATGGATGATCTCGCCCAGCGGCTTCACATAAATGTTGAACAGAAGGGGCGAGAGGACCGACCCTTGCGGCACTCCACAGATGAGAGGCCTTGAGGTCGACCTCTGCCCCCCTGTCAACACAAACTGCGACCGGTCGGAGAGAAAGGAGGAGAACCACCGTAACACGGTGCCCCCCATCCCCAACTCTTCCAACCGGTGCAGCACGATACCATGGTCGATGGTATCAAAAGCCGCTGAGAGATCTAATAGGACCAGAACAGAGGAGCAGCCCCTGTCCCGAGCCCTCCAGAGATCATCAACCAACGCGACCAATGCCGTTTCCGTGCTGTGCCCAGGCCTGAAACCCGACTGGAACGGATCCAGATAGGACGTTTCCTCCAGGAATTGTGGGAACTGTCGTGCGACCACACTCTCAACAACCTTCGCCACGAAGCGAAGGTTGGAGACAGGACGGTAGTTAGCCAATACTGCCGGGTCCAGGGAGGGCTTCTTGAGGAGAGGCCTCACCACCACCTCTTTCAAGGTAGTGGGGAAGTGACCCTCACTCAACGAAGCGTTGATAATTCCCTGGAGCCAGCCACGTGAGACCTCCCGGGAAGCCAGTACTAACCAGGAGGGACACGGGTCCAGTAAACGTGGTCGCATTAAGTCTCCCCAAAATCCTGTCCACGTCATCCGGAGTCACAAAGTCAAACTCTTCCCAGATAACATTCTCAAGACTATTCCTCGACATCCTGCCCGGATCTACCCAGTCAGAGTCCAGATCCCGCCGGATCTGAGCGATTTTGTCATACAGATATCGTCCAAATTCTTCAGCCCTGCGCTCCAGAGGGTCCTCCCGCACTCCCGGTTGAAGCAGGGAGCGGGTCACTCTGAACAGGGCCGCTGGACGATTCTCTGATGACGCAATAAGAGCGGAAAAGTAATTGGACTTCACCGCTTTTATCGCCACTAGGTAGGTCTTAATATGCGACCTTACCAGTGTTTGATCAGATTCGGTGAGACTGGCCCTCCAACCACTCTCCAGGCGTCTTTTCCGGCGCTTCATCTCCCTCAGCTCCTCAGTGAACCAAGGAGCCACGAGGGATCGGCACCGGGTCAGAAGCCGCAAAGGCACGACTCGATCTAAGGCTCCGCTAGCGGCCCGATCCCAGGCCGCCATCAGGTCCCCGACCGAGTCATGTGCTAGAACCTCAGGAAATGGCCCAAGCTCCATCTGGAATCCATCAGAATCCATCAGGCGCCTGGGGCGGACCCATCTTATTGGCTCCGCCTCCCTGCGCCGGGGTGTAGCGGTTCGAAGATCTAGGCGAAGGAGTGAGTGATCTGACCATGACATGGGTTCCATGTCTATATCCCCTATAACAAGGCCACTCAACCACTGGCCAGAGACAAAAATCAGGTCCAGAGTGTGACCCCCCCTGTGGGTGGGGCCATGAACTAACTGGGTCAGGTCCATGGCTGTCATGGGAGCCATGAACTCCCGGGCCATCTCAGACGTCTCACCAACGAATGGCAGGTTGAAATCACCCATGACCATAAGCCTGGGTGTGTCAACTGCCACCGTGGCTATCACGTCAAGTAGCTTGGGCAGGGCCGTTGCCACGCGGCACGGAGCCAGGTACGTGAGCAACAGGCCCATCTGAGCCCCATGACCCCATCTCACAAAGAGGGTTTCGCATCCGGCCGTCTGTGGCACAGTGGTTTCCCTCGAACCAAGATCTTCTTTAATAATAACCGCCACCACCACCCCGCCCCTCCCCTGGGTCCTCGTCTGATGGAACGCTCTGAAGCCCGGTGGGCACATCTCAACCAGGGGGACCCCTCCCTCCGGGCCCAACCAATTTAATTGAACAAGAGGATTTGGCAAATAAATTAAGAGCTTCTAAACAATTTTTTTTGAAAATGCAAATAAGCCAGGCAGATGGTTGGCATATAAAATGAAAAAAGAGAAGGAGAAAAAACTAATCAACCAATTAACAGATGAAAAAGGAATGGTATGTTATAGAAATGAAGAAAAGAAAAAAAATAGTTCAAAAGTATTACGAGAGATTATATAAACGAGATAATAGCTGGAGAAAAGATAGAATAATATTTATGAAAATCCGACCTACCTAAAATACCTGAAAATTATAAAAAGAAGCACTAGAAGGAGTGGAATAACAATGATGGAATTAACAGAAGCAATAAAAAAAAAAGAATGGGAAAACACCAGACCCAGATGGATTACCAGCAGAACTATATAAGATACTGCAAGATGTACTAAGCAATGTAATGTTGGAAGTATTTAATGAACTCTTTAGTAAACACAAAGATACCAAACTCATGGATGGAGGCATATATTACTCTTATACCTAAAGAAGATA
Organism: Arizona elegans; assembly: GCA_022577455.1. NCBI lineage: Eukaryota > Metazoa > Chordata > Lepidosauria > Squamata > Colubridae > Arizona > Arizona elegans. The sequence goes on along the minus strand of JAKOOJ010000019.1, from coordinate 16,768,101 downwards.
CAGATTTACAACAAATTAAAAATTACAGACCGATTTCATTGTTGAATGCTGACTATAAAATATTTGCATCAATAATGGCGAATAGATTTAAAAAGTTGTTAAATGAATTTATACACATGGATCAAAATGTTTTTTTACCCAAAAGACAGTTTAGAGATAATATAAGAACAATTTCGAATACTCTGGAATATTACGGAGTGCACTCAGATAAGCAAATGGCAATGATATTATTGGATGCGCAAAAAGCGTTTGACAATGTGAATTGGCAATTTATGATAAAACAATTACAAATTATGGACTTTGGGGGGAGATTTATAAATATAAAAACAATTTATAACAAACAGTCAGCAAAGGTAATGAACGGAGATATGACAGAAAAGTTTAATATAATGAAAGGAACAAGACAAGGATGCCCTTTATCCCCATTATTATTTGTATTAACATTAGAAGTATTAAATAGAAATGTAAGACAAAATGAAGAAATAAAGGGATTGAAAATCAAAAAAGAAGAATATAAACTACAAGCCTTCACAGATGACTTCGTATTTATCTTGGAGGAACCTCAACTAACAGGACCCAAATTAATAGATCAAATAGAAGAATATGGAGATGTGGCAGGACTGAAAATAAATAAAAGACAAAAATATTGGTGAAAAATATTACAGAAAAACAGAAGAGAGACTTAATGGAGAAACTAGACATTCAGATTGCAAAGAAAGTAAAATATTTAGGAATCCAATTAATTTAAAGATGCATAACGGTTAAAGAGGATAATTATTATAAACTGAATAATCAAATTGAGAAAGACTTGGAGAAATGGAAAAATTTACAGTTATCACTAATGGGAAGGATTGAGATAATTAAGAAGAATATATTACTGAGACTCTTATTTTTATTGCAAACAATACCGATAAAAGTGGAAAAGAAATATTTTGAACAATTAAATAAAATAGTAATGAAATTCATATGGCAAGGGAAAAAAAGCGAGAATCAACATAAAAGATGCGAGACTTCGAGGAGGATTTGGACTACCTAATTGGGAACTATACTATCAGGCAGCGGCATTGACGTGGATGAAAAAATGGATTGAATTAAGAAATACAAGACTATTAACTTTGGAAGGACATGATTTACAATTGGGATGGCATCCTTTTTTATGGTATGGCAAAAATAAGATGCACAGTTATTTTCAAAGACACTATGTTTTGTAGCGAAGGTTGTTGAGAGTCTGGTTGCGGGACAGCTTCCCCAGTACCTGGATGAAGCGTCGTATCTGGATCCATTCCAGTCGGGTTTCAGGCCTGGGTACAGCACGGAAACGGCATTGGTCGCGTTGGTTGATGATCTCTGGAGGGCTCGGGACAGGGGTTGCTCCTCTGTCCTGGTCCTGTTACATCTCTCAGTGGCTTTTGATACCATCGACCATGGTATCATGCTGCACCGGTTGGAAGAGTTGGGGGTGGGAGGCACCGTACTACGGTGGTTCTCCTCCTTTGTCTCCGACCGGTCGCAGTCTGTGTTGACAGGGGGGCAGAGGTCGACCCCGAGGCCCCTTATATGTACACCCAGCTGTACATCTCCACCCCGGACCACCCCAATGATGCCCTTGAAGTGATGTCCCAGTGCCTGGAGGCCATACGGATCTGGATGGGGAGGAACAGGCTCAGGCTCAACCCATCCAAGACCGAGTGGCTGTGGTTTCCAACGTCCCAATATAGTCAGCTGGTGCCATCGCTGACTATTGGGGGCGAATCATTGGCCCCCACGGATAGGGCTCGCAACTTGGGCGTCCTCCTGGATTCACGGCTGTCTTTAGAAGAGCACTTGACGGCCATGACCAGGAGGATTTTTCATCAGGTTCGCCTGATCCGCCAGTTGCGTCCCTTTCTAGATCGGGACTCCCTACACACAGTCACTCATGCCCTCGTTACCTCTCGTGTGGACTATTGCAACGCTCTCTACATGGGGCTCCCCTTGAGGTGCACTCAGAGGCTCCAACTGGCGCAGAGTGTGGACGCGCGGGTGGTTATGGGAGCGACGTGGAGTTCACATGTAACACCTCTCCTGCGCGAGCTGCACTGGCTCCCAGTGGTCTTCCGGGTGCGCTTCAAGGTTCTGGTTATCACTTTTAAAGCGCTCCATGGCTTAGGACCTGGTTATTTACGGGACCGCCTGCTACCACCAATAGCCTCCCACCGGCCAGTACGCTCCCATAGAGAGGGGCTCCTCCAGGTGCCGTCGGCCAAACAATGTCGGCTGTCGGCCCCTAGGGGGAGAGCCTTCTCTGTGGGGGCACCTACGATCTGGAACGAGCTCCCCCCGGAGATACGGAGGATCCCGGATCTGCGCACCTTCCGCCGCACGCTTAAGACTCTTCTTTTCATCAAGCTGGCCTGGCCTAAATCTTCCCCCTTTTTAATGTGGAAATTTTAAATTTGTTTTAATTATAGGGTTATGGGTAAGGCGTTTTAAATTGGTGAGCCATTTTGGATTTAATTTTGTTTTAAATGTATTTTAATGTTTATATTGTATGTTTTTTTAATCTCGGCTGTTCACCGCCCCGAGTCCTTCGGGAGAGGGGGCGGTATAAAAATTTAATAAATATAAATATATAAATATATGTAAGAAATGCATTATTAGTATGGGAGAATGTTAGAGGTAAATATTACTTGAAAATACCATTATGGTTATCTACAATGGAAGCGTTAATACATCCAAATATTATTAATATAGGGACTATTCTTAGATATAAAGATATACTAACAGATAAGGGGGAATTGAAAAAGAAACAAGAAATAGAAGAACAAGGGATTGAAATGGATTGGTATACACAATTACAAATACAAACAAGATATGAAAAAGATGCTAAACTTTTTTACTTGGAAATGACAGAGCTGGATGAGATACTCACAGGAACAGATGAAAAAATGATTAAAAAGCTATACAATTACTTATTGAGTATTAAGCTAGAAGAAGAACAGGTAAAAGAAACAATGATAGCATGGGCTAAGTATTTTGGATATACAATTGAGTTAGACAAATGGCAGCAAATATGGGAAAGAAACTATAAATTAACCATGTCCATAGCATATAAAGAAAATCAATACAAAATGTTCTATAGATGGCATATGGCACCTGAAAAAATGGCAAAAATGTTTAAAGATAAATCAGCTAAATGCTTGAAATGCCATCAGATACCAGGATCGTATTATCATATGTGGTGGACGTGTCCAGAAGTGAGGAACTACTGGATTAAAATTAGAACATGGCTAGAGGAAATGATACAACAACATATTGATTTAAAACCTGAACTGTTCCTATTGGGTATCTTACCAGAGAAATATAGTAAAGAGAATACTTATTTGATTATACATATTGTAACTGCAGCGAGAATTGTATTTGCACAAAATTGGAAATTAGAGAAAATCCCTTTAGAGGAAGAAGTAAGTAAGAAAATATTGGAATGTACAGAAATGAATAGATTAACATTGGTAATTAAAGAAAAGGAAGAATCGGAGTATTTTAAAGTATGGGGGCAATTATATCAATGGTTAGAGAAGAGATATATTTAAAAATTTAGATAATTGATGAATTAATATAAACATAAGAAATTTGGGAAGAATGATGTAACAATCTAAATGAAAATATAAAGGTATGATAGAAATATAATATGAAAATGATGGAGGAGGGAGTAGAAGACACAAAATACGTACTCATGAAACACTGAATGATTAAGGATGTATTGTTTGTATGTTTGTTTTAAAAAAAATAAAAAACTTTTTTTTTTTAAAAAAAAAAGAAAGTATTTAAGTTCCTGCCTTTAGCACTAAGACATGATGCAAAAAAGCTACTGTCTTTGAAACAATTGCATTTTTATTGCATCCTTTCAAATTTTCAGAGTAGTATGCATGGTTCATTATTTTACTCTATGGTTGTCATTTGGATCCTTGTCAGTGTTTGTACTCATAAGGAGCTCATAATCTCAGCAACTCAGTTGTAGCAACTGTTGTATTGATTGTATTGCTCTACAATCAAGTTCTTAAAACAAAAAGCAATGTAATTGAAACAGCCATGCAAGCAAATACTTCACATTTTGAAATATTCATAAAATTGAGTAGTGGACATTGATTATTTGGACACGTTACATTGTACACATAGATAGAGAAGCCAGAACTCCTCTCCTGTTTCCCCATTCTAGTTTGGGGCATTGTATACTTCAAAATATAATTTATCTTTTGTATCATTGAGATGAACATGAATTTGGGTAAACTCCCAGAGGCAGTGGAGAACGGGGGGGCTGGTGTGCTATGGTCCATGGGGTCGTGAAGAGTCGGACATGACTTAGCGACTGAACAACAATAACAACCATTGAGATATGGCAAAACCCAAAATCTACTGGCAAGAAATTAGTGAAGAATGGGAAAGCCTTAGATCGCTATGTGGATGGCTCCATATTTTTGGAAAGAATATTGAATGGACCATAATGAACATGAAAAAACTGACAGTGTGTCTCTGTTTTGTGTTTTATTTGCAGGTGGGGCAAGGTTACCCACATGACCCCCCAAAAGTCAAATGTGAGACTATGGTATATCACCCAAACATAGATTTAGAAGGCAATGTTTGCCTAAATATCCTCAGGTACAAAACATGTTCTGTTGTTCTAATACAGGTACTCCTTGAGTTATGACCACAATTGAGCCCAAAATTTATATTGCTAAGTGAAACATTTGTTAAGTGAATTTGCCCCATTTTACAACTTTTCTTGCTACAGTTGTTAAGTGAATCATTACATTTGTTAAGTTAGTAACTTGGTTGTTAAGTGAATCTGGATTCCCCATTGACTTTGCTTGTCAGAAGATTGCAAGAGGGGATCATGTGACCCCAGGACACTGCAACCGTCATAAATATGAACCATTTGCCAAGCATCTGAATTTTGATTATGTGATCAGGTGGATGCTGCAACAGTCGTGTGAAAACCAGTCATAAGTCACTTTTTTCAATGCTGTTGTAACTTTGAACAGTCACTAAATGAACTGTTGTAAGTCGAGGACTACCTGTACATTCTCTTCTCATTCCTATTATTTTCTTCCTTGCAGGTTTAGAGGAAGTTTTAAGAACAAATATTGTTGTTAAAGTATCAAACAACATATAAAATATTTTCTTTTTGAAGTGAGTGAAATGCTTGTATAAACATGTATTCACTCACTGACTGCTCAACTACATTTATGATTCACAGATCATAGGAAATAAGAAACAGGCAAGCCTTTGCTTATGAACTCTTTCTCTATGGTCCCCAGAGTCTCCTTGACCATTGCTGAAAATTGGTGGCACAGTTTCTTACCATCTTAAGGCAAAGACATAAAACTTTACTGCAAGTCCTACATTTTACCACAATTTAATTTTTTAACAAAACATTAGCACCACCCACTTTGCATCACTGCCCATCCATTGTGGCCCTTGGTTTGCACACAAAATGTTATGTGTGACTGCCAGGTTTCAAAAATTGTTGACTTCTGTGTCACACCATGGATATGTTGGTTGTATTCATGTAACACAGACAAAACCAAACAATCCATTATAGTTTTGTGTTTATGAAACTAGCTACACTAAGGAGTAGAAAAGAGCCTGCAGCAATCATGCCAAACCTGGTGCCCTCAGCATGTATTGAACTGGAACTGCCCTCAGCCATAGACAGTATGGATTAAGGAAGGCAGTCTTCCATTCTAGTGGGTGTATTTCTGAACACTGCTGACTTTATTTTGGAATGTTGAACATATTTGTTTTTTGTTTTTTTTAAAACCTGTTATGCCTTCATAATTAGAAGGGCGATAAGGAAAAAAAATCCTGAAAGAGGCTTGTCAATAATTTTAGTTTTGGGATATTGCCAGTGGGACCATGCAAATGTAATTAAAATGTGTCTTATATTTCAAAGGTCTGATTCTAAGAACTGTTGACTTCATTTTTTTAAGGATTTGGGATATTAAACATATTTCAGTTTGGATCAATCTTCATAAAGCTTTTTTTAAACAATGTGAATCTAAAACAAGATTATTTTGTTGTTTTTTTAGTTGGGTAAACTTTCCTGACCCCGTGCTCATTTTTTTCATTATTTTTCTGGCCCACAGAGAGGACTGGAAGCCTGTACTAACAATAAACTCTATAATTTATGGCCTGCAGTATCTCTTCTTGGTAAGTATATGTGGAAAGAAGGTGTGAAACAATGGCATTAAGACTGGAGCACTATCTTCCTTCTCAGTCTGAGCAGGAAGAATGAATGTAAGATTGGGGGAGAAATTATACAGAAGGCAAAGCACAGTGTGCTCCTGAGAAATCCAGTACACTGGATTAAAGCGATAGCAAGTTTGTGTCATTACATTTTGGGAAGTTATGTCTGATGTGCTGTCTACCAGTTGGAATGGGAATTTGCCTGTACACAAGACTGTACTTGATAATATCTGCAAAATAAAACTGTTGGAAAACTTTATAGGGCATGGCTAATGTGAGAATGTTTGCAGGGTAGAGTGATTTAAATGAAGTTTTTAGCTTTCTATTACTAAGCCGCTGGGCGAGATCATCCGTGGTTTTGGGGTGAGGGTACATCAGTACGCTGATGACATTCAGCTGTACATCCACCCCAGGCCACCCCAATGATGCCCTTGACGTGATGTCCTGCTGCCTGGAGGCCGTACGGGTCTGGATGGGGAGAAATAGGCTCAGACGCAACCCTTCCAAGACCGAGTGGCTGTGGCTACCCGCGTCCCAGTATAGTCAGCTGATGCCATCGCTGTCTATAGGGGGTGAATTTCTACCCCCCACAGAGAGGGCTCGCAATCTGGGCGTTGTCCTGGATGCACGGCTGTCTTTAGAAGAGCATATGACGACCGTGGCCAGGGGGGCTTTTTATCAGGTTCGCCTGATTTGCCAGTTGCGTCCCTTTCTGGACCGGGACGCCTTGCGCACAGTCACTCACACCCTTGTTACCTCCCGGCTGGACTACTGTAATGCTCTCTACATGGGGCTCCCCTTGAAGAGCACCCGGAGGCTCCAACTGGTCCAGAATGCGGCCGCACGGGTAATTATGGGTGCAACCCGTTGCGCCCATGTAACACCTTTCCTGCGCGAGCTGCACTGGCTCCCAGTGGTCTTCCGGGTGCGATTCAAGGTGTTGGTTACCACCTTTAAAGCACTCCATGGCTCAGGACCTGGGTACCTACGAGACCGCCTTCTGCCACCAATAGCCTCCCACCGTCTAGTTCGCTCCCACAGAGAGGGACTCCTCAGGGTGCCGTCGGCCAAATTATGTCGGCTGGCGACACCCAGGGGGAGAGCCTTCTCTGTGGGAGCCCCTGCCCTTTGGAATGAACTGCCCCCGGACATACGCAAGATCTCTGACCTCTGAGTTTTCCGCTGTGCTCTTAAGACCCTGCTCTTCCGACAGGCAGGGCTAGCTTCATAATTGAGTTTTAAATTTGGACTTCTTAAATTTTTGGGTTTTTTAGTTAATTGGCCTGAAATGTAATACTTTTAATAATTTTTTAAATTTAAATTGTGATATTTGTATTGTGTTTTTACCTGGCTGTACACCGCCCCGAGTCCTTCGGGAGAGGGGCGGTATAGATATAAAATTATCCTTATCCTTATTGTCTCCTGAAGAAACTTGACTACTCACAATTAATAGTAATAGCCCGTAGACTTATATACTGCTCCATAATGTTTTACAGCACTCTCTGAGCAGTTTACAAAGGTCAGCATATTACCCCTAAAAATCTGGGTCCTCATTTTACCGACCTCGGAAAGATGGAAGGCTAAGTCAACCTTGAGCCAGTCAGGATTGAACTCCTGGATGTGGGCAGTTAGCCTGCAATACTGCATTCTAACCACTGCGCCACCACGGCTCCTCAAAGCATTTGTTTGCAACAAAATGGGACTTTACTATACTATCCAAGAATATGATCTCAAAACCCCTTTGTCTTCTACCCCCTGTTTTGCAATATAGTGTCAGCATGATCCTAAGCACGTTAACCAAGAAACACTATGTTCAGTGAATATTACATCACTGCATTTATTTTTATGGAATAAATTAGAAATTAAAGAAATAATATTTGGAACACTATTCCAAAGGTGGCATCATAAATTTGACAATTCAGAATGTTCCACTTACTGAGACTTTTAATAATTAACCCAGACAGTAATTCATTATGGCATAAGAAGTAAATATCCATGTCAATGTGTGATACCCTTGAACTTGAAGTGGCATGCTGAGACCACACTCCAAAATGTTAGTGGGGCCGGGGCAAAATATAAATATTTTGCTTGTATATAATAAAGATTTTATATCAAAACACATTTAATATTTTTCTACTTTTGTCATTTCAATTTGAGAAATACAATTTGGAATGCTTAGAATAGATTATGTTCCTTTGGCCTAAATATTCATGTTTTATATGAAAAGGGCACTCCATAACCTATTGTGTTAATGCTTACTGACTTATTGTATTAATAACTTAGTGTCCTTTTTCACCTATAAAAGTAAACTTTAATCACCATTTTAAAGAAGATGGATGGATTGGGTTTTAATATTTTTGATAATATCTATAGAGCATTGAAGTATAATTAAAATCAGGTTATTATAAAGTGGCATTACTTTTTAAAAGAAATATAAACAATACATGTATTTTTAAATGTATAAAATTGAATTTTTGTACAGCCTGACTTGTACACATTATATGACAAGTAATACAAAAATTCCTCTGGGCTTTTAACTTTCTAATCTATTGGCAAAAAAAAAAAAGATCATCTTCCAAAAAGCAGTTCCATTTCATCACAAAGGTTTCATATTTTGGGTGTCTGGTTCATCTTACAGTTTTGAGTTGATTGGTATAATGATATGTGGGTGAAGAGAAGCTGTCTAGAGAACAAGCATAAAAGAGGGCGCATAAGCCACAGCTGCGTACAGAGGGCGGAGCAAAAGGCTCTGGGGGGACACTCCCTAAATTATCAGGCTATAAAGATGACAGCAGGAAAATTATACTTTGAGACTTGCAAGATTCTTTTAATGTAGTTTTACAGTAAAATAGAATTAGCTTATCTGGTGATACTTTCTGTCTGGTCTACTGGGTAAGGCTGACATTGGTCTTACAAGTCTCAATGTACAATTCTCCTGCCCTCACTTATTTAATTATTTATTAGTTCGATTTATATGCCGCCCTTCTCCAGAGACTCAGGGCGGCTTACAATGCATTAAGCAATAGCCTTCATACTTTTGTATATACCTGCTTAGTAGGGCTTTCGGGGGCCCCTAAGCGGTGTTCTTTTTTATACAAAGTCAGCTTATTGCCCCCACAATCCGGGTCCTCATTTTACCTACCTTGGAAGGATGGAAGGCTGAGTCAACCTTGAGCCTGGTGAGATTTGAACTTGCAGTAATTGCAGGCAGCTGGCAACTAAGTGCTACTTTAACAGCACTTAGTCCACTGCGCCACCAAGGCTCTTAGTTACTTTTACAGCCCAATAAATTAGGAAGGGTCCCTCCTTTTAGAGTAGTGCTTATGCTAGTTGACAAATACAGGGCAAAATTATAGAGGGTGAAAACTGACTTTTTAGGGGATAATGAAAGAATCTAAGATAGGAATAAGATACTGTCACTTATTCTTACAGCCTGATTAAAATGGATTCCTTGTCCTCATCCAAGGTCCTCATCCTTAAACTGCAACAAGACACTGGCATTTAATGGTGTTCTCTTCCCTCTCTAGGAGCCAAACCCTGAAGACCCCTTGAACAAAGAGGCTGCTGAAGTCCTCCAGAACAACAGACGCCTGTTTGAGCAGAACGTCCAGCGCTCGATGCGGGGTGGCTACATTGGTTCCACTTACTTTGAGCGCTGCCTCAAATAGAACTGACCGGCTCCAGGCACAAATTTGCTCCCCCTCCCCTCATCTCCCTTCTAGTTTTTCTAAGGGATTCTGCCAACACCGCTGCCATCTGCCATCAAGGGGGCACAGGAGTCAGGAATTGGCAGGGGTCCCCTTCCATCTTCTTTCTCTCCCCCTCCCCCCCACTGCCCCCTGCCAGCCTGGGTCTTCAGCAGCCACTGTCTCACCAGATCCTTATACTTCCCTCACTGCTCTCTCTCTATGCTGCTGTGGGGCGAGGGTAAGGTTACTGTTGCTTCTTTGTCCCACCCACTGTGTTGAGTTAACCACCTGATCCTGACTGTGTGAGACTCCATTCCTGGTGCCCATCAGTCTTTCTGAGAGATGTGGTTTTGTAGTTAAGAACAGAAGGTTCCCTATATGCTCTGGCATTTTCTGCTTGCAGTGCAGTGTTACTCAGCTGCAGGATCTACAGGCTCTCCTTTCCTCCCCTGCTGGGCACCAAAGTTTCTGACTGCAACTATTAAATGGGGGAGGCACTTGAGGGCTGGAGCAAGACGCTCAGCTGTCTCCACTTGGCCCCAGGTATTGCGGCTCATGGGGGAGGGGCTGAATTAGCCTTTTTCTTTTAGGATCAACTGCCTTGTATGTCTGGTTTTTAAGTAAAAGCTAATAAAGCCACCACCACCAAGGGTCTATGACAACTCGCTGTTGCCACCTCACCTGGCCAGCTCACCGCAGGGACAACTTGCCGTGAGCCTGGGTATTCCACTCCAGTTTCCGAAGCTGGCCCGGCTTAAGGGAGGCAAAAGTTCCTGCCAGCCTGCACTCCTTCTCCGAAGGCTTCCTTGCCTCGCTTTCCAGGCACACACCCTGCGAAAGGCGGGCTAAGCAGGAGTCATTGTTACACACAGAGAGAGACACACCATTCTGAGCTTGGGGACTTTCATCCGCATCCAAGCTGGTGAGCTGCTGCTCATGCCCAGGCTTGGGGAGGGAGCTCTCCTTCAGCATTCTGCACTGGACCCTGACAGTTCCCAGGCAGGGAGAGGGGCAAGCAGGGAGGGTGACAGGGCTACTCGCTCCCAACGGTCATCGCTGCGAAGGGTCTTCCCTCTGAAGCATCCAGCCCAGAACAATGACTCCACATAGCCCACCTGCAATCCTTCTCCAAAGGCTTCCTTGCCTCGCTTTTCAGCACACACACACCCCAAAAGGCAGGCTAAGCAAGCGTCATTGTTCCACACAGACACATCATTCTGAGCTTGGGGACTTTTATCTGTATCCCATGAGGTGTCCCATGGCGAAGTGCTGGCAGGGAGTTGTCCCATTCTGCACCACCAATCCCACCAATGCTAATGGTAGTAATAAAAGTAATAGGGACACTGCTGATCCCATTGTTGTCTACGAGGGCCTGGCTAGCAATGAACTCTACTCTGCATCTCCAGTGACTCCTGGAAGTCTGTGGCCGACATAAAGCCGCTGTAATTCTACTGTGTTGGGTTATTAAAAGGGGAATATTAGCACATCCAATTTGCCCTTTGCCTCTCATTTTCTGCTTCCATCTTCCCTGGTTGGTGCACGGGTGGAGAGGGCAGGGGAAAGTGATGTGTATTGGTTGGGACTGCCGTCACAGGAAATAGCATCACTGGAGATGGTTTCTAGATGGAAGGGACTAGAGGTGAGTACTGAGGTGATGGAAACATTTTAAGAAAAACACGTGACTTTGAGACACTAGTTGGACACATTTATCCCATTAATAGAATTACAGAATACTCTGCATGCATATCTCGACATCTCAGTGTAGTCCTTAGAATACAACTGACTATTACCCTTTTGTGGTAGGATCTAACAAAGGTGTTGACCTTCCACCATAATCCTGTTTTGCTGACAAGATCCCTTTCACAATCTTCCTCTAGAAAAATGCACTTTCCTACCTAACAGTCATACTGCCTATTTGTTCTAAGCACATACAGCCATGTGAAAAAGTATACCCTCTGTGAGTTCTATGGTTTTACATATCAGGACATAGTAAAAATCACCTAGTCTTTAGCAGTTGTTAAAAGTAGATAAATACAACCTTAGATGAACAACACATGACATATTACACTATGTCATCTATTTTACAAAAAGAAAGCCAAAATGGAGTAGCCTTGTGTGAAAAACTAAGTCACCTTATGATTCAATAGCTTGTAGAACCACCTTTAGCAGCAATAACTGGAAGTAATCATTTTCTGTATGACTTACCAGTCTCACATTGTGGAGGAGTTTTGGCCCATTTGGCACATTCAACAAAAGAAACTTCCAGCTTTTTAGATTAATCGAGTATAGTTTTATTGAAAAATCCATCTAGGCACAGCAGAAGCAAAGTCAGTTCTGGGTTTTTTCCCCACAAAAACCCACATAGGTAACTCCCCTTTTCCCCTCTGGGCCACCCACAGTTCATAGTTCACCAATTCTTTTGATTTGGGAAAAGCTGTCTGCTTCAGTCAAAACATTCTTCATCACTTGGCCTTGTTAGATAACGTCTCTCTGGCAACAAGACAGTTCACTTGCATTCCATAGCCTCCCTCTACCCTTAGGAATTCACCACGCTCCCTGCTGTCACTGTTTGGCAAAGCGAGTGAAAGTAGGTACTTGCAACTGTGGAGTAGAGTCAGGTTTGACATACCAATCCTCTAGAAGAATGATAGCCCTGGAAAATAAAGTGCACACAATATTAGTCATTACTGTTCACTTCCAAGACCACCATCACCTGGGCCAGCCTGGATGCTCAGCATGAAATCTGCACACTAACCTAGCTGCCTTCACATCTGTCGCTGCCACCCATTCTGCAACGGCTACAGGGTAGCCTTTCCATAATACTAAATACCGCAGTTTCCCTCTATGGTACTGGGAGTTAAGAATCTCCTTAATTTCATAGTAGTGTTCTCCATTGACCAGAATAGGAGGCGGCGCTTCCACAGCGGGTCTTAATCCCAAACTGGAAAGGTTTAAGCAGGCTGCAGTGAAATGTAGGGTGGCCTAAGGCTAAGCCTAACCCAGCTTTTTACAAGGCTGCCTCAAGTTAAGAAATTTTGTAGATGGGTACACTTTATCTCCCACCTTGAATTCTCCATGGTGCCCTCTTTTTATTTTGCTTGCTTTTGTTTCCCTAAATTTCTGTAATGCTCTGCACACTACCCCCCACGTTTCCTTTAAGGTTTCCATCCACTCGGCCAATGACACTGAGGATGGTCATCCCTGGGGGATCTCTGGCATCTGCACAAACTCCACCCCACTAGCAATCTTTTTTTTTAATTGATTTTATTATTAAAATAACATTACAAACAACATATACAATACTTCACCCTGTGCTATACATAAGAAAGGAAGATTTGGTTCTTCGGATATATCCTCATGATCGCCAAAATCCACGTTCTCGGGGTACAGGTACCGAAGCATCCAATTTTCCCAGCGCATAGTCCACGAATGGTTTCCAAATTTTCCAGAAAATATCTTCTTTATAGTCACCATTTCTAATTTTAATATCGCATGTTATTTTATCGTTTAAAGCTAATTTCCACATTTCACAATACCATTCTTCTATTCTAAAATTCACATCTAATTTCCAATATCTGGCTATTATAATTCTACCCATTATAATCATAATTCTAATCAATTCTTTCTCATATTTTGTTGGTTCTGTTTCCTTAATTATCAACAGTAATATAGTTTCTGGTCTCAATATTATTGCTTTCCCCATCATTTCAAATATCATTTTCTCCAATTGTTGCCAAAACTTTTTAACTTTATCACATTTGTACCACATATGTTCATAAATCCCTAATTCCATATCACATCTCCAACATTGTTTACTAATTTTGTTATCCATCAATGACAATCTTAATGGAGTCAAATACCATTTCCAAACAACCTTATAATTATGCTCTTTAATCCTTACAGATAAAGTCTTCATAATTCTACTCTTCCAATTCACATTCCAATCTAAATCTGATATTTTAATATTAAGTTCTTTTTCCCAATTCATCTTCATCACCCTTTGTGGTTTTCCATCAAAATTTATAATCTTATATATCTTACTAACGAGTCCCTTTAGCCTAATTTCATCTTTCATAATTTGGAATACTAAATGTTCAAATTCAGTTTTACTTCTACTTATCGAACAATTGTCCCTTACTTTCTTAGTCCATTTTTCTATCTGTATTTTTTCAAACTAGCCTAAACCCAATTTTTCAATGATTTCTTTTTTCCTCCTTTCATTTTCTGAAGTTTTTAACCAATCTATTATAATTTGTATATTTTCATCTTCCATTACCCTATCACGACTTATATTAGTTTTAATCGGCCAATTTTCAATTGTCTTCCCTAAGAAAATTATATCTGGAATTAAAATTTTATCAAATTTATTCCAAATTTTACTCAGTCCCTTTAACCAATAGCTATTAATTACACATTTTGATTTTGCTTTATCTAAAAACCATGTTGAGCCAAATCTCTTGATGTCTTTTAATTCTAAATCTCTCCAATGACTATCTTCACCTTTAAATATTTTTACCACAGTCCGAATAGCATAAGCCCAATAATAATTGAGTAGTTTGGGGATTCCCAATCCACCTTCCTTTTGATTTTGATACCACATTTTCTTCACTAATCTAGGTCTTTTCCCACCATTGCAAAATTTATCCAATTTCTTCTGATATCCTTCAATATCTTTCTCTGTCAAGTTTAACGGTAACATCTCAAATAAAAAATTAAACTTTGGCAATAACATCATCTTACACATTGCAATTCTACCAAACCAAGACAACTTTATCATTTTATATTTATCTATCTTTTTCTCAATTTCATTCATCACCACGTCATAATTTAGTTTTTTCATTTCTTTAACTTTGAGTGAAAGTGTTATGCCCAAATATTTCAATGTATTTTTAATCCTTATCCCAAGTTGTTCTTGCATATTCTCCCACTCCTTACCATTATTATTCATTAATAGTTCAGATTTTGACCAATTTATTTTCAAACCTGTCATTTCCTCAAATTCTTCCAAATGCTTATGTATCTTTTTCAAATCTTTCTCTATATCTTTCAAAATAATCAAAGTATCATCCGCATACAGATTTATCTTATATCCCTTATACCCTTCCAATTCTTCATCTTTTTCTATCATTTTAATCAAAATTTCCATAACTAATAAAAATAATGTTGGAGACAGGGGACATCCTTGTCTCGTACCCGCTTCCAATCTTATCTCTTCTGTCAACCTTCCGTTCACCTTCACTCTTGCACTACTTTTTTGATACAGTTTTGAAATAACATGTATAGGGGCGTTGGTCCTACCTGATACGCCCCTTCTCGTTGAGTGGAGACAGCAGCCAGATGTGGGTTGTGCTCATTGGTCAAATGTTGGACTGAGCCTGTCAATTCATTCTTAAATCCCGCCCCTATTCCTAGGGGATTCCAGCTTTGGCGAAGGAGGAAGACAGACTCTGAGTGTGGAAAGTAGAAATATAAACAACCTGTGAGAGAAATTTAAACTTTTTAGTGACCAGACTGATAAAGGGTGGGACTGGCTGCTGTCTCCACTCAACGAGAAGGGGCGTATCAGGTAGGACCAACACCCCTTTCTCCCTTGAGAGTGGAGACAGCAGCCAGAAGTGGGACATACCAAAGTTCACTGTCCCAACTCATGGGAGGAAACAGTCTGGGCAGAATACTCCTCCCTGACCTCAACACCTTGTAATACTCTTCTCCCAAAGTCAGCCTCTGCAGAGGCAAATTTATCTAATTTATAGTGTCTTACAGATGGAGAAGGAGAGGTCCAAGTAGCTGCTCTGCAGATCTCAATCAATGAAGCTTTAGAAGCCCAAGTAGCTGTAGTTACAGCACTTCTGGTGGAATGAGCTGTCACATTAGTAGGAGAAGGCAAAGATCGAAGTTGAAATAGGAGAGGATGGATGCTCCACTCTCCATGATCTATCTTTTGGTGGCTCAGCCAGTCCCCTGTCACAATCGCTTCTCACGATATATGGTCCGCCTTTAACAAGGCTAGATGTTGCTCTGCCCAAAGTCCCAGTCATTTGGCCTCTTGCATCAGAGACCTGGTGCCACCCTGGCAATTTATGTGGGCCTTGACTGAGGTGTTGTCGGTGAGCACCAGTTCATGTGCGCCGGCCGTCAGCTGACGAAAAAAACCGAAGTGCAAGGGAATTCGCACGAAGCTCCAGCCAATTGATACTGTGAGCAGCGTCCATGGTGGACCATGTGGCCTGAGTGACTTGCACCCCGCAGTGAGCCCCTCAACCTAAATTGCTGGTATCGGTGGTCACTATCACCCATTGAGTCTCCAGGAACAGGCAGCCTTTGGAAATTGCAGGGGATTGCCACCAGCGAAGGGACGTGAGCACTTCCCTCGGAACTGCAATTCTGGCTGAAGTGGAAACCCCTGCCCCTTTCTATAAAGGCAAAAGAAATCATTGAAGGTCTCTAAGGTGTAACCTGGCCCAGGGAACAATAGAAATGACCGAGACCATCTTGCCCAACAGTCTTGAGAGTAGCAAGGGGAATGCCCTTCTATCTTTTATGACCCTGGCCACAAGAGATCTCAACCCGGGTTGCGATCCGGGTAGAGGAAAAACTTACCTTCGACTGAATCAATTATAGTTCCTAAATGAAGAATTCTAGTCATGTAGGAACCATAATTCTAGAATCATAGTTCCCAAATGAAGAATTCTAGTCGAGAGTTTCAGATGGCTTTCTCTATGTTAACAGAGAAGCCGTGCGAGGCCAGTGTTTGAATGGTAAATTGGAGATCTGAAATGTCCTGCTGAGGGGTTAAACAGAAGTGACTTAAACAGAGCCTGGGGAAATAGGCTCGTGAATGCAGGTTGATCCGGAGGTAAGCCCTCATCCTCCGACAACTCTGGTTCCTGAGGCTCCATCTCTTCTGATACAGAGTGTCTACTGACATAGGAGACGGATGGAGAATCTGAGCCCGCAAGCGAGAGGGCATCTTCCATATCGACTCTGTCCAGCGAAGCCGAATGGTCCGAATGGACTGAATACACTGTAATCGGTCTGGCAGTCGAGAAAGTATGAGTCGACAGGGATCGTTGCACTATTGCTGCAATCATACATTGAATGTCCTCTGGACGTAAAGGGGTAGAATCATGGTCTCGGGCTGGGTTGGCCTCTGTAGAGGCTTGGACCAGAGTACTAGACTCCACAGCAGGGCCGGAATTTCCTATAGGCTAACTAAGCTTCAGCCTAGGGCCTCAAGATCAAGAGGGGCCTACATTCAAATTGTTAGCAAAATTAAAATTACACTTTCACTATAGGTGAAAGGGCCTCATAAGTGGAATAGCCTAGGGTCTCTTTTCATCTAAATCCGGCCCTGCTCCACAGCATTGATACCCCACAGGCGGGGGAGATCCCAATAAGTCAGCTGACTCAAACTGACACCAGGAAGTCTTGCAGCAACATCTGATCTGGGGTCGGAGAGAGGTCACGTCTACGTTCCCCTGGAGAAACCCTGGCTGTTGTAGATGATGTAGGACCACTGTCCTTGGCCTTGACTACAGGCTTCCGTAGAAGCTTTTCCTTGCGTCTAGCAGAAAACTTAGCCTGAGGTTTAATGGATACTCCATCCCCTTGTGCATGCTTGGCATCTTTATGCTTGGAAGCAACTGACTGCTCCCTTACTGTGGCCTGGTGGCCATGTTTTGACTTGACCAGAGCCTTAGGCATGATAGGCCATATAACACCCAAGGAGTGGAAAATAGACTCCATGTTAAGCAAGGCAGTCCTGTATCAGGGGAATGCCAAATTCTAGATGCATCCTGTGATAAATATGCGAGGCACCAACAGAGAAAGGAGAAGGCAATTACCCCCAAGCCTGTAAGGTGCAGCAATGTCTGCCAAAAGGACTGAAGGCAAGGTTAGGCCAGGGTAGCAGGCACAGCCAGAAAAACTGGAGGCCTGAAAGAAGCTCAACGTGTCGCCTCACCCCTAAACATAATGGCGGCCAGAACTGCCAACTCAGGGATCACAAAGCTCCGTTACTGAGCAGATCAGCAATGTCAAACAGCTGAGATGCGGACCGGTAAGAGAAGTCAAAGAGTCGAGCAGGAATAAATCAGGGCGATTTTACAGTTCACCAAGCCCTTGTGATGTGACCACAAGTGGCAAACCACAGGGAGCGCGAAAACTCCACTTTGAAGCCGGCGGCAAGGTCAATCAGCTGAGAAGCGGTTAATAGTGACAGCAGGCAGAGCTCTGTTCATTTCCGCAGGAGAGAATCAGAGCCTGGAGGAAAAGAACTGACAAGCGGTGATAGTCAGGGAGTGCAAAGACTCCACTCAGAACCCGGCAGCTAGTCTCAAACAGCTGAGAAGCAGCTCTATTGAGTCTGCTGGAGAAAAGCCGTGCCTGGGTGAAAGGCCGACAAGCGGCGAGAGGCAGGGAGTGCGAAAAACTCCACTAACAGTTATGTGGCTGGCAGTGACAAAATGGCTGCCCAAAGACCGTGGGGAGTGCAAGACTCTGCAAAGAGAAGTCGCTGTTTAAAATGCAGGGCTCCACTGGCAAAGCCGGTGATTTTGAGCCACCCACGGGAGCGGAAAGCTCCACCAACATACAGAAAACTTACCAGTTCGATGAAAGGATGGAATGGCAGAATGGCTTCAACGAGACCTCAGAATTGTAATCTGAGGCTTGCTGAGGTAAAAAGGTTCACAGAATGTTCAGCAAACAAAAGAATAGCCAAGTACGACATCCAAGGTCAAATCCGAAGAATCAGGTATGAAAGAAAACAGTCTAACTCTGAAAGCTGTCAGAGCTAGCTATCCACAAACTGTGCCACCGTAAGGGTGGGAGCGCTAAACTCCACATTATTGTTACTCCGAACAGGAGGAGGAGATCCCCATAAATCAGATGGCTCAACTAATAGTGGGAAATCTTGTATTGACATGTGATCCGGGGTCAGAGAGGAGGCATGTCTACATTCTCCTGGAGACCCAACGGTTATAGCCAATGGGGCAGAACCAGTGCTTTTGTCTTTGCCAATAGTTTTTCTCAGTAGCTTCTCCTTGCGCTTAGGAGGAGCCTCAGAACAAGGCTTAATTGCTACTCCTTCCCCTTGTGTATGCTTGGTGTCGAGATCCGCTCGACACCTCGATCTGCTGCCGGATTCGAGGATCCGACCACTGTGACGGGCCACGGGAGTCAGCCACGGGGGGATCGGCGACAGGAACTCCGGGAGCTGTTTCCACTGGTGATGGGGGGTGCTAGTTTAGCAATAGGCGGCCGGTCACGGTTGCGGCCGGAAAAAGGGATAACTTTTTGCTGACTTACCACCATAGCGTTACATGGGCGATAGCTCGGCAGCGCATGCGCAGTAGAACCCGGAAGGGCGGTGGTTAGGCTACTTTGCTGGCGCACTGTTTAAAAAGCGTTGGGAGGCAGCCGCTCCCAACGCCGACTTTGTGTATTCCGCATAACCGTCAGCTTTGCCGTGCGACACGTGGAGGAATGTGTATGTAAAATAAATCGTTGCAGCAAGCCGTGGCTGTGCGTGTTCCTTTCCTCACACACAGACCCACAACGCAACCTGACACTTGGAAGCTTCCATCTTAGAAGCCACTGACTGCTCTCACACTGTGGCACTAATTTTGACTTGGCCAGAGCCCTAGGCATGACTGGCCTTAATTAATCAATAGGGTTGAAAGGACCCCCTAAAATTTTATCAGCCCTATAATAGGGCAACGTAAATTTAAAAGTAGTTTAAATTAATATAAATGTGTTATAGATATAAATTATATATCCAACACAATTTCCAGTAGCCAGATGTGGCAGTCTTAGTTTATAAGGGCAGAATATGCTTATAGCCAGTACAGAACTAAGGATTGGAGGCTTGATAGAAAAAAACTGTGCCCCTGCCCTTAAACAAAATGGCGGCTGAGCAGTCACCTGAGAACTCAAGCTGGCGTAACTGTCAAAAACTGAAGCACTGCTCAGTCTCAAATGAAGGCAGATCTGTCTTAAACAGTCTAATTTGGCCAAATAATCAAAGCACTGATAAACAGAGATAGCCAGAGAAAGCCAAGCCTCATAGGGAAAATGTTAATTAGCCTCAATCAGCTGTGAGGCAGTTTAAAATAGCAGGGAAAAACTCTGCACTTTCTTAAAACTGCCGACAAGCGGCAAGAATCAGGGAGCGAGATAACTCCTCAAATGCAAAAGTTTATGGCTATAGTGAAATACCATCATCCATATTAAATGTACCTGGAGAATCAGAAGTCTTTGAATGCTTGAAAAAAAAAACAGAAATCTGCCTGTTAGCAAGATATATATGTTCTGACAAAGATTGTTGTACTGCCATATTAATCATATGTTGAATGTCCTCTGGGCGCCAATTGATTTGCGCTTGGTCTCGAGCCTGGCCGACTTCCTTAGAAGTTCGGATAGGAACAGAAGATGTAGGTGCATTAAGCACTGAAATTGTGGGAGCACTAGACTCCACAGTAGTGGTTGTACCCATAATGGGGTTAGAACCCCAAACTTCAGATGATTCAACTGACATCTGGTAATCTCTTAAAGACATTTGGTCTGATGTATTAGATGTTTCCTGTATAGGTTCATCAGAAGACCTTCTGATCTTAGAAACCTTAGAGTCAGTATAATTATTTCTTTTACGTGACTTTTTAACAGTCTTGTCCTGACTGATGACAGCACTGGGAGTCACCAAAGAATGTTTTGCGGTTGTGCGCATAGGAAGTACACATTCCTTTTGTTTCTGATTAAGATACTCCCTAAATGAAGCCTGTGATTGCTCTCTTACTGTGGCCTTTCGGCCATGTTTGGATTTTGAGATAGCTTTAGGCATAATAATAGATTGGGAAGCAGACCAAATCTATAATCAGTAAGATGTAAGTTATTTAAAATATTATTTTTCAATAGTTTGAAAGGATAGATAAAGGCTAATATTTATTTATTTTATTTATTTGATTTGATTTGATTTCTATACCGCCCTACTCCCGAAGGACTCAGGGCGGTGCACAGCCAAACAATAAAACACATACATACAAAATTTAAAAGTAGGATAAAATCAAATTAAATAATTTTGGCCCCGACAAATTGAAAACCCCAAACTTTTAAAACCAATTTAAAATTGAATGTATAAAATACTAAAAGATATTTAAAAATTAAAAATCTTTTATAAAAGAGGGAGAAAATTAGTCCAGGCCCGCCTGGTGAAATAGTAAGGACTTTAAAGCGCAGCGGAAGGTGCGCAGATCCGGGATCCCCCGTATCTCCGGGGGGAGCTCGTTCCAGATAGTAGGTGCCCCCACAGAGAAGGCTCTCCCCCTGGGGGCCGCCAGTCGGCATTGTTTGGCTGACGGCACCCGGAGGAGCCCCTCTCTATGGGAGCGTACCGGCTGGTGGGAGGCTATTGGTGGTAGTAGGCGGTCCCGCAAGTACCCAGGTCCTAAGCCATGGAGCGCTTTAAAGGTGGTAACCAAAACCTTGAAGCGCACCTGGAAGACCACCAGGAGCCAGTGCAGCTCGCGCAGGAGGGGTGTTACATGGGAACGCCATGTCGCTCCCATTACCACCCGCGCGGCCGCACTCTGCGCCAATTGGAGCCTCCGGGTGCTCCTCAAGGGGAGCCCCATGTAGAGAGCATTGCAATAGTCCAGGCGGGAGGTGACAAGGGCATGAGTGACCGTGCGTAACGAGTCCCGATCCAGAAAGGGACGCAACTGGCGAATCAGGCGGACCTGATGAAAAATCCTCCCGGTCACGGCTGTCAAGTGTCAATATGCTTAATGTTCTCAGGTAAATGTAAAATTCTAGCTGCGCCAGTAATCAAAATGGTGTTTTAGCACTCAACTGGCACAGCCTGATAGGCTGGAGGCTCTCAGGAATGGAACTTGAGTTATTGCCGGTATTCAAATGGCAACCGGCTCAACTGTCAATGTGAGCGCGAGGCTCAACTGTAAGGCAGAGATCAAATTCCAACAGTTAAAAGCCGTTAAGGTAACTATAAGTACCTATGTAGAATGATTATTAAATGAGGCTTTAATTGCTCTTGGGAGCATGATTCTCCTCTTTCGACTAGATTTGAAACCGCAACTCAGCGCTAAGCAGCTGAAATCAATTTATGTTAGAAGAGGTTTTTAGATGATCTTGGGAGCGTGAGACTCCTCTTTTTGGCTACATTTTTAGCCGCAATTCAGCGCTAAACAGCTGAAATCAGTTAAAGTCAGTAGCAGCAAAGGGAGGCTGTTTTTAAAAGCATCAAAACCGACTTTGATGTAAAGATTGCAGCAACAATCTGTAAAGCTGTGTCTTTATTCAGTGGCCGACAAGCGGTTAGCATGAGGGAATGCGAAACTCCACTTTAATGATTAGCTTAAATTACCTGTGACAAGGGGAGCGCAAGACTCCACAATTGATTTGTCACGTTTTAAATAGCTTCTGCTGATAAAGGCAAAATTAACACCCCCACCCCCTTAAGGGAGCGGAATGCTCCAAGGAAATGATTAACTGACCAGTTTCAACGATGTTTTCTTTGATGCTGAAAGTAGAAAACGTCCTCAGATGTCCTAAGAATCTTCTGAGGTATAGGTGAATTAATTTAAAATGTTCAGTAGACAAAACTGAAGAAATTAATCAGAAATAAGCACTCTAACGCTGAAAAGCAGATAGAGCACACTTTCCACACAACTGTCCAGTCTGATGACTGAGCAAAAAAGCTGGAATCCCCCAGGAATAGGGGCGGGATTTAAGAATGAATTGACAGGCTCAGTCCAACATTTGACCAATGAGCACAACCCACATCTGGCTGCTGTCTCCACTCTCAAGGGAGAAAAACTTATTACCAAAACCTAGTACCTCAACGATTGTTTTAATAGTTTCCCATTGTACAGAGTCAAAAGCTTTAAAAATATCTAATGATACTATACCTATTTTATCAGCATTATATTCAGCAACATCTATAATATTTAATACTCTTCTGACAATATCACTCATGTATCTACCCTTCACAAAGCCTACTTGGTTATAATTTATATATCTATCTATAAATCTACTTAATCTATTACTTATAATGGCGGTAAATATCTTTGCATCTTGATTAATTAAGGAGATGGGCCGATAGGACTCAATCCTTTCTAAATCTTTATCTGGTTTAGGGATTATAGATATCACCATTCTATTCCATGAGAACGGAACTTCTCCACCATGTAAAATTCCTTTAAATAATTTTTGCAATTTTGGTATTATTATTTCCTTAAATTCTTTATAAAACTCATCAGGTAATCCATCTTCACCTGGAGTTTTCCCTAATTTTATTTTTTGTATTACTCCATTAATCTCGTCTTGTGTTATATCTTCTTCCATCAAGTCTTTATATGTTTGGTCAATTTTCACAACATGTTTTTCTAAATAACTTCTCAGTTTTCCCAATCAATTAATTTTTTCGAATATAAATTTTGAAAAAAGTTCCTGACCACTTTGCATTTTTCTAATTTTTTATAGCATCTTATACCCTTATCATCTATCAAGGCTCCAATTTCTCTCTTCTCTCTTTTATTTTTCGCCATCCTTGCCAATAACTTAGAGTTTTTATTACTAAATTCAAAAAAATTCCTATTTAAATATCTCATATTCTTTTTTTACCAATTCTATATCTTCTTCTATCAATTTATTTTTTAGCAAATTTAGTTCCTCCAAAAAATTTTTTTCTTTAGTAAGCAAAAATTGATTCTCCAATTCCTTAATCTGTCTTTTATCTTTTTCAATTTTATTTTTATAATTTTTATATTTTCTGCTTGATAACTTGATACTTTCCCCTCTAAACACTGCTTTCATCGCATCCCAAACAATTTCAAATTTAACCTCTCCATTATCTCCAACATTCTTCCCATTTTTTAAATATCCATTTTTTATCCTCCTCATTTTTATACAGTTTTTCATCATATCTCCAACAACTTCCTTTTTTCTCAAAATTAAAATCTATTTCCATCGTAACTTCTGCATGATCAGAATCCTTAAAAATTCCCACATCTATCTTATCCACATTATTCAACAAATCTTTAGAAACTAAGATATAGTCAATTCTTGAATATGTATTATGTATCTTAGAGTAAAAAGTGTACACTCTTTCAGTTCCTTTCACTTCTCTCCAGGCATCCACCACGCCGTTTTGGAACATCCATTTATTTAAGGTCCCCATTTTACTTGCTCCTCCACAACGAGTGGGGTTAGTACTATCTATTTTATCTCTAATTAAATTAAAGTCCCCAGCCACAATTACTTTCCCTACACTTTCAATTTCCAAAATTTTAGTTATTTTTTCAATAAATGCTTTTTGCTTCTCATTCGGTAGATATAAATTAACCAGTGTCACTTTTTCCTCATTAATATTTCCCACAATTATTACATATCTTCCTTCATCATCCACGATTACTTGTTCTTTTTCAAAATATACCCTATCTGATATCAATGTTGCAACTCCTCTAGCTTTTGAAGTTCCAAAAGATTTTTCATAAATTTGCATACCCTTTATATACATTTTATTTGAGCCTTCAGATTTCTGATGGGTTTCTTGCAAAAATAATATATCTGGTAGATCTCTTTTAATTTTAAGTTCCAATCGTCTTCTCTTGATCTGATTCCCTGTACCCATCACATTCCATGTCATTATTTTTATTAAACCCATTTAAACTGTAACTTTTTTAATCCTTTCCCCTCCTCTTCCTTTCTGTGCCCAGATCCCAGCACTAATCTCCCACATTCCGAACAACATTCAACATAAAAGAAAAAAAATAAATAAAAAAAATAAAAAAGGACAAAAGACACATCAAACATTAAATAACAAACAATCTTCGTCCCCGACATCCTCAATTGGTTTCCACCTCTATAAAGAGAGTGGGGGAGAGGGGACGTGCTAATGGTCGGGTCACTTCTTTCGGGTAGTCTACTTAAATTCATCTCTCAAAGAAAAGGGTGGTAACTTTTCCCCGCACTCAGCTTCCTGCAATTCTTTTTCAAGATCCTTCAATTTCTTATCCGCTCCATCTCCCATTATATCATCACGACTTTTCTTTTGTTCAACCATCGCAGGTGAGATTTCCTTCCGCTTTAATCCTTTAGGGTCTTGTCCTCCAGCAGCCCCTTTTTCTTCTGGTGTTGATGTTTTTGCATATGTTCCACCCATCTTAAGCATTTGATCTTTTATCTCTGTTATGTCCTCATACTTTACAATCAATCCAAGTTCATGTAAGTATGACACTGCATCTGTTTCCAAAATAATTATTTGCATTCTTCCTTTATAAAAAAAATTTAGTTGCTGTGGTGGCCTCCAGTTATATTTAATTCCATTGTCTCTCAGAACCTTTATAATTGGCTTCAAAAAAAATCTCCACGCTCTTTCTTCTCTTGATATATCCGGAAAGACTTGAATAATTTTCTCCTCGAATTTCAAAGCTTCACCCATCTCTCTCACTTTCACCATCACTTCCAGTTTGTCACTAAGATTTGCAAATCTGACAAGTACATTTCTATTTAAGCCATTTTGTCTTTTATACCCAATTCTAAAAACACTTGCCAGATTTGTTGCTGTAAATGTGATTTGTGTATCCAGGTCATTGAGCCATTTTAAAACTCATTGTTTCAAATTGTCCACTTTTTCTTCTTGAATTCCTTGAATAATCAGATTACCGTATTTTCCGGTGTATAAGACGACTGGGCATATAAAACGACCCCCTACTTTTCCTGTTAAAATATAGGGTTTGGGCTATACTCGCCGTATAAGACTACCCCTCTTCCAACACACACCAAATAAAAATTAAAAAACATCAGATTTGATTTCAATACGGTAATTTTAATTCAAATGCTTATGGCACGCAGGTACTTAGCAGGAAAACTGTCACTTATAAACATAAGGCTGTTTGTCATCAAACATGTCAACATAGGGACTTCCGGTTTGCTGCTGGCCGCCGCCAGACGTTCCTCTGGGATCGTCAGCTCCCTCTGCCTGTATAGAGCCGCCGTTACAGCGGATGGCGGCTCGAAAAAACTCCGTTTCCAAGAGGAAACGGAGAGAGAGCCGGCAGGGGTGGGTAGAACTCCCCGCAGAGTCCCAAAAGTTTTTTTTTTAACTTTTGGGACGGAGCGGATGAGAAGCCCCATATCCCCTGCCGCTGCTCCGGGCTTTGGGAGACCTCTGCCTATGCAGAGCCAGGCGTCAAGAGCAAGCCTGTGAATCTAAAAGAATAATTAAAGAAATGAAGAACTGGACCCTTAATACTGAACCGCAAGTATCTCACCCTTTCAAAAACTATTTAAAAGAAAAGAGCAGAGGAAAAGAGGGAAAAAGAGCCTTCTAAAATGGCGTCTGCTGTAGCTGGAGAAGGGCTAAAAGGGAAAGTCCTTCCGTTTTTCATTATTACAATGTAGCGGAATAAATATCATTGGCTACATTTCTAGAGAAACCTCGCTCCTGTGCTGCTCAGAAGTTTTTTTTTAATGAGGGAAAGTCTTTTTGTTTTCTATTTCTTCTCTTATTTTTGCTAAATCTTGTCTGTGTGGGAAATGGCATCAGGACTTATACAGCTGGACAAACAGGGGGGGGAATTTCCCCCCTTAAGAAATTGCGCCAACAAATTTCAACTCTCCAGCATCAGAAACCCGATTTTAATATATTAGAATTTATCCTTGAAGAGATTGTAAGAAGGGATGAGATTGTGAATCAGCAACTTGAAAAATTTAAGCAGGAAATTAAAGAAATTGGTGAATTGGTGAAATCAGAGTCTGACTTCTTGAATAAAAAGATTTCAAAAGTTGCTAATGGTTTATCAGGCTTTCTGATTCGGATGGAGGCAAAGACTGAATTATTAGAGACTAAAATGAAGGAAATCGAGGAGAATTTGGATGACATGACTCAAAAAATTAAAAAGGATTTGATAAACATTCAGGATAATAGCTTGGAAGACAAATCTAAAATGGAGACTGACCAAAAGATTGGTAATGAGGAAAATGTACAACAGAGGATTGAAAGAGAAGTTTTAATGATTCAATATAATTTTACAGAATATGCAATTAGATTGAGAGGTCTGCAGGAAAATAATAGAGATGATTTAAGGAAAGTATCTTCTGAAATTCTGGCTGGGATCTTAAAGGTTCAACCTGATGAAGTGTATTGCAGGATTGATAGAATTTATAGAATAAAATCCTGGTGGGCAAAGCAAAGGCAACTGCCTAGAGATGTGGTGATCTATTTTACAGATAAAGAAATTAGGAATAATATTGTGCAGAACTCTTTTAATTCCAATTTGCAATTTCATGGAAGAAAGATTTGGATTTTCAAGGAGCTCCCGCCCA
Organism: Arizona elegans; assembly: GCA_022577455.1. Taxonomy (NCBI): domain Eukaryota; kingdom Metazoa; phylum Chordata; class Lepidosauria; order Squamata; family Colubridae; genus Arizona; species Arizona elegans. The sequence goes on along the minus strand of JAKOOJ010000019.1, from coordinate 16,740,844 downwards.
AGATGTTAATGGAGAGGAAGAAATTTGGCTTTTTAGTGACTGAATTAAAAAAAAGAAATATCCTATTCAGGTGGGACATCCCAGTTGGTTTAATATTGAGATATCAAGGCGTAAGATATCAATTGCACACTGTCGAAAAAGCGGAAGATTTTTACCAAAAAATTCTAAAAATGAATTTAACACCTTTAGGCATAATACAGGATAAGCAAAAGGAGTTGGAAATAAAAGGAAAACATCAAATTACAGAGGCTGTGATGGATAAATTGTCTTTGGACTCCTTGGAGACCCCAGCTGGACTGTTTATAAATAAGAGAGCAGTGTCATCCGAACCCAAGGTGATGAATCATCAAGTCACAGACAAGTGCGCAAATCAACCAGTTGATATACAAGTGATGGAGAAGAAAGATGAGATGATAAAATTAACCCAACAAGAACAATCCACAAAGCAGAATGAAAATCAACCAGCAGATATACAATTGGTAAGCAAGAAAAGAGGATGGAAATTCAACCCGAAAAAGAAAAAGAAAAGAAACAGATCTTATAGAAACAGCAATTTCCAAACTAAGCAACAGTGAAGCCAGGCGCTTTAAAAAATGAATGAATATTAGAAAAGACAGTGGTGGCGAACAATTGTCTGATACTATCCTGAGGATTGTGGCAGATCTCTGCAAGGCCATGATTTTGGGAAGTGGAAAGAGCCTCACTTTGTTGGATTTGAATCATCTAATTTTTTCTTATTTACCTTTTTTTTCTCTTGGAAATATATTATAACTATTTTGAGTTATAAGGCAGGAGAGTTTTGCCGGGGCATGCAGAAGATCTGGATGTTACTCAGTAGGATGACGGGAATTAACAATCCTGATGAATACCACAACTATAACCATACGGATATATTCATAATTATAATGTCACTCGGGTGGTTGTTTTTACTTTTATACAGGTGTGAGGATATCTACTACTGATGGGGGCAGAAGATGACTGAAGATTTTGAACAAACTGTTGCACCAGCATGTTATTTTACCCTATTATGGGTGATGGATTTAACAATCTAGTGGAAAGACATCAAAGAAGATATTATATGGATCATAAACTTAAAGTTATTGTCTTTTCTCTTTTTACATAATGAAATGCATATATAGATATGTGTATATCTTAGTAAAGTGGGCAGTTGATTATATTTAGAATCGTATTGCATGATTTTGTAGGAATTGAAGGGCTGAAAGAGGTTAGTTTACTGATTGTTATAAAATGGGATGCATATATAGATATGTGTATATTCTAGTAAAGTGGGTAGTGGATTATATTTAGAATTGTATTGTCTGATTTCAAGTCATATATTTAGAGGAGTGGAGGAAGTGGACAGAATTGAATAAATTTGGTTGCAGGGAGAAGGCCGATTTAAAATGTTATATTAATATATATAAAAGATTAAAGGTTAATTTGTAATAATACTCAATAAGTATAGGGGAGGAGAAAAAGGGCAGATTACCGTAAAAATGGGAGTTATAAGATTAACAAGTTAAGGGTCAGTATTCCGAGAAGGGATTAAGGGAAAGGGAAGATATTATGTATGTAACTAGTTATGAAATAGCCTATTGTTGTGAAGAAGTCACAGGGGGGGTTGGGTGGAAAGGGTGGGTTAGGGAAGAGGGGGGGGGGAAAGGGGGAAAAACTTGTATTTGAAAACTTTTTCAATAAAAAAACATGTCAACATAAAACAGTGCAATTGGATTAAACTTTTCCTAATTCACTCTAAAGCTGAAAGGAAGGATAAGACAATAAACCCATGGGAGCTGCCATGCTGTTTGTTTTCTAAGCTATCAACCAAACTGGAACTGATGATGATAGGAGGAAGATAACAAACAATAGAGAGCCAGTGCTGGGCAAATCCCTGGCGAGTCAGCAACGCCCATCATAACTGCAAGCTATTTTTACAGGTTTTGCTGGCGTGACAGTTTCCCTTTAAAAGCCTTCAAAATCCTCCTGTTCGTCATCTGATATCATAAGTACATCAATGACATCTTGTGATACATTTGTAAGGCAGTCATCATATGGATCTAATTCCGTATCAGATGGTGTGGTCTCAGCTTCGGCTTCCTCTTCATCTTGCCACAAGTAGTCGTCCTCCATACCATCTAATGAATTTGATATGCCACACTTCTTGAAAGACTTGATTACTGTTTCTGCATCAATATCATTCCAGGCTTTTATGACAAACTTGCACAAAACATCCAACTGTGGAGTACGCATGTTTCCTCCTTTTGTGAATGACTTTTCACCGCTAACCATCCACTCATTCCACTGTTCTCGAATGCGATCTTTAAATGGCTTGTTTAGGCACACATCCAGTGGCTGTACCAACGATGTCAATCCTGCAGGAATAACTGCCGCATCTGTGTTTATTCTTGCAAGCCTTTGCTTGGTGCTGGGAGTTAAATGAGCCCTGAACATATCCCACACCAGTAGACTACGTTTTTGAATAAGTCCACCTGGTCGCCTGCTCCATACATTATCAAGCCATAGCTTTACCCCTTCTTCATCCATCCAGCCTTTTTCATTCACATGTACAAAACAACCAACAGGGAACTTTAGTTTCGGCATTGTTTTTCTTTTAAAAATAATCATTGGTCTCAGTTTGGAGCCATCAGCTGTGCATGCTAGTACCACTGTAAAACTGGACTTCTCATGTCCTGTTGTTTTAATTAAAATTGTTTTTTCACCTTTTGGATGGACAGTTTTATTTCCAATCATATCAAAATTCATTGGAGTTTCATCCATATTTCCGATACTACTTAACACATAGCCATGTTTCTTGCGCTGTTTTATTACATATCGATGGAAACTATTTACTTTGGCATCAAGATCTGCAGGTAATTTTTGTGCAATTTTTGTCTTTTGCCTCAGAACCAAATTATGCCTTTCCAAGAATCTAGTACACCAGGATACAGTGGCCTTAAATCTGTTGCTGTGATCTGGGTTAGATTTGGCCCACTGAAGTGCAAACAAACGTATTTTATTTCGTGTCACTACATAACCGTTTTGGCGATGCTCATTCACCATGTCTGCTACATGTTTTTCGAGTTCTGGCCAATGTGGGGTGCCTCTTCTTAATGCACACTTACCCCTTGGCATACTCTTTAACGCTTTTACATTTGCTTTCCAGTCCCGAACCATCTTTTCTGTTACTCCATATTGTCTTGCAGCAGCACAGTTATTATGTTCCATGGCAAAGTTTACAACTTTAAGTTTAAAACTGGCTTCATATTTCTTTCTTCTTGCTGGTGGAGCCATGATGGGGTCTTGACTGTTATATTTGTATACTATACTGTATGTACTGTTGCTGTACTGTATGTATTGTTGCTGTACTGTAGAGAAAGGTAATGGGCTACGCTACATGTAGTGGCAAGAGGGCTATTTTGTACCAGTTTTTTTTTCCTTCACCCATGCAGCCTTGTCGAGATCCGCACAGCTTCGTGAATCTGAGTTGCTGGCACTGACTGATGACGCTATGGGAGCGCCGACAACATTGACAGAAAGCTGTGCCGATCTAGTCAAGGCTGCATGCTGCTGAATGCTGGAACCAGCTGGCTGCTGAGCGGAGCTTCTCCCAGGCATCTAGGGGGGTATTACCGATGCTCCGACTTCCCCAGCTGACCCCCACTGATGGCGAGCTCCACCGGTCTGGGGAAGTCAGAGCATCGGTAATATCTCCCTGGATGCCTGGGGGAAGCTCCGCGCAGCAACCAGCTGGTTCCAGCATTCCAAGGCGATTCCAAGGAGGTCCACGGTGAAAGCGGCGCCGCGGTCGACCTGGGCCAGTGCCTTGCACACCTGGCTCTGCGTCTCCATTATGAGAAGCTCCATGTGACTTCGCATGTCTCCGCCCCAGTCGCGCAGCTCTCGCAATCCGCTCACTGGAGGAGCCATGAAGTGCTCGCACCGCCTTGCCAGATCTTCCTCGTCCTCCTTTCCCCATGGCTTTTCCAGTTGTAATTGGTGCTGCTGCTGCCGCCGAGGCTGCTCCTTCATCTCTGCCCGCCGCACCAGACCCAGCCCGGCCAGCACCGCCGTGGCTCCCGCAGTCCAAGCAGATCGGCACCCGGGCTCGCAGGCGAAGGGTGGGAGTGCGCAGCGCACTTTCCTGGCTTGGCGCCGATCCGGACGGCTGCAGTAATGGTGAGAGCAGGCAACCTCGGGAGAGCCATTTCGGGACTCCGTTTTGCATGTGTAGTGGATCCCAGTTACCAAGAAACCCGGAGAAGAGGCACAAGGGGGGTTTATCAAAAAGGAGCTTTAAAAGAGGTCACGATACAGAGGACACGGCGAGCATGGACACCGTCCACACAAACAGGCACCAAAGTCTCGTTGCGGCAACGTTAAGCCGCGACTTTACACGCCTCCTAGTTTTAGGCTGCTTGTTCCAATGCCTTCGCAATAAGCCGGCAGAATCAAAACTCTTTTTTTCTTTCTTTCCGTCTCTCTCTCTCTCTCTCTCTCTCTCTCTCTCTCTCTCTCTCTCTCTCTCTCTCTGGCTTTGAACCCGTGGAATTGGGGGGGGAGAGGGGGAATGTTATCAGCAACAAACAACAACAAAAAGTGTGTGTTTGTGGAGAGGGGAGGTAGTGGTAAAGGCAGCAGACTGGTTTTTTTTTCCCCAAGCTGATCTCTTTCATGGCGTATCCAGCCCGACCCCATTCAGAAGAAAGGCTGCAGCCAGAAAGAAACGGGGGGGGGGGGGGGAAGACATCTGCACCTTTTGTTACATACACACACACGAAACCCACAGTTTTCTGGCCTCTCGCGCAGATCTGTTGTGGGGTGGGGTGGGTGGGAGCCACATAATTCCAGGAGGCGAAAAGGGGCGCAGGGATATTTCCAGAAATGAGCGAAATAATGCAATCCACGCAGCGACGCCCATATTCTCCCGTTCAGATTCTACCTCTGGCTGAGAGAAAACTGCCTTGAAAGTTTCTCTGCCCCCCCCCACCCTTTAAACCCAAGACCCTGCCTCGTTTGCAGACTAGAGCACTTCTTTCCCCCGCCCGATTAGCCCAGGTTAAAATCTTAAAAGCTCAGGCGCCCCTCAAGCCGCTTCTCCCAACACCGGGATGAACGAGAAAGCCGTTTTAGCTTCACCTATTCTTCCACACACACCCCTCCACCCCGGAAGGTAACTTAGCGCTGCTCCAGGATGTTCGCTTCGGGCTCCTTGGAATCGCTGCCGGGCGGTTCTTCCCGTTGGGGCAATGGTGGGTGGCTGCGAGCCTGGAAGAGGTGGTGAAATGCAGAGCAATACCTTGTGGGGAAGGAGTTCGCTGTGGCTCCCGCAGTCCAAGCGACGCCGATCGCTGCCACCCACCATCGCCCCAACGTGAAGAACCGCCCGGCAGTGATTCCAAGGAGCCCGAAGCGAACATCCTGGAGCAGCGCGGGCCGGCCCGGAGGCTTAAACCCCGGGAGCCCAGGTGCCGAATCCCACACAGCAGAAAAGACATGACAGCCGGTGCCCAGTTCCTTCTGCAGCCGTCCGGATCGGCGCCAAGCCAGGAAAGTGCGCTGCACACTCCCACCCTTCGCCTGTGAGCCCGGATGCCGATCCGCTTGGACTGCGGGAGCCACGGCAGTGCTGGCCGGGCTGGGTCTGGTGCGGCGGGCGGAGATGAAGGAGCAGCATCGGCGGCAGCAGCAGCAGCAATTACAACCGGAAAAGCCATGGGGAAAGGAGGACGAGGAAGATCTGGCAAGGCGGTGCGAGCACTTCATGGCTCCTCCGGTGAGCGGATTGCGAGAGCTGCGCGACTGGGGCGGAGACATGCGAAATCGCATGGAGCTTCTCATAATGGAGACGCAGAGCCAGGTGTGCAAGGCGCTGGCCCAGGTCGACCGCGGTGCCGCTTTCACCGTGGTCAGCGCCAGCAACTCAGATTCGGGTACCCAGCGTATAAGACGACCCCTGACTTTTGAGATGATTTTCCTGGGTTAAAAAGTCGTCTTATACACCGGAAAATACGGTATATTTCCTCGCTTCTTCTTCCAAAAGACAAATTTTTTTATCTTGTTGTTCATTTTTAAAAAAGATTTCTCCAATTTGCCGATCTATCTTTGCATCATGTGCATGAATCTGCTTAATTTCATCTTTAATTGTTGTCATTTCTACTGTTTGCTTTGCAAAATTTTCATTCATTTCTTGCTTCATTCTTTTAATTTCCAATGTCATATTATCCATACTATCTGACAGTCCTGATATCTTTTCACCAATTTTAGTTAAGGCCACAGCAACTTGTTGCATTTCTAAAGATTGTTGGGTCGCCATTTTTTAATAAGTTTTTAATTGTCCACTTTTGCCAAGAGAATCTTTAATGAAGATTAAGGGACAGCAATTCCCAATTGAAGCTGAGACAGCTTATTATTGCACTCAAAAGGGCCAACAATAAAAGTTTATAGTTCTCAATTCAGCTTGCGTAATTTCCTTTTTTAAAAAAACCTAACATCCGTTGGAAGGCACTGCCCAGAAATGCGTTTTGCCGCTTCGACTCAGGCACTTTCACAAACAAAAGATCAACTTAAAATTCACATATTCTTCCAAAAAAAAAACCCCCTTTCCACCGGTCTTTTGATGTTCCGTGCCTTTACCCCGCAGCAAAAACAAACACAGATCGTGATAATAATGAGAACAAAAGGCAGCTATTTGCTCCAAATACACAATCGCGACTGCCTATCTGGTCACCCCTCACTCCTTCCACTTTCCCACGCTATGAAAGGCTTCAAAATTCGAGTGGCTCAGGGTGACCTACCGATTCCAAAATCAGTCTGCTGGGCCAGTAGCTCTTCCGATACAATTTATAAAAATTTGGCTCTTATCGGTGCATTTCAAACACTTTAATCCACATTTATCTTCCGTAAAATGCCCTGCGAAGTGGAGAAAACGTCCTCACACCACCACGGCCATAACCACGCCCCCCACTAGCAATCCTTAAAGGGGTAAATCCCATACTACTATGCACAGAGTTATCATATGCCACTTCTGCAAAAGGCAGGAGTTTGGCCCAATTGGTCTGTTGGTAATTGACACAACACTTCAGGTACTACTCTAACACTGATTTGGTTCATTCGCATGTTCCATTGGTACTGGGATGGTAGGCGGAGTTAAGGCCCTGTGAGGAACCAACCACCTCCTCCCATTTACATCAGCTAGGAAGTTTTTCCCAGCTGGGACGTACTTCAAGCGGAATGAGAACCGATGAAAGTATTGTGCCCACCTTAGTTGTTTGGGGGATAACCGTCTTGGTGTCTGCAATGCTTCCAGATTTTTACGGTCTGTCCATACTTCGAATGGTCGTGTCGCCCCCTCGAGAAGGTGACGCCATGTCATTAACGCCCACCTGACGGCAAAGGCCTTCTCCCAGATTGCCCATCTTCGTTCGGTAAGGCTCAATTTACGGGAGGTATAAGCACATGGTTGCAAGTGATCTCGTTCGTCTTTCTGTAACAGTACCGCCCCCACGGCAACGTCGCTAGCATCTGCTTGAACAATAAACTCTCATGTAGGAGCGGGACGTTTGAGAACCAGCTCTCTAGTAAACAGGTACTTTAGCTGTTCAAACGCCCATTGACAAATCCATCTCTCATCTGGTCCAAATAGTGAAAGAAAAATAACTCAAACCACGAAAGAACATTAACACAAGTTTACTTTTAAGTTCCTCAGCAACTCAGCCGGAAGAAAAGAACAAGCCGAAATACAAGTTTAAAGTCAGCGCTGCACGCAGTTGCCGTGCAACACTATTTATAACCCTCTGTGCCGTATTAGCTATCATCCGGCACATAAGAACCCAAACACCCCCCCATCAGCTGTTCATTGGCTTGACAATCGGTGCTGCACTGACGTCACTAGAGGGCGCCAACGACTTGGTTCCTGATGCTGCTGGTGCCTGTAGCTCATTGTCAGGGCTCCCACCAATCCACAGGTTAGATGCCTGGACGACGGGGCTCCAACCTTCCACGCCCCCCCCCCCCATCGATGGCTAGTCCCAGCCGGGCTCGACAGAATTCCTGCCAAAATTTTGTGCTGAACTGCACCCCACGATCTGAGATGATGCACTTTGGGACTCTGTGCACTCAGTAGATACATTGTATGAACAGTTTTGCCAGGGTTCAGGTGGAGGGAATCTTTGGGCACGCCACGAAATGTGCCTGCTTCGAGAATAAGTCTGTAATGGTCCAAATTATGGTGTTCCCTGTGCGCTCTGGCAAGTCCACAATAAAGTCCATGGAGATTTCCTCCCAGGGGTTCATCAGGTTGGCTACCAGCTGCAGTAAGTCGGGGGGCTTCCCAGGCATTCATATTTTCTTTTTAGTATATATATATTATTTTTAAATTTAAACATTTCATCTTCCATTAAACAGTGTGTCGTCTGGGTACAAATATCTCTGTGCAATAACAATCAAGATTCACAGTATTCATTACATTGATATTGATTCTCTAATCTTACAATAATAATAAGCATAATAAACCTATTCATTTCTCTCTCAACATATCTTCTAATAAGAGTATAATAGTAATATTAAACAATATTCTCTGGATGTGCTTCGTAGTGAGCTAGGCTAAGATCCGATATTGGGACAAAACTCAAATATTATAATTCTAAATCTTTGGTCAAGACAGAAGTGCCTCTTCCGTGCCAAGGTGCTAAGCTGGCAAAAGGTATTTGATGTAGGTACAGAATTGTAAAAGGGCAAACTGACCCTAAACAGTTACATCCTGTTGTTTACTGTTTATTGCATCCCAAATGTCATGCACATCCCCAGATAAGAAGTGCTGCTTCCTTTACTGCCCTTGAGGCGTCTTCAAGCCTCTTATCTCCGTTTGTTATGTCTTGAGCTCCGGAGCAGAGAACCTGAGTATGTGAGAAGAGGATTGTTATTTCCTTTCCTAGAGATAGATGAAAGGGCAACTTCTAAGTGTGAAATGTATCACTCTTTGTAATGATTCTGCCTTTAAATTGTATAAATATATGGCCAGAAGAAGCCATCGGGGTTCAGACTTTTTGTTTGCCTTTGGGCTGTTTGAACCGTGCACAATAAACTCTTTCCTGCATTGAAGAGTTTGGCCTGGTCCCATTTCTTTTCCTGCAACAGCTGGCGACTCCACCGGGACTAGGTACAAGGCGATATTTCGCTGAGGGCCGTTCGACCCCTCGGGACCATCGGGCAGTCGCTCCTGAAATATTCTCCAGGCGCCACAGGGGTATATCTCCGGGAGATGGCAGCGGCAGCCCTGTGGGACCGACGGTGCTCTGATCAAGTCCAAGAACCCTGCAGTGCAGGAAAGGAGGTCTGAACAAATTCCTGGCCAGGAAGTTAAGGAGTGGAGACGTCTCAGGCAAGTATATAGTAAAGGTGTTGTACCTGCCTCACTTGTAGGCAGAAGAAGGGACTTGATCAATCCCTTGGACTCGGAGCAGCGACCCTAATGAAGTCTGTGTCAGGCTGTGTGGGTTGAGTAAGCCGTCACAGTTCTCGTTAGTGACCGTGAGTTCCAGGGCTACGAGTCGGTGGCAGTGTGCTAGGATGGGGGGGGGGCTCAGAGCGTGCCCAACACTCCGTTGGCGTGCATGTTAAAAGGTTTTGATAATTATTTTAGCAACCCCTCATACCTGAAAGGGTCGAAAGACCGATTAAAATTCTTATGCAGAAATGTGTGGCCACAGATGGGGACCGGCTGGCCCCCTCAGGGGTCTTTAAGGGAAGAAACAGTGGATAAATTGTGGGGAGTGATAGTGGTAAATCAGGATAAATATTCTGAACACTTTCTATATATTGATCAGTGGGCAAGGGCTTTAACAGAAAAAGCTGAGGATTTGTTGCAATGTCAGGCTGAAATAGTTAGGTTATGTGTATCGGGGGCAGGCAGGAAAAGTAAGGGGGTGCGGGGTAAGCAAGGGAAGATACTGGGTGGAGAAAGTGGAGGCTATGCAATAGAAAGAAGTATTTTGTAAAGAAGTTGCAAAAGTTAGAAGGAGCTTTGGGGAAAAACACAACTGAATTATTGGAAGTAGCAAAGAAGGTGTATGTGAATAGGGATAAGGTGGAGAAGAAAGAACAGGAGGCACAGATGAATGAAAAGGCTGAGTTGTTGGCAGTGGCACTGCAAAGTGGGATGCAAGGGGTTTTTTTCTCAGAATTTACCCCTGGGTCCTGATCAATGTGCTTACTGTAAGGGGGAAGGACATTGGCAGAGAGAATGCCCAAGACGGATGGTGAGAGGTAGAGGGATGAGAAGACCGGATTTTGGGTCAGGGATGCCCGGGTAGTTCTCTGGGAGAAGGGGAGAATGAGGACAGAGGAGAGGTTTGAGTAGAAGGTTGGACAGACAAGTTCAGGTTGGGGTTTTGGTAGAGGATTTGGAGAGGGCGCAGGGCAGCAGAAAGCGGAAAGTTTCGGATTGGCAGACATGACTTGGTCAGATTGAGGGGGACCAGGCTTGGAAGAACCCCCGCCTGAGCCATTGGTTACAATGAAAATAGGGGGTCAGCACACAACGTTTCTGGTAGATAAGGGAGCAGGAAGATCAGTTGTAAATAAGCAGGTTGCAGCCCTCAGATCCTGTAAAATTCAGGTCCAGAGGGTATCAGGGCAAGCCATGGGGCGGCAGGTCTTGAAACCAGAGATGTGTGATTTTAAGGGAGCTGAAATCCAGCATGAATTTTTGTATATTTCTGAATGCCCTATTCCATTGTTAGGCAGGGTTCTTCTTAGCAAATTAGGGGCAACGATTTCATTTGATGAGGGTCGCCAAAGGGTGACCATAAGACGTTCTCCGGAGGAAACTTGGAGGAAACTTGATGGTTGATGGTAGGGAGACAGGTTGAAGGGAAGTGGGGTTGTTTGATGTGCCTGAGGATAACCTGCCGGGTTTTGCAGCTCACCACCCTCCAGTGGTGGTGGAACTAAAACCTGGAGCGGTGCCTGTGAGTATAAGGCAGCGTCCCGTTTCTTGGGAAGCTATTTGTGCTATTTATGAAAGCATTCAGAGATTTGGAAGCGGGGTTTTTGGTGCCTATTCAGTCCCCCTGGAATACTCCAATTATCCCAATTAAACAGTCAGATGGGTCTTACCGCCTGGTGCACGGTAACCTTACACCCGGCCGTGTCGAATCCGTATACCCTGTTAAGTTTAATTCCACCCCGGGCTGAGTGGTTTTCTGTTATTGATTTAAAGGATGCATTCTTTACAATTCCCATTCACCCCGTAAGCCAGCCACTGTTTGCATTTTGAGTGGGAGAATCCTTATACAGGAACGAAAATGCAATATACTTGGACTCGGCTGCCTCAGGGATTTAAGACCTCCCCCACATTGTTTGGAACAGCGGTAGCTAGAGACTTACAGTATTATGTGCCTCAACAACCAGGAGACACAATACTGCAATATGTTGATGATGTTTTGATCAACAGGACTGACAGAGGATTTATGTTGTGATAATACTAAGATGAATGCACGATAATGCTAGATTTGTTATTAGAGTGTGGTTATTGGGTATCAAGGAAGAAAGCTCAATTGGTGAAAAGGAAAGTTAGATATTTGGGATACGATATAAGGGTCATCGAGCTTTAGGACCAGAGCGGAAAAGGGAGGTCCTAATGCTGGCAGAACCCCGAACAAAAAGACAACTGAGAAGCTTTTTAGGACTAGCGAGCTTTTGCCGTAGTTGGATCCCTAACTTTGCTTTGATGGCAGCACCTTTGTATGCAGCCATCAAAGGAGCCAATGTGGAACCCCTTGAGTGGGGGTGGGGGGAACAGAAAAAGGCTTTTAAAGATATAAAACTTGCATTGACTCAGGCTCCAGCTCTGGCTTTACCGAACTTGCGGAAGCCTTTTAATCTGTGCGTAGACACTAATAGAAACATTGCTGGGTACTTACCCAGCCTTTGGGAAGTTGGCAACAACCTGTAGCCTATTTGTCAAAACAATTGGATGGAGTGGCCAAAGGCTGGCCCCACTGTTTGAAGGTGCTGGCTGCAAGTGCAGAATTGATTCAGGATTGTAATAAACTTACTTTTTCTTGTCCTATACTTGTGCACTCCCCTCATGCGGTGCAGTCTGTGTTGGATACTAAGGGACATTTGTGGATTAGTGGACAAAGGTTGACAAAATATCAGGCAATTATGAGTGAGAATCCACAGGTGCGTCTGGTGGTGTCTAACCGATTAAATCCAGCAACTTTGTTGCCTACAGAGTCTGTTTCTGAGCATGATTGTTTACAGGTATTGGAGAAGGTTTATTCCACCCGACCAGATTTAACAGATATTCCGTTGCCAAATGCGCAGCTTAATTGGTATACGGATGGGTTAAGTTATGTTATAGATGAGAGGCGAATATCCGGATATGCTATTGTGGATGATGAAAAAAGTGGTGGAAAGCGGTCCTCTGGGGGGTGGACATAGCGCATGGGTGGCTGAATTATGGGTATTGATACGGGCTTTAGAAAGGGCCAAGGGAGAAACAAGGGAGAAACATTGGATGTGTAAATATGTAAATATGGTAAAATAAGGTAAATATGTATGTTAGGTGGCCTGATTTAGGTCATAAAGGGGAGGTTTGGAATATGGAGATGGTACAAGAACTTAATAAGCAAATTGAGAGACTCCAACGATATGGGATGGAACAAGTACCCCCTAGATTAGTAACCTAATGTCACTCATTTAAACCTGGGGACCAAGTGTGGGTCAAGCACTGGAAGAAAGAGCCGCTAGAAGGAAGATGGAAGGGACCTTTTATTGTTATTATGACATCTCCACTTGCTATTAAGATTGCAGAATCAAAATCATGGATCCATCGGACACGAGTCAAGGCAGCAGCTGACACTGGCTGGAGAGTGTCCGTGGACAAACAACATCCAACAAAACTGACATTTGAATGTGCTTAAAGAAAGCTTTTGTATTTTATATATAGGTTACTTTGATGTATATCTGCCGATGTAACCCGCTGCAAGCTAAAAAGAGGATGGAACACCTGCCCTCTTGAATTATTCCGGAACTCGGATCCTGATGAGAGACTGAAGATTGTTGCGGATCCATGTGGGAGGAAAATTGGGTGTGGGCACTTTGGGTAATTGGGGTAGTAGCTTTATTGATCATTGTGTTTTACAGATATAAGCAATGGTTTTGTGGACAACCAAGGCCATTTGATTTCTCAGTCATTCCGATCCCTAAAGGTCCCTACATTTCCCCAACTGGCTGCGGAGTGTGAACCTCTTACAGATGAAAGAAGTCCCTGCTTAGGACACCCTGGAAGCTGCCTTTTGATTCAAAGGAACAGAAAAGAGAATTCTCTTTAAATGTGCTGATTTTGTAATTGTGGGTGTGAGTGTTGTTGTTGCACTCACTGTATATATTGTGTTTTATGTATAGTCTGTAAGATAGAGTGTGCGTGAAAATTATAGAGGATGTGTTAGTACATTATTTGGTAATAGATGCTGAAGAGATCCCCTTGTAATCCTTAGCTGGTATGTTACCAAAATTACTAGGACAACACAGGATATGAAAGGATTGTTCTAGTTATATTATCTGGAAATGGAAAAGCTAAATGTACCTGAAATTCCTAGCCATGTAACAAATACCTTTGTCAAATTGGCAGAAGACATAGCCCACACTCTGAATGTATCAAATTATTTTGTATGTGGAGGAATTAATATGGGAGAAAAATGGCCATGGGAAGCCCAGGAATTGAACTATTCCAAAGTATTAGAAATGGAACAGAAGGGTAACCTTTCATATAATCAGGGAAAAGTTGGGGACTGGACACTTACCACCAGTTTGGTAGGGAATGTATGCTTCCAAAGGAGGACTCAAACTGATTGTAAACAGGTAGGAAACCTCATATGCACAGGAAAATGGGAAAGCAAGATATGGTGGTCCGGAAGTAATGTCACAGAGGGTATTGATGAAACGGCTCTGTTTTAGGTAAACAGATTAGCCTTCTTAGGGGATCCGGATAATCAAACCCTTGGATGGCTTGCTCCTGATGGATTGTACTGGATTTGTGGTAAACTGGCATATGGGTATCTACCTAAGGATTGGTGTGGAGCTTGTGTCCTGGGAATAATTAGGCCAGGATTCTTTTTGCTCCCCCTTAAAACTCGACAGATTTTGGGTGTTTCGGTATATGATGATGTAGGTAATCAATGACAGAAAAGACATGTTGGTACATCTGCAATAGGAAGGGTTAGGATAGGAGGTATGCCTATCCTAACAGGCCTGCAGAATGAATTATAGAAGTTTATGGACCAGCTACGTGGGTGGAAGATGGCATGTATAGCTATCGGACCCCCGTGTACATTCTGAACCGTTTAATTCATCTGCAAGCAGTGGTCGAAATAATCACCAATGAAACCATGAAAGGTCTTACTCAATTAGCCAGGGAAAGTGTTAAATCAAGGACATATATTATGCAGAATAGATTAGCCTTAGACTATTTATTAGTCAAAGAAGGAGGGGTATGTGGAAAGTTTAATTTAACTAATTGCTGCATAGAAATTGATGAAAGTGGGAAAGTTATTAAGGAAATAACGGATAAAATGGTTAAAATAGCTCATGTGCCAGTCCAGACTTGGAAAGGCCTTAATTTGCAGGATATGTTTTCAGGATGGTGGCCAAAGTTACCCGGCCTGCAGGCCATCTTTGGCCTGGTGGGATTAATAGCTGCAGGGTGTATTTTTCTCCCATGTATTCTACCTCTGTTTGTTAAAACTATTTCTAAAAGTCTATCCTTGCTGGTGGAGCGTAAGACAACTGCTCAGGTGATGGCTATGTGGGATTACAGACGGCTCCAGCAGGAAGAGGACCTGGAGGTGTGACTCGTCTGGATAAGACAGATGAGTCACAAAGGGGGGAAATGAGCTAGGCTAAGATTCAATATTGGGACAAAATTCAAATATTATAATTCTAAATCTTTGGTCAAGGCAGAAGTGCCTCTTCCGTGCCAAGGTGGTAAGCTGGCAAAAGGTATTTGACGTAGGTACAGAATTGTAAAAGGGCAAACTGACCCTAAAGAGTTACATCCTGTTGTTTACTGTTTATTGCATCCCAAATGTCATGCACATCCCCAGATAAGAAGTGCTGCTTCCTTGTTCCGCCAAAAGCATTTGAAACTGATCTTTCAAAAGTTTTATAGCACCACGTATTCTTTCATCTGTTGGGTTTTTAATAAGTAACTGTTCCATATTCTTTATTTCTGCTTCCAGTTCGAGTCTTTTCCTTTGTCGATTCTGTTTATGTTTGAAGTTCATATGAATAAGTACCCCTCTCATATAAGCTTTGCTCGCGTCCCATACTATTTCAATTGGGGTACCCTTATTCAAATTCATTTCAAAAAATTCTTTCATCTGTTTTTTAAGTTCTATTATATTTTTTTCATATCTGAACAAATTTTCATTTAGTCTCCATGACCTTCTCTCAGACTTTCCCATCTCGATTTCTATCCATACAGAGCTATGATCAGTTAAAGTTCTTGGAAATATCTTTGTTCTTTTTGTTTTAATAAGTAAATCATCTGATAACAAGATAAAGTCAATCCTGGAGAAAGATCTGTGTCTATCAGAGAAAAAAGTATAGTCCAGTTCTTTTGGGTTATATATTCTCCAGATATCCTTTAATTCCAAATCTTCTTTCATATCAAAAAAAGTCTGTGGCAGTCTGATCCTTGATTTCGCCAAACTTTTTTTATCTAATTTAGAATCAATTACTCCATTCCAGTCTCCCATTATTAGAATAGATCTATAGTCCCATTGCAATATTTTATTATGTAGAGTCTTATAAAAATGATCCTGTTGTTGGTTCGGAGCATAAATTCCAATCAAAAGAATTTGGCCATTTACTGTGTGCAGTTCAATTGCAACAAACCTACCATCTTCATCTGCTTCTATAATTTTAGCGGACAGTCTTTTATTCACATAAATAACCACACCATTCTTTTTTTCCGAGGTTGAAGCTATAAAGTGTGTTCCTAATTTAGAATTTATCAAATATTTATGATCTTGAGTTACATCCTGTTGTTTACTGTTTATTGCATCCCAAATGTCATGCACATCCCCAGATAAGAAGTGCTGCTTCCTTTACTGCCCTTGAGGCGTCTTCAAGCCTCTTATCTCCGTTTGTTATGTCTTGAGCTCCGAAGCAGAGAACCTGAGTATGTGAGAAGAGGATTGTTATTTCCTTTCCTAGAGATAGATGAAAGGGCAACTTCTAAGTGTGAAATGTATCACTCTTTGTAATGATTCTGCCTTTAAATTGTATAAATATATGGCCAGAAGAAGCCATCGGGGTTCAGACTTTTTGTTTGCCTTTGGGCTGTTTGAACCGTGCACAATAAACTCTTTCCTGCATTGAAGAGTTTGGCCTGGTCCCGTTTCTTTTCCCGCAACAGTAGTATTCCAATGTGTTTAAGATTATTCTCATTTTGTCTTTAATTTGTCTCTTGGGTAAAAAGTGGGGAAAGAGTTCGTCTTCAAGACGGACCTAGAGCGATGGTGGCCGCACAGTGAGGAAGCAAAAAAGTGGAATCAGCATCGGATGGTGATCGTGAAAGACTCAGAAAAAGGAAAGGCGGAATCTGGTTGAGCGGAGGCATGAGAGGAGAGAGACGCAGAGAAGAAGGAAAGGTGGCGACGGAGAGGAAAAAGCACAAGATGGAAAGAGGATCGAGCGGAGAGGTTAGTGCAACAGAAAAGAAGATCCCATAAAGTGGATACAAAGTAACGGAGAGAAACTGAGACTGGAGCGAAGGGCTTATTGTAAAAAGGAAAGTGGAGAGGGCACGAAAAGGAAAGGAGACAGCAAAGGGGATTCAGCGGAAATAGTGCAAGAGACTCATAAATACTGGCTTAAATAAGACTATAAGAACTATAAGAACTAATATAGAGACTAGTGACTGTGGAAAAGACAGACTAAGGGCGGAATAAGGACAGAAAATACAAATAAACTTACGGATATTTTGGCGGATAGTTATAGATTTATAATCTTGGACACAAAAGGAAGATCGTACTGAGTAGAGAATAAAGAAGAGGCACAGAAGACATAGAAGATAACGAGAATAAACTGAAGGATTTAGAGAGAGTATTGTGGAGAAGACAATACGGACTTAAAAGGAAAGATACAGAAAAGAAACAGGAAACTTTGGAAAGACTCTAAAACAACTGTTGATTGTGTAATAAGGGGGAAATAACTGTTAAGCTGTCCTAATTTATTAATCAGTTTATTGATATTGAAGGAGGGGAAATTTGAAAAAGTTGCTAAAGGACTAATGAACTGTAGAAGCATTGTCTGGATTGGAGGTGGAGGAACTAAAGTAATTTATGTATCTGTATTACTGGTATAAGACAAATATAGAATAAATAATAAGATAATTATTGATAGAGATTAAGAGGATAAAATATAAAGATTGAATATTATTATAAGTTTTTATTGAAAAGATATTAGAAGTCGTTTATTGAAAAGGTATAATTTACTTTAAATATTAAATAAGTACATGAAAAGTGAAAAAGAATAATACAAATCAACTTCCTAAGAAAGAAAGAGACCAATTGAGAGGTTTGTAGGAGAAGGAGGAGACACCAATTGTGTAATACAGAAAAAGGAGTGTTGGATATTTATCCTACGGTTGGGTAGGTAATATATAGAAAAACTATGTTTGTGACTTTAAATGATATAAGAAGAATGATTGGCTGTGCTATTATCAGGCAGCCATAAAAGTAGACAGGAAGCCTGGGAGCTGCTGCTCCTGCTATTTGATGATTGATCTCCTGAAGAGGGACTGTGTGTGACTGAAGAGAACTGTAAGCAAACTATGTTTTGTGTTGGAGAGTGATTATTCGAAGACGTGTTGTCATTGTTTTGAGAAACCAAGTTTGTTTTTTCACTAAGAGTAAAGAATGTTTTTTTTTTTACCGTTCAGAGTCTGTGAGTATCTGTGTGTTTAACCAGCAACATATCTCTTTGCTGTCCGGTCTGTTGCCTACTATGCAGAGGGAAGTTTTACCCTCAACACTGGTTATGGGCCCAGTTTGTATGTACCGGTTACAGCAATAAGGGAGTTGCGACACACATTACTCCTCCAGGTGTTCTGATATATTTCATATCCTGGTGAGGATGGCACACGGTCAAGCTCCAAATTTATTGCTGGTTACCTGGCTGGATGGCATCAACTACAAATCCTGGTCCACCAAATGCAGTCTACTGTTGCGCAAAGAGGGGCTATGGGATGTAGTGCAGAACCCACCAGATGTGGCCTCCTGGAATGCTGACGATGCCGAGGATGCCAGGAAGATAGCCGAGTTCCAGAGGAAAAATGAGAGTGCATTGTGTATAATTGATTTGACTCTAGACGATACCCAGCTTGTTCACATTGAGGGTGAACAGTCTGCTGCAAGATGCTGGGGTAATTTGAGACGGCTTTATGTTCGTGACACTGTGGGGGCACAAATTAACATTACACGAAAGTTATTTCGCACACAACTCCTTAAGGGTGGTGACATGTTAACACACCTGAATTACATGAAAGGCGTTTTTCGAGAGCTACATCAGAAGAAGGTGGTTTTTTTCTGAGCAGCAACAGGTTTATATACTGTTTATATATATATATATATATATATATATATATATATATATATATATATATATATATATATATATATATATATATTATTCAGTTTTATATATATACAAGACAAAGATTTCATTTCTATTTACATCGGATCTGCAGTGTTTATACATATATACATAAAATGTCTCTGGTATCACTTTATCAATCTATTACTACTTTTTTATCATACCTTATATTCCCTCTTTAATTCCGTTGTTCAACCATTCGTACCACCTTTCCCACACAGTATAATAATCTGAATTCTCATCGTTATTTATTTCATACGTTAATTTACTCATCTCTGCGCACTCCAGGATTTTTCTAATTATAAGTTCTTCTGGTGGCAGGGTTTTCTCTTTCCAGAGTTGTGCGTATGCCAGTCTAGCAGCTGTGGTTATGTGTATTATCAGATGGATCTTTTTCTTTCTATACCCCTTTTTTACTATTCTCAGGAGAAATATTTCCGGTGTCAATTCTATGTCTTCTCCAATTATTTCTTGTATCCAACTCCAAATTTTATTCCAGTCTCTTTTCACTTCGGGGCATGTCCACTACATATGAAAGAAGGTGCCCTGACCATGGCCGCATTTCCAACAGTTGGGGTGCATATTGGGGAACATTTTAGCTAATCTGGCAGGTGCTATGTACCACCTGTGAAGCATTTTGTATTGATTCTCTTTATAGGTCGCGGCTCTAGTTAATTTATAATTTTTGTTCCATGCCTCTTCCCATTCATTGAAATTTAGAGTATGTCCTATGTTTTTCTCCCATACTCTTAATTGGTTTTTAGCTGTCTTTTCAAATCTATCCTCCTCTAACAAATAGTTATATAATTTGGCCAAAACATTTTTCTCCGGTCCCATCAAAATTTTGTCTAGTCCATTATATCCTAATTCCAAGCCATAATCTTCCTTGTCTTTCTGATATCTTGATTTTACTTGTAGGTAAGTCCACCAATCTAAATTTATACCTTGGTCTCTCAAAGTGTCAATTGATTTAAGGTTTCCTCCCCCATCTAATATATCTTTATATCTGCACATTTTCTCCATTCCCCACCTGTTTGGCTAGATCAAAGCTTCCATCGTGGAGAGCCATTTGGGGACTTTTGTGTAGTAACGCTGTCTGATTCTGGTCCATGTTTGGATTAAGGATTCCCTGATTTTATGCCTATGGAAATAGGTTTTCTTTTTTTTGTCTGTATCCCACAAATATGCATGCCACCCCTTCTGGAGGTCGTGGCCTTCTAGAGTTAGAATTCTCCTATTTTCCAGAGTGGCCCACTCCCTTATCCATACTAGCTTGGCTGCCTTATAATATGATTCCCAGTCTGGGAGTCCAAAACCTCCCATATTTCTTTTTCCCTGTAGGATTTTAAGTGAAATCCTTGATTTCTTCCCGTCCCATAAAAATTCCCTAATATTTTTATTTAATTCTAAAAAGAATTTTTTATCTAGAGTCACAGGTATATTTTGGTATAGGAATAGAATTTTGGGAAGAATGTTCATCTTGATCGCAGCTATCTTACCTACAAATGATAATTTAATTTTCTTCCATCTGTCCAAATCTTGTTTCACTTTTCTAATTAGGGGAACATAGTTATCTTCCTTTAGGGATGAGCACCTTTTAGTAATGCAAATTCCTAGGTATTTTATTTTTTTGACTACCTGTAATCCCAACGATTTTTCTAGCCCTTTTTCCTGGACTTCAGTTAAATTCTTAGTTAGTATTTTAGTTTTAATTTTGTTCAATTTAAGTCCTGCCACCTCGCCATACTTACCCAATTCCTCTAATGCTTTTGGTCCAGATTCTAAAGGATCTTCTAATATTAGGGCCACATCATCCACTAATGCTTGCGTTTTGTAGATTTCTTTCTTGATCTTAAGACCTTTAATTTCTTTATTTCCTCTAATTTTCCGTAATAAGACTTCTAGGGCCAAGATAAATAATAATGGTGAAAGGGGGCAGCCTTGCCTTACCCCCTTCCTAATCTGGAACCCTCTTGTCCTGTCACCATTCACAAGAATGCTTGCCCTTTGGTTATCATAGATAGTTTCTATCATTTTTACAAAATTTGCTCCGAATCCCATTTATCTAATTTGGTTAATCATAAACTTCCAATTCAGATTATCGAACGCCTTTTGGGCGTCCAAAAAAATTATGTCCATCTGCTTTCCGGGATGCTCTTCATAATACTCCAGGGTGTTTAATACAACTCTCAAATTATCTTTAATTTGCCTCCCCGGAAGGAATCCATTTTGATCTTTATGTATCCAAACGTTTAGTATTTTTTTGAGTCTCTCGGCCATTATACTCATAAATAATTTATAGTCGGTATTAAGTAGGGATATTGGCCTGTAGTTTTGAATTTGTTTTAGGTCAGCACCTTCTTTTGGTAGAAGTGTAACATGCGTTTCCCTCCATGAGTCTGGGATTTTTGCATTTATCAGGGCCTCATTAAAAATTTCCACTAATTTTGGTTGTATTTTTTCTTTCAATTTTTTATATATTTCCCCTGGGAATCCATCTGGTCCTGGTGTTTTGTTGTTTTTTATTTTGGAGAGGGCTGTTTTAAGTTCTTCCAGTGTTATTTTTCTGTTAAGCATTTCCCTCTCTTCCTCCATTATTTGTGGGAGCTCAGCAATTTCCAAATATTGCTCTAATTTTCCCTCTGGGGCCTCCTCTTCTTTATATAGGGCTTCGTAATATTCCCTTACTCTTTCTAATTTCTCTTCTTCTTTGTTTAGAAGATTACCCTTAGCATCTTCTAACACATGAATTTGCCCTTTTTCATTTTCTTTTTTCAGTTTGTAGGCCAACCACCTTCCCGATTTATTGGCATTTTCAAAATAATTCTCGGCCAGTCCACCCAACTGCACTGGAAACAAGCCACCACCAGAACGGAATAAAGCAGTTGCAATCCTTTAATTAAGTTCAGCACAGCAAACACAGGCAGGAGAAAGGCACAAGCCGGAAACAAGGTTTAAAGTTAGCACTACACGCAATTGCAGTGTAGCGCCTTTTATATACGCAGCAATAAATCAAGTGGCAATTAAACAGTTAACATCACCCCTCCTTCCCCTAGCTGGCCTGTAGGAGGAGCACAATAAATCAATCGGCAATCAAACAGTTAACATCACCCCTCCTTCCCCTAGCTGGCCTGTAGGAGGAGCACAATAAATCAATGGCAAACTCCATGCCCCCCCATCTCCGATGAAAGAGTTTGCTTCGTTTTGTGCACGAGCGGTAAAGACTTCTCAAACAGCTGATGACACGCCCCCGGAGAGTCCAGCAGCTTGTCCCCTCCTCATCGTCCTCCCCAGTGATGGCGAGACCCAACCGAGGCTCGACAGGCAGCTCCTCTCTACCAGGAGTCCACCTGCAGGAAACAAAATAAAGATGTTAGTATAGCAACCATTCTACCCACTGGGACCTGGTTTATTTGGATATTTACGATGATACCAACGGAGCAACCGGTCGGCATGAATGTCTGGAGCTGCCACCCAAGATGCTTGTGCTAGTGGATAACCCTTCCACCGTACTAAGTACTGTAACCTGCCTCTACGTAGACGTGAATCCAATACTTTATCTATCTCATATTGATCTGAATGACTCGGTCCCGGGGAAACAGGCTGATGTGTGGGCCTTTCCTCTTTGACAGGTTTAAGGAGGCTGCTATGACAAACAGGATGTATTTTTCCTAACAGTGAAGGTAGCTTAAGCATGACAGTGACAGGGTTGATCACACGTGTTATAGGAAAAGGACCTATGTATTTGGGACCTAGTTTCCTACTAGGTAATCGTAATTTCAAGTATTTTGTAGATAGATACATGTGATCCCCTACAGAAAACGGTTTTGGGTCTGCTCTTTTTTTATCGACATAAAGTTTGTATTCATTTGCTGCTTTTTGAAGCGCCGTTTTTACCGCTGCCCACGTTTGTCGGATCTTGTCGGCCCAACCGGAATGCATAGATACACCTGTAGCTGGAGGTTCTACCTCAGGTATGGCAGGGAATTCTCTTCCATAGATGATTTGGAAAGGAGAAAATCCCGTGCTACGGTGGCTGATATTGTTGTACGCGACTTCAGCGAACGGGAGTAAGGCAGACCAATCAGTTTGCTGATACGAAACGTAGCAACGTAGATATCGTTCCACAGCGGCATTAGCCCGTTTGGCTGCTCCATTTGTACTGGGATGGGAGGCTGAACTTAATCCTTGAGTAGACCCTATCCTATGAATGAAAGACCTCCAAAACTGGGCGGTGAACTGGACACCCTGATCTGATATAATACACTTCGGGACCCCGTGAAGGTGGTAGATATGTTGTATAAACATGTCTGTCAATCATCGGGCAGATGGTAAACCCCGACAGGGTATAAAATGCGCCTGCTTTGAAAATAGGTCTACTACTGTCCAAATAATGTTATGTCCATTGCTGGGCGGAAGGTCCACTATAAAATCCATCGCCACCTCCTCCCACGGACGACTAGGATCAGCCACCGATTGTAATCGACCGAGTGGTTTCCCTGACCATGGTTTTGCTGCCGCGCATGTTGGGCACGTTTTTACGTAACGTTCAATTTCACCACACATTCGTGGCCACCAAAATTGACGTCTAATCAGGTGAAGTGTTTTAAGGAAACCATAGTGACCTGCTGGTTTGGCATCATGGCACCGTCTTAAAACTGTAGCTCGCAGCGGTTCTGGAATGTATAAACAATCCCCATTCCACCCTAATCCATCTCGTAGGATTACTGACGTTTGGTTTTGATTTACCCACGTATCCTGGCTGATAGCTATCCGAAGATTCGTTAAGAAGGACGCTTCTTTCCGTAACACCGCCGCAACCGCATTCCCACTCTCAATAGGTGGTATAAGAGATTCCACTACTTCCTCGCGCTTACTGTTATATTGTGGCATACGAGAAAGTGCATCGGCGAGGAAGTTCTTTCCTGCTGGCACATATTTGAGTCTGAAATTGAATCTTCGAAAATATTGTGCCCAGCGTAGTTGCTTTGGGGACAGATGTCTAGGCGTTTGTAATGCCTCTAAATTTTTATGGTCTGTCCATACCTCAAACGGGATAGTAGCCCCTTCCAGGATGTGACGCCACGTAAGTAGAGCCCAACGGACAGCGAAGGCCTCCTTTTCCCAGATCGCCCACCCTCGCTCTGTGGTGTTTAATTTGCGTGAGGTATAAGCACAAGGGCGTATCCTATCCTGTTCATCTTTTTGCAGCAACACAGCTCCCACAGCAACATCACTAGCATCGGCTTGAACGATGAATTCACGAGACAGATCAGGGTGTTTAAATACCGGTTCTCTGGTGAAAAGATATTTCAACTGTTCAAACGCACTTTGACATTGAGCTGTCCATTGCAATAACTGGTTTGGTCTTGGTTTTATCACAGGGGATTTAGTGCGTAACAGGTCTGTTAACGGTAGTGCTATAGCAGCAAATGCGGGGACGAATTGGCGATAGAAATTCGCGAAACCAAGGAAACTTTGGAGTTGTTTCCTGGTTTTCGGCGCTTGCCACTCAACTATAGCTTGGACTTTACGTGGATCCATTTCTATCCCATCGCTTGAGATCCTGTACCCAAGGTAATCTATTTTTGATTTATGGAACTCACATTTCGAAAGTTTTATAAACAGTTTAGCAGCTAACAACTTCTCTAAAACCTGACGGACTAACACAACGTGTTCTTCCAAGGTGCGCGTATATATTAGAATGTCGTCTAAATAAACAAGAACTCCTCTATACAAATGTTCATGCAAAACTTTGTTGATAAGCTGCATGAACACCGCTGGAGCGCCTTGAAGTCCAAACGGCATAACTCTATATTGGTAGCTACCAAGAGGGCAGTTGAAAGTGGTCTTCCATTCATCACCCTGTTTGATACGTACTCGGTAGTACGCTTCCCGTAAATCGAGTTTTGTAAATACCCGTCCTGTAGATAGCGCAGCTAACAAATCCTTCATAAGCGGAAGGGGGTATAGATGTTCTATACATACTCCATTCAAATCTCGGAAGTCAACACATAACCGAACCCCACCGTCCTTCTTCTCCCTGAAGAAGACTGGGGCAGCCATCCTAGATCTACTAGGGACGATGAAACCTCTAGCTAAATTTTTGTCGATATATTGTTGTAACTCGGATAATTCTTGTTGGGTCATGGAATACATTCGAGGTTTCGGTAACTTAGCCCCAGGCACCAACTCGATAGCGCAATCCGTAGTCCGATGGGGGGGGTAGTACTTCGCATTCCTCTTCACTAAATACGGCTGAAAGGTCTTGGTAAACAATAGGAAAGTCTGGTGTAAGCAACACCTCTGTGGAGGCACAGCTATTGTCCTGTCCCTCACTCGACTGTCCCACTGAAGAAGCAGGGGATGGGACAGCAGGTCCCAAAGGGATTCTAAGCTTACGGTAACCCCCCTCCCACCAGATGTGAGGTTGCCATTTATCTAACCATGTGAGACCCAGAATAACTGGCTCTATCATTTTTTCAACCACAATAAACTGGATGGACTCTTGATGTTCACCTATCGCCAACAACACTTGTTCAGTTACGTGGTTAGCAGGTGCCCCCCCCCCAATAACGACCCGTCCATCTGTTCGAACTTCACAGGAACTTTTAGCTTTTTTATCTGTAGGCCCAGAGCATCCACCACACTTCTCCGCACCAGACAACGGGTACATCCAGTGTCTATTAAAGCACCATACTGAAAACCCGTTGTGCTTCGGGGATTCCTCAGCACCACAGGTATGACAAAAGGGAACACAGTTTTGCTCACCATAGGGTCCTCCGGCTCGTCGTCATCACTGTCGCCCGACACCACCGGGAATTTCCCCACCACAGTGGTTGGTGTAATATCATGAGCCTGATGGTCTACGACGGACTTTGGTCCTTGAAGTGCTTGGGTACGTTCTTGTGGCTGCCGTGGTCGGCCTCTGGTCGCTACCCCCGTAGCCGGCTTTTGGGCCTGTACTCATAACGGAGGTACAGGGCATTCAGCCGCTCTGTGTCCTATCTGATTGCAGCGAAAACAACGAAACGCCGGTCGCTGAGACCTTTCAGGTGGGACGCTGCTGGGCAGAGGTACTTGAACCCGCGTGGATGGTGGCTTTTCTGAGGCCCTCTCCGTGGGAACCTGTCTCTGTCCCACATTAACTTCCGACCGAGGCCTAAACTCCCGGAGGGTAATGTCCAGTTCAATAGCGGCTTTAAACCAAACAGCCAGGCGTGGAGCCAGGCCTCGGTACGCACAGGCTTGACGTAACTCACGATCCAACCCCATCCGAAATTGCTGGACTAGCATCCGTTCGGGCCAGTCCCTTAAGCGACTAGCAATTTTCCGGAAATCACGTACATAGTCTTTTGCAGGAACACCCCACTGTTTGAGGGCTACAAGATCTCCTTCCGCGATTTGTACACTGGAGTCATCCTCAAAAGCAGACCGGAGAGCTTCCAAGAACCTACCCACGTCCACCAGTTCTCTAGCATGGTTGCGATGTAATCCCGCCACCCAATCTGCTGTATCGCCGGTTAACACAGCCGTAATGGCTACCACCATGGCCCATTGTGATGGATACCAGCGACCATACTGGTCTAGATGACTAACCACCTGGCTTAAGAACAACGCCACATGGTCTGGGCTCCCGTCAAAGGTGGCTTGCAGTGCAGGAGGGCCCCAGATTGGAGGTGGTGCCCACATCCCAGGAACCGGGATCCATGCTGGGGGTGGTACAGGCAGTCTGTTCTCCCCATCTCTCCTCAGGTCTCCAACGGGCCTCCGTTTCCCCACAGGACGTTGTGCCCTCCTTCCAGCTCCTACCTCTCTTCTGGTCAATGGTTGTTCGGAACCCCTGGTGCTGTCCTCCCTCTTAGGCAGGTGGTAGTCCCGGTCTTCGATTTGGCCCTTTCCTTTTCCTGTTTCCTGTTCCCTTTGGAATTTGGGGATAGCAATGCGAAACTGAACCTCTGACCTGGAAAGGCCCTCATCCTGCCAAGACTTGCCTTGTAACGGCTCCGCCCCAGTGGCCCAGGGTTGCCAAGACGGGGCGTCCCGGAAACTCCCTTCTCCAAACCAATCTCTTATGGCATCCATAGCACTGGGTTCAGGCCCTGTAGTATCATAGCCCCAGTCCGCCTCTTCGTCGTCTGTCCAACGTCTCTCCCGCCAACCTCTAAATGACGGACCCAACAGGGGGTAGATGGCCATTGGGGCCCAGTATGAGTAGAACTAGGCCACCAGCCCCCACCGGAAACCTGTCCCGAAGGGTCTAGCCCTTGACTCTGCGCACCAGCCGTCTCCACACAGTCCTCCTCACATGGCTGGCGCAGCTTGGGTCTGACCACCGGTTGGTGAGGGGTTGCTGTTTGTAGCTTCTTCTCTTCCACAACCACCTCCTCCACGTCAGCCTCTAGAGGGACCTCCAACTCCGAATCACCTAGCGCCGTCCCTTCTGCCATCACTGACAGCCTTTCTCGCCGGACCACAGCTAGGGAACGTAGGCAGTTGAAATTGGTGGGTGGGGGAGCACTAACTTTCTCTCGGCCAGTCCACCCAACTGCACTGGAAACAAGCCACCACCAGAACAGAATAAAGCAGTTGCAATCCTTTAATTAGGTTCAGCACAGCAAACACAGGCAGGAGAAAGGCACAAGCCGGAAACAAGATTTAAAGTTAGCGCTACACGCAATCGCAGTGTAGCGCCTTTTATATACGCAGCAATAAATCAAGTGGCAATTAAACAGTTAACATCACCCCTCCTTCCCCTAGCTGGCCTGTAGGAGGAGCACAATAAATCAATGGCAAACTCCATGCCCCCCTATCTCCGATGAAAGAGTTTGCTTCGTTTTGTGCGCGAGTGGTAAAAACTTCTCAAACAGCTGATGACACGCCCCCGGAGAGTCCAGCAGCTTGCCCCCTCCTCGTCGTCCTCCCCAGTGATGGCGAGACCCAACCGAGGCTCGACAATAATATTGTTTTGTTCTTTTTATGTTTAGGGCTAGTTCCTCTTGGTCAAAAATGTTCATTTTGTGTCTCCACATTATCCAATTTTGTTTTGTTACTTCATCTCCAGGGTTAATCTGAAGCTTCCTTTCTGCTTCTCCTAGGTGATTGAGAATGTCTTCCAAGGATTTCCTTTTTTCTTTTCTTTTAAATGCATTGTAGGATATCACTACCCCTCTTAAATAGGCCTTCATAGCATCCCAGACTACTTCTCGAGGTGCTCCCTGGTTCTCATTTTCTTCAAAGAAGAACTTTACTTCTTCTTTCAATTTTTCTATGCATTCTTTGTCGTTCAGTAATTTCACATTAAACCTCCATCTCTGATGTTTTTTTCTCTTTACACTCTTCCAAATTATTTCAAGGGGGTTGTGGTCTGCCCAAATATTTGGGCTAATATCTGCTGACCTGATATCTAATCCCACCTTCCTGGTAACCCATGCTATGTCTATTCTAGACCATGACTTTTGCGGGTGGAAATAGAATGTATACTGTCTTACATCTGGATGCAGGGTTCACCAAATGTCAATTAAATTTAATTCATCAGCTAAATTATTTCATTTCATTTATTTAAATTTCTATACCGCCCTTCTCCAAAATAGGACTCAGGGCGGTGAACAGCCAAAGTAAAAAACAATACATACAAAATTTAAAAGCAGTTTAAAATAATTAAATATTTGGCTGAAAATTAAAACAACCCAATTTAAAATCGATTTAAAATTCACTCAAGCCAGGCCAGCTAGTTGAAATAAATGGGTTTTCAGGGCCCGATGAAAAATCCGGAGGTCTGTTATTGTACGTATCTCTGGGGGGGAGGTTGTTCCAGAGGGTGGGCGCCGCCACAGAGAAGGCTCTCCCCCTGGGGGTCACCAGCCGACATTGTCTGGCAGACGGCACCCTGAGGAGGCCCACTCTGTGCGAGTGTACTGGCCGGTGGGAGGCTATTGGTGGCAGAAGGCGGTCTCGTAAGTACCCCGGCCCTAAGCCATGGAGCGCTTTAAAGGTGGTCACCAACACCTTGAAGCGCACCCGGAAGACCACCGGGAGCCAGTGCAGCTCGCGCAGGAGAGGTGTTACATGGGAGCACCTCGTCGCCCCCATAATCCCCCGCGCGGCCGCGTTCTGGACCAGCTGGAGCCTCCGGGTGCACCCCAGGGGGAGCCCCATGTAGAGAGCGTTGCAGTAGTCCAGGCGGGAAGTGACGAGTGCCTGAGTGACTGTGCGTAGGGAGTCCCGATCTAGAAAGGGGCGCAACTGGCGTATCAGGCGGACCTGATAAAAAGCCCCCCTGGCCACGGCCGTCAAATGATCTTCTAACGACAGCCGTGCATCCAGGAGGACGCCCAAGTTACGAGCCCTCTCCGTGGGGACGAGTGATTCGCCCCCAATAGCCAGCGATGGTGTCAGCTGGCTATATCGGGACGCCGGAAGCCACAGCCACTCGGTCTTGGAGGGGTTGAGTCGAAGCCTGTTTCTCCCCATCCAGGCCCGCACGGCCTCCAGGCACTGGGACATCACTTCAAGGGCATCATTGGGGTGGCCTGGGGTGGAGATGTACAGCTGGGTGTCGTCAGCGTACTGATGAAACTCCACCCCGAAGCCACGGATGATCTCACCCAACGGCTTTACATAAATGTTGAACAGAAGGGGCGAGAGGACCGACCCTTGTGGCACCCCACAAGCAAGGTGCCTCGGGGTCGACCGCTGCCCCCCTGTCAACACGGATTGTGACCGGTCAGAGAGGTAGGAGGAGAACCACCGCAGAACGGTGCCCCCCACCCCCAACCCCGCCAACCGGTGCAACATGATACCATGGTCGCTGGTATCAAAAGCCGCTGAGAGGTCTAACAGGACCAGGATAGAGGAACAACCCCTATCCCGAGCCCTCCAGAGATCATCCACCAACGCGACCAATGCCGTTTCCGTGCTGTGCCCAGGCCGGAAGCCGGACTGGAGCGGGTCTAGATAGACAGCTTCATCCAGGTACTGGGGAAGCTGTTGCGCAACCACACTCTCAACAACCTTCGCAACAAAGCAAAGGTTGGAGACTGGACGATAGTTAGCCAAAACAGCCGGATCCAGAGAGGGCTTCTTGAGGAGGGGCCTCACAACCGCTTCTTTCAAAGCAGCCGGCAGGACCCCCTCACTCAAAGAAGCGTTAACAATCTTCTGGAGCCAGCCTCGTGTCACCTCCTGGGAAGCCAGTACCAGCCAGGAGGGGCACGGGTTCAATAAACATGTGGTTGCGTTCAGCCGTCCCAGGACCCTGTCCATGTCCTCGGGAGCCACAGGATCGAACTCCCCCCAGATAACACTCTCAAGACCTGCCTCAGTCATCCCGTCCGGACATACCCAGTCAGAGGCCAGCCCTTCCCGAATCTGAGCGATTTTGTCATACAGATATTGCACAAAGTCCTCAGCTCGGCCCTGCAAGGGGTCATCCCGCACCTCCAGATGGAGGAGGGAGCGGGTCACCCCAAACAGGGCAGCCGGGCGATTATCTGATGACGCGATAAGAGCGGCAAAATAACTAGATTTCGCCGCTTTTATCGCCACTAGGTAGGTCTTAATATGAGACCTCACCAGTGTTCAAATCAAAGAATGCTCTTGGTAAATTTGTTCTTTTGTTTTTATTTAGTTTATTACTTTTATAATCTTTGACCGGATCTACAATGCCATTGAAGTCGCCTATAATACAAATCTCGCTATGTGCCATTTTTCCTAATTGTTCATGGAGTTTTTGGAAGAATTCTCCTTGTTTTTTATTTGGAGCATAAATATTCTCCATTAGCATTTTGGAATTACCTCTAGAGACCTCAATCATGAGAACTCTGCCCTTTGTATCGTTTTACTTTAATTCAGCTTCTATTCCCTTTTTTACATAAATTACAACCCCCCTCTTTTTTTTCTCTGCTAATGAGGTGAATATTTTACCGAATTTAGTATACTCTAGGCAAGCGGCCTCATCCTTTTTTATATGGACCTCCTGTAAGCAGATTATATCTGTGTTTTGTTTCGCCAGCTTTGTAAGTGTTAGCTTCCTCTTTTTATAGTCATTCAATCTGTTAACATTTATTGATATTAATTTTAAGTTATTCATTCCTGATTTCCTTGTCTAGTTCCTAGTTCCTGTTTGTTCTTATGGCTCTTACTGGTCTTGCTTTTTTCCCTTTGACTTCTTCTTCTTCTGTCTTCTTTTCCTCTGCGATTTCTTCTTTACTGTTTCGTTTTTGTGAGGTTTCTTCTTCTAAATTAATTGCCTCGATTTCCTCTTTACTACTCTGTTCTTCTTTCGTCTCTCTTAGCTGGTCGAGGAAATCCTGAGCCGAACTCAAACTGTCTATTTTTATTCTCCTCCCCTGCCAGGTGATTAGCATCCCTTCTGGCAAGAGCCATCTAAATAGTATATTCCTTTTGTTCAATTGCATGGCTAGGAATCTGTAGTCCTTTCTTACCTCCCTCACTCTTCTTGGCACCTGCTTTAATATAATCACCTCTTTTCCTCTGTACGTAATTTGCCCCTCTCTCGCTATGTTATACAAGATGTCTTTTACTTTCTTCCTTGCAAACCTCATGTGTACTTCCCTTGGGAGCCTATTTCTCCTCGCATAATTTGTTTGAACCCTATAGACGTCATCCAATTCTCTAATAATTTCTTTTTTATTCTGTTGGAGCACTCCCGCTATTAATTCAGCCGTTTTTTCTCCCAGGTCTTCCTCTTTGTCTTCTATGACATTTTGGAACCATAGGTAGAATGATGCCCTGTCCATTTCCAGTTGGATTAATGAGTCTTCTAATTGCTTATTCTGCATCGTCAACGTCTGGTCTACCGTATCTAGTTTTTTCTCATTTTTCTCAATTCTTTGCTCCGACTTCTGGATCCTTTGCTCGTTATTGAATATTGAAACTTGAATTTCATTCATCTTCTTGTCCAGTTCGTGTATGTCTGTTTTTAGTTCAGAGTGATTATTTGACATTTTCTCTTGCATAGCCATCATCGTTTCTTGTATTAACGTCAATGATGATTGGACGGTTTGCAGTGATGGTGTTATTGCGGGTTTTTCCGTTTTTGGTAGGCCTTCCATTGATTTCTGCAAAGCTGGGGAGGAGGTCATAGTTATAGTGGGATTTGAGGGTGTTTTCTTTCCAGTTTTCAAGATCGTAAAGGACATACTCGTCATTTCTCTCAGAATTATTTTTTGATCTCTGATTATCCTCTCAATATTTCTCCAAATTTTCATTCACCGGTTGCCACCTTTTTAATTTTTTTTTTCATTAATTTTGTTGTTTTAAGGTACTAATATTTGTCCTAATTCTCAACTAATTCTCAGCTATGAGGAGGATCTAGTATTCCTTCAAATTCAGATTGACCAACAATATCGCTTTCAGTCGGACTCTCGGCTAGATAGCGCTTAAATCACAATATTAATAATATCAATTGATTAATTGTAGTTGATTAAATACTAATTACTTATTTATACTTGATTAATTTAACAGCTAGTAAATGGTTAATTAATAGTTAAAAATTGATTCTCTTTGTGGGGGATTTGTTCAGGTCCCTTAAATATAAACAATATCTATCATTTTCTGATGACTTAATTAACGCAATTCCTGGAAGAAACATCCTATCTAGATCCGTTCCAGTCGGGTTTCAGGTCTGGGCACAGCACGGAAATGGCATTGGTTGCGTTGGTGGATGATCTCTGGAGGGCTCGGGACAGGGGTTATTCCTCTGTTCTGGTCCTATTAGATCTCTCAGCAGCTTTTGATACCATCGACCATGGTATCATGCTGCACCAGCTGGAAGAGTTGGGGGTGGGAGGCACTGTGTTGCGGTGGTTCTCCTCCTTTCTCTCCGACCGGTCGCAGTTTGTGTTGGCAGGGGGGCAGAGGTCGACCCCGAGGCCCCTTATATGTGGTGTGCCGCAGGGATCGGTCCTCTCGCCCCTTCTGTTCAACATTTATGTGAAGCCGCTGGATGAGATCATCCGTGGCTTTGGGGTGAGATACCATCAGTACGCTGATGACACCCAGCTGTACATCTCCACCCCAGGCCACCCCAAGGATATACAGTAACTTTTAGAGATAATGATTGTTTAATAGAAAAGGGTGGAACGAAGATTACTGGAAAATTGAAAGATGGTTTGTATGTATTATCTAATAATAATGTTACAAATGCTGTATACTCGAATGTCAAACCACATGATGAATGTGTTCACTTGCTCCACAGACGAATGGGGCATATCAGTTTTAAGATGCTGCAGAAAACTGTTAAATTAGTTGATGGGTTGAAGCTGAAGCCATGTAACCAGTATTTAAATTGCAATATTTGTAATCAGCAAAAGAGCAGAACACTCCCTGCCAATAGGTTTGACGGATTTAAAATGAAGAGACCACTGGAAGTGGTATTTGCTGATCTAATAGGGCCAATGAAAGCTAGTCTAGGGGGTGCTTGTTATGTCCTAAGCATAGTTGACCATTACTCCAGGTATGGTTTTTGCTACCTATTGAGGAATAAGACAGATACATTTCGGTGTTTTGTTCAGTGTGTCAGCGTTCCAAATTAGGCTCTCTTCCAGCGCTGACATAGAGAGAACAGAAGCTTGATTTATTGCTGAGATGAACTTTTACCTAGTCTTTGTATGTTATAGATAGGGTTTCCTGGGAGACAAGGAGGGGGGCACATTCCTGTGAAAAGAACGTGCTGGGATGTAGAGATGGATTTGCATGATGGCCAATGAGACATTGGGGTTGGAGTGCGGAAGAGGAGGGGGTTGGAAGGAGGGGCCAGTTTGGCTGCAAAATGAATCAGAAATGTCGGACTCTGCTATTCTTAAAATAAAAGTGATTCATTAGAGAGCTTGCGTTTGAGAATGAAGTTTTTTTCAAGATAGCACCGAAACCTGACAGACAGCCAAACTCTCCTCCAAATCCAGGCTGGCTGAGTTTAAATCATCCCGTTCCCTCCCAGACATCTGGTCGGCGGACTATGGCTGAAGCCAAGCTCTCGGAGGAAAGCCTGCTTCAAGAGACGGGAGGAGCAGAAGCAGTCGTGATTCCAGCCAACTTGGAAAATACAAAGGTTCAACTTTCTCCGCCTTCCCTCCCCGCAGAACTTCAAGCAAAGAAACGTGAGGCAGATAAGTACCCGGGGACTGTGCCAAAAGCCTTAGAGGCGAAATTTCCTTTTGCAAATGTAAAAGATAAAGAAAAACCCCTAAGTGAATTGGGAAGGGCGAGCTGAGGATGGGAATGGCAGCGAAGCCCAGACAAGGCAGCACCTCCCCACCCCAGGATGAGAGACGAGGCAGAGGACTATCAACACCAAGGCTGGCCCTCCAGAGCTCAGCACAGAGAGGAGAGGGCAGAGAGGGAGGAGCCACCCCAGTTCAGAGGGAAGTTCGATAGTGACCCAGACAACCTCGCCCAATTCCTCGATTCAGCTGAGATATACATAGAGCGGTTCGGACACCTCTACCCTTTCCCCAGAGCCCTAGTGAATGCTATCTCGGAAGGGCTGGAGGGAGAAGCAAAGAGGTGGTCAGCATCACTCTACAAATACAGGGCCCCCCAGCTACGAGATGCAGATGGGTTCTTGCAACTATTGAGAGCCCGTTATGAGGAGGAGGAGGAGGACCCCATGTGGAAGACGAGCTCAGAAACCTAATGCAGAGGGGGAAGCCTATCAGAGAGCATATCCATGAATTCAGGAGAGTCATTGGGACACTGCCTCCCCTACCAGAGCGATTGCTGGTGTATTTTTTTAGAACAAGCCTAGATAAAAGAATTTCCCAAGTGACTGCCTATCGTGACATCCCAAACCGACTCGCTGAATGGTTCTGGGTAGTGATAAAAGTCGACAGAGGGCTGCGGGCGAGTGACACGTCAAAACCACCAGAGGGAAAGGAGAGAGGCCGACCAGACCAGGGGCCACTCAACAGACGAGAAACCCCAACATCACAGCCCTCCTACAGACCAACTGCCCCACGGAGCCCACTAAAATGCTACAGATGTGGAGGAAGCGGCCACATAGCAGCAAGATGTGGAACGCCTAGACCGGGACCAGCTCCACCACCCAAAGCACGACCGGAACAAGGGCCCAAGCACGTCACCCACGTACCGCAGGAAGCTCCCAAAATCCCGGAATTTTTCGCTCATCTGACCGAAACCAGAGGAATCCCAGATGAGGGAGATCAGTCCCCCGAACCCTATGACACAGAGGACGAAGGCGAGGATGACCCGATGGTGAGTGGACCCGTCCATCCTTTTCTTTTCCCCATACGCCTAACAGCCCCCAAAACAGGGGCCCAAGAGACTTTCCAAGCCCTAATAGACTCGGGTAGCACACGGTGCCTAATCAACCCCGTTACAGTTCAATTGCAGTTGCCACGGCTTTTGGGGAAAATTCACCCCGTTTTTCACAGTAGCCTTCTAAAACCTGTAGTGGGGTCTACTTTAAGGCCAACGCCACGTGAACCCCCTGGGCCCCTGGTTGTTGGGGGACAAATGCACTACGAAGTGCAGCGGATTCTTGATTCAAGATGGCACAGGGGGCGCCTCCAGTACTTAATTAAATGGAAGGGTTACCCAGTGTCAGAGGCTTCCTGGGTGAAGAGCGCAAACATTCAAGCTGATCGCCTTATAGCAAAATTCCATGCAGACCACCTGGGAAAGCCGGGGGGGGGGTGCACAGCCAGGGAGGGGCTGATGAGACTAATCTTGTTGTGTTTTCCCTATGGGATAGGTGATGTCGCAGAAGTGAAGGGAGAGGGGCCGGATGTCAGCGTTCCAAATTAGGCTCTCTTCCAGCGCTGACATAGAGAGAACAGAAGCTTGATTTATTGCTGAGATGAAATTTTACCTAGTCTTTGTATGTTACAGATAGGGTTTCCTGGGAGACGAGGAGGGGGGCACATTCCTGTGAAAAGAACGTGCTGGGATGTAGAGATGGATTTGCATGATGGCCAATGAGACATTGGGGTTGGAGTGCGGAAGAGGAGGGGGTTGGAAGGAGGGGCCAGTTTGGCTGCAAAATGAATCAGAAATGTCGGACTCTGCTATTCTTAAAATAAAAGTGATTCATTAGAGAGCTTGCGCTTGAGAATGAAGTTTTTTTCAAGATAGCACCGAAACCTGACACAGTGGATCAAGTTTGTCGTGAGAAAAACAAAGCAAAAAATAGTTACCATTGTAACTGATAACGGTACTGAGTTTGTAAACACGAGGTTTAAATCAATGTTGGACAATGCTGGTATAAAACATAAATGTTCAGCTCCATATAAACCACAACATAACTCATATGTTGAAAGGAGAGGACAAACTGTGTTTTATCTTCTGGCTGTTCACCGCCCTGAGTCCTTCGGGAGAAGGGTGGTATAGAAATTTAATAAAATAAAATAAATAAATAAATAAACTTTACAAGTAAATACTGGAAAAATGAAGCTTTGCCCACTATCGAGGAATGGACTTTGAAGATGGCCAGTTTTGCAGAGATGGCGAAGATTTCAGCATATTTAAAAGATTGTTCACAAGAGACTTATGAATGGGAATGGAAAAAGTGGATAGATTATGTTCAGAACAAATATCAAACTAGGAAGTATCAAATAGCTTTTATTTGAAAATGTTATATTAAGATAGAAATATTTTAATGTAATGAAGATGAAAATTTATAAGCGGGAGGGAGGGGTTCAAGTTTTATATAAGTTTTATACAAAGGAGGGGTTTTTTTTCTTTTTTTTTTACCTGATATGAGTATACTTTGCGGAAGTCCGGGGGGGGAGGGTTAGGGTGGGTTAGGGAGGTTGGGAAGTTGGGAAGTTGGGGTGGGTGGAGGGGGGGGGAAAGGGGTGAAAATGTAATTGTAAAACTCTTGCAATAAAAAAAAAAATTAAACAAAGTTCCTACAACATATAATGAGTTAACCACATTTCCACCTGAAGACCAGGGCGTGTGGAGATCTGTGATGACTAAAGAACTAAAATCTTTGCAGAATTTAAATGTGTATGAAACTGTAAAAATACCACAAGGTAGAACTATACTCGGTAGTAAGTGGATATATAAATTAAAGACTGGTATAAAGGGTGAACCAATATATAAGGCTAGGCTGGTAGCTCAAGGATTTAATAAATCTCCTGAAGATTATGATGAGGTATTTGCTCCAAATTTAAAAGTCATTACACTAAGAGCAGCGTTGGTATGGGCAGCTAGATATAAATATATAGTTAATCATTTGGATGTAGAGACTGCATACCTACATGCACCACTACAGCACGAAATCTATTTAAAGAAACCCTCAGGATTAGAGGAGAATGGGACATCTGACTGTTGGTTATTAAGGAAAAGCCTTTATGGGTTAAAACAGTCAGGGTACGAATGGAACCAGTGTATTGTAAGAACATTAGAGAAGATTGGATTCAAAGCAGGATTAGCAGATCCATGTTTATTTAGAATGGAGAGGGATGGTAAAGTGTCGTTATTACTTTTTACTGACGACATAGCTTTGATTACAGAAAATGAACAAGAGACCAGCAGGATTGTTGATCAATTAAAAACTCATTTCAGAATTAAAAATCTAGGGGATATACAACAATACCTGGGTTTACGAATTGAAAAAAACCAGGGGAGGATTTAAATTGTCCCAAACTGATAAAATCAATAATTTATTAAAACAATTTAGGATGGAGTTATGTAAACCATCAAAGACACCTATGGTTCAAGACTATTGTAACACTGATGTAAACAGTGTTTGTTTGATAAAGGGATTTACCAATTGCTGGTTGGCAGCTTATCATATATCAGCAATTGGTCTAGGCCCGATAGTTCTTATAGTGTTAACCAATTGGCAAGGTTTAACAAGGAACCTACAGAAAGACACTGGCAGGGAGCAAAACGTATCCTAAGGTATTTGAAATATACCATGCATCATGCATTATATCTACAACCATCAGAAGATTTACTTGTAATTGCTTATGCGGATGCTAGTTTTGCAACAGATGTGAATACAAGGAAATCAACCTCAGGAATCGCTATATTTCTGGGAAAGTCTTTGATATGGTGGCGTTCAATTAGACAGAAGCATTTGAGTATGTCTACAATGGAGGCAGAATTTTCTTGTTTATCTTTATTATGTACTGATCTGATTAGTATTAAGCAACTGATGCTACATATAGGAATAAATGTCAGCGTTCCAAATTATGATCTCTTTCAGCGCTGACATAAATTCACAGGACTTGCTTTAATGCTGAGATGAACTTTCACCTAGTTCCTGGCTCTTCAGCAGATAGCGTTACTTGGGCAACAGAGGGAGGGGGGGAATTCCTGTGAAAAGAAAGTGTATGAGATGAAGAGATGGATCTGGATGGTGGCCAATGAGACATTGGGGTTGAAGAACGGAAAGGGAGGGGTTGGAAGGAGGTGCCAATCTTGGCTGCATCAGAGTCCAGGCATGTCGTTTGTCTATTCTTAAATAAAGAAAAAAGATTTATTAGAGACTTTGCGGTTGAGAATGAAGTTTATTTAAGATAGCAACGAAACCTGACAATAAATATAAGAGATCCTATAACAGTATACGAAGATAAACAGGCAGTGATTCAAATGGCGACGAATATAGCTGTAAAAACTAGAACGAAGCATACAGATCTTCGGTATCTAAATGTAAGAGAGTGTATAATGAACAAGATGATAGAACTTGTATATTGTGCATCGGAAGACAATGTGGCTGATCATTTCACGAAAGCACAAGGAAGTAGGAAACATAAAGATACATGTGAACAATATGGTTTGAGATTGTAAATATATTAAGCTATCCAAAGGGGAGAATGTTGGATATTTATGCTACGGTTGGGTAGGTAATATATAGAAAAACTACGTGACTTTAAATGATATAAGAAGAATGATTGGCTGTGCTATTATCAGGCAGCCATAAAAGTAGACAGGAAGCCTGGGAGCTGCTGCTCCTGCTATTTGATGATTGATCTCCTGAAGAGGGACTGTGTGTGACTGAAGAGAACTGTAAGCAAACTATGTTTTGTGTTGGAGAGTGATTATTCGAAGACGTGTTATCATTGTTTTGAGAAACCAAGTTTGTTTTTTCACTAAGAGTAAAGAATGTTTTTTTTTCACCGTTCAGAGTCTGTGAGTATCTGTGTGTTTAACCAGCAACATATCTCTTTGCTCTCCAGTCTGTTGCCTACTATGCAGAGGGAAGTTTTACCCTCAACAAGGAGTATAAATTTAAATAGAATATTGTGTTTATATGATATTGTGGGAAAATTTCACCTGGAGTTTAAAAATGTCATCCATGGCAACTGTAGCCAAAACAGGGAAAAAAACCTACTACCAAACCCCTACCTATGGCTTCCCCATCAAATCAAAGGTCAATAGAAAATATGTTGGGGAAAGAAAAACAAAACAGAGTTGACAGTAAATAGTATGCAGAATATGCTACAGATGATACAGGAAACCCTAATGAAATCACAAGAGAAAATGGCCGACAATCATGAAGAGGCGAAGGAAATTAAGAATGAGATAGGAGAGGTAAAAGAAGACATCAAAAATATGAATGACAAGATAGAAACTGTACAACAAGCAATGCTAGAGAATGAGCAAAGAATTAAGAAAATGGAAACAAAAATAGATCAAATAGACCTTAAAGTAGAAAAAGTGGAACAGAAATCATTACAATTAAATAAAGAGCTCTCAGATTCAATTATCATCAGGGTAGGGGTACCCTCATCAGGGTAGGGTTGGGGGGGTGGCGGTTGTTATTAGGGAGTCCCTTGGCCCACGGGAAGTCACTTTTCCTCAGATAGACGGGTGTGAGTCCCTCCTTATAAGTTGGGGTCCGCAAGGGCAGTTGGGCCTGCTGATTACATACCTATCTCCCAGCTGCGTATCAATGGCCCTGCCCAGGCTGCTCAATGCTCTCTCAGGGTTGGTGGTTGAATTCCCTAAACTTATTGTTCTGAGGGACTTCAATCTGCCGTCCCTGGGTGGACCATCGGGGGCGGCCCGGGAGTTCATGGCTTCCATGGCAGCCATGGACCTGACCCAGATAATTCAGGGCCCCCCTCATTTGTGACCTTATTCAGGAGGGAGGAGCGGACCTGGCAGGCATTAAGGAGACCTGGTTGGGCCATGGGGGGGGGTTCCCCTCATGGATATGTGCCCACCAGGCTTCCATGCATTTCATCAGCCGAGAGCTCAGGGCAGGGGCGGGGGGGGGTAGCGGTCATTCTAAGAGAAGGTCTTGATCCGAGGGAGACCACTGTACCTCAGATAGCCGGATGTGAGTCCCTTTTTGTGAAGTGAGGTCATGGGGTCCAGATGGGTTTGTTGATCACGTACCTGGCTCCCTGCCACGTGGCAACGACCCTGCCCGAACTCCTCAACGTCATAGCCGAGGTGGCGGCTGATACCCCTAGACTTGTGGTCATGGGGGATTTCAACCTGCCATCTATCGGTGAAACGTCTGAGGTAGCTCAGGAGTTCATGGCTTCCATGACGGCCATGGACCTGACCCAAGTAATTCATGGCCCTACTCACATAGGTGGACACACTC
Organism: Arizona elegans; assembly: GCA_022577455.1. NCBI lineage: Eukaryota > Metazoa > Chordata > Lepidosauria > Squamata > Colubridae > Arizona > Arizona elegans. The sequence continues at coordinate 16,700,631 of JAKOOJ010000019.1, read as the reverse complement.
TGGACTTAGTTTTTATCTCTGGTCAGTGGTTGAGTGGCCTTGATACAGGGGATATAGGCATTGAACCCTTGTCATGGTCTGACCACTCGCTCCTTCGACTTGACTTTCTGACCGCCGCACCCCGTCGCAGGGAGGCAGAGCCGACCAGGTGGTTCCGCCCCAGGCGCCTGATGGATCCTGATAGGTTCCAGATGGATCTTGGGCCATTTCCTGAGACTCTGGCTCATGACTCGGCTGAAGACCTGGTGGCCGCCTGGGACAGTGCGGCCGCCGGGGCTTTGGATCGTGTCGTGCCTTTGCAGGCTCTGACCCGGCACCGAACTCACTTAGCTCCTTGGTTCTCCGAAGAGCTGAGGGAGATGAAGCGCTGGAAAAGACGCCTAGAGAGCGGCTGGAGGGCCAGCCGATCCGAATCTGACTTGACACTGGTAAGGTCTCATATTAAGACCTACCTAGTGGCGATAAAAGCGGCGAAATCTAGCTATTTTGCCGCTCTTATGGCGTCATCAGATAACTGCCCAGCCGCCCTGTTTAGGGTGACCCACTCCCTTCTCCATCTGGGAGTGCGGGATGACCCCTTGCAGGGCCGAGCTGAGGATTTTGTACAGTATCTGGATGATAAAATAACTCAGTTTCGGGAAGACTTGGCCGCTGACTGGGTTAGTTCAGACGAGATGACTGAGGCAGGCCTTGAGAGTGTTATCTGGGAGGAGTTTGATCCTGTGGCTCCCGAGGACATGGACAGGATCTTGGGACAGCTGAACACGACCACATGTTTATTGGACCCGTGTCCCGCCTGGTTGGTGCTGGCTTCCCGGGAGGTTACACGAGGCTGGCTCCAGGGGATTATTAACGCTTCTTTGAGTGAGGGTGTCTTGCCGGCCGCCTTAAAAGAGGCGGTTGTGAGGCCCCTTATCAAGAAGCCCTCCCTGGACCTGGCTGTTTTGGCTAACTATCGTTCAGTTTCCAACCTTCGCTTTATTGCGAAGGTTGTTGAGAGTGTGGTGGCGCGACAGCTTCCCCAGTACCTGGATGAAGCTGTCTATTTAGATCCGCTCCAGTCCGGTTTCAAACCTGGGTACAGCACGGAAACGGCATTGGTCGCGTTGGTGGATGATCTCTGGAGGGCTCGGGGTAGGGGTTATTCCTCTATCCTGGTCCTGTTAGATCTCTCAGCGGCTTTTGATACCATCGACCATGGTATCATGTTGCACCGGCTGGAGGGACTGGGAGTGGGGGGCACCGTCTTGCGGTGGTTCTCCTCCTATCTCTCCGACCGGTCGTAACAGGGGGGCAGTGGTCGACCCCGAGGCGCCTTGTTTGTGGGGTGCCACAAGGGTCGGTCCTCTCACCCCTTCTGTTCAACATTTATGTGAAGCCGCTGGGTGAGATCATCCGTGGTTTTGGGGTGGAGTTCCATCAGTACGCTGATGATACTCAGCTGTACATCTCCACCCCAGACCATCCCAACGATGCCTTGGAAGTGATGTCCCAGTGCCTGGAGGCCGTGCGGGTCTGGATGGGGAGAAACAGGCTTCGACTCAACTCTTCCAAGACCGAGTGGCTGTGGCTTCCAGCGTCCCGGTATAGCCAGCTGGCGCCATCGCTGGTTATTGGGGGTGAATCATTGGCCCCCACGGAATGGGCTCGCAACTTGGGCGTCCTCCTGGATGCACGGCTGTCTTTAGAAGAGCATATGACGGCCGAGGCCAGGGGAGCTTTCTATCAGGTTCGCCTGATACGCCAGTTGCGCCCTTTTCTGGATTGGGACTCCCTACGCACAGTCACTCAAGCACTCATCACTTCTCATCTGGACTATTGTAACGCTCTCTACATGGGGCTCCCCTTGGGGTGCACCCGGAGGCTCCAACTAGTGCAGAATGCGGCCGCGTGGGGGATTATGGGAGCGACGGGGCGCTCCCACGTAACTCCTCTCCTGCACGAGCTGCATTGGCTTCCGGTGGACTTCCGGGTGCGCTTCAAGGTGTTGGTGATCACCTTTAAAGCGGCGCTTCAAGGTGTTGGTGATCACCTTTAAAGTGCTCCATGGCTTAGGGCCGGGGTACTTACAGGACCGTCTTCTGCCACCAATTGCCTCCCACCGGCCAGTTCGCTCCCACAGAGAGGGCCTCCTCAGGGTGCCGTCGGCCAGACAATGTCGGCTGGCGACCCCCAGGGGGAGAGCCTTCTCTGTGGTGGCACCTACCCTCTGGAACAATCTACCCCCAGAGATACGAGTGATCCCAGACCTCCGGACTTTTCGTCGGGCCCTTAAAACCTACTTCTTTCAGTTAGCCGGGCTGTCCTGATTTTATGATGGGTTTTTAAAATTTGAAATTGGTTTTAAATTGAAATGTTTTAAATTATGGGCCAAATTATTTAATTATTTTAAATCTATTTTAACTTTTGTGTATAAAGCGTTTTACTTTGGCTGTTCACCGCCCTGAGTCCGAAAGGAGAAGGGTGGTATAGAAATCTGAAAATAAATAAAAAATAAAAATAAAATGAGGGGGGGGGGCACACCCCCGATCTTGTTTTTTTTTATTGAAAAGTTTTATAAGAAATACAAACATTTTCTCCCCCCCCACCCTTCCCCCCTCCCCTCCTTCCCCCTCCCCCCCTCCCTAGACTTCCCAGAACAGGCACAGGGTATAGCATTCACAAACATAAAGCTAAAATATGCTAACAAATTATTGCATTCATATTCTCCCTAAATCTTTAACTCCTTATAACTCAAAAACTATAAACATAAACTACTTAAAAATATTTCATTCATAAGCTATATGAATCTTCTTGTTCGGATACTTTTTTTGCATATAGTCAATCCATCTTCTTCATTCTGATAAGTATCTTTCATTTGAATGATCTTTAAGATATGATGAAATTTTTGCCATCTCTGCCAGATGCACAACTTTTAAAGTCCATTCCTCAATGGTAGGTGGATCTTCCTTCTTCCAGTACTGTGCCACCAATAACCTGGCAGCTGTTATTAAATTCAAAACCAACTTAATCTCTATTACAGTACAATCCGTGACTATTCCCAACAAAAAAAAACCTGTGGCGTAAATTTAATTTTTTTCCTTAAAATATTTTGAATAATCCACCATATTTTTATCCAAAAAGCCTTAATTATTTTACATGTCCACCATATATGAAAATATGTAGCATCTTCACAGTCACATCGCCAACACTTGGGTTGTAAATTTGGATACATGCAGGCTAGTTTTTGTGGGTCTAAATGCCATCTATAAAACATTTTGTAAAAGTTCTCTCTTAAGTTTTGAGCTTGTGTGAATCTTACATTTCTGACCCATATCTTTTCCCATGTATCCAACATTATTGGTTCACCTATATTTTGTGCCCATTTTATCATACAATCCTTGACTAACTGTTTCTGAATCTATTTCCACTAATACATTATACAACCTTTTAATATGCATTTGACCTTTATCTCTTATTTGCTTTATCAAATTCTCATCCTGCTGCAAAATACCAATTTTTTGATCCTCTCTCCATCTGGCCTGCAGCTGACCATACTGAAACCAAGTCTTAATAATTCCTTCTTCTCTTAGTTGCACCATAGATTTTAATTGTAATCTAACTCCTTCCTTATAAAGGAATTCCTTATATGTAAACTTATCTTGCTTTTGCTCCAAATTTATATTCTCTATCGCATGTCTGGGTACTGTCCATATTGGTAACTTATCCTTTAGTTTATATTTATACTTTTTCCAGACACGCAGTAGAGCATTTATTAATATGTGACTTTTAAAAGTCTTATCTACTTTCTTGTCATACAATAGATAAGCATGCCAGCCATAGACCAGACCATATCCTTCAATATTCAATATCTTTTCCTCTGTTAAATTTATCCAATCTGTAATCGCTGAGAGGGTAGCAGCTTCGTAATACAGTCTTAAATTGGGCATTTTAAGACCACCTCTTTCTCAGGTGTCTTGCATTATCTTTTGATTAACTCGTGGTTTCTTCCCTGCCCACACAAACTTGTTTATGCCCTTCTGCCATTCCTTCAAATTTTCATCTTTTTTGAGTATAGGTATCATTTGAAAAAGAAATTAAAATCTTGGTAAGATATTCATTTTTACAGCGGCTATCCTACCCAGCAAAGACAGTTGCAATTTCTTCCAATTTTCCATCTCTTTCTGTATTTTTTTGCCATAACGGTTCATAATTATGTTGATATAATTTCGTATTTGCAGTCATAATATAGCCCCCTAAATATTTAACCTTCTTAACTATTTCAAATCCTGTTAGCCCTTCTATCTCTTCTTTCTGGCTTCTGTCCATGTTTTTAGCTATTATCTTTGTTTTAGCTGTATTTATTTTAAAACCAGATACTTGTCCATATAAGCGGATTATATCCATCAAGGCTGTAATCGATTGTACCGGTTGGGCTAAGGTAACCACCAGGTCATCCGCAAATGCTCGTAGCTTATATTCATACTGTCTAATTCTAATTCCCTTTATTATATCAATCTCACATATTTTATTTAATAAAATTTCCAGCGTCAAAATAAACAATAACGGAGACAAGGGACAGCCTTGCCTTGTTCCTTTTTCTATATTAAAATTATCTGTTAAACCACCATTGATTATTATTTGCACTGTTTGTTTTTGATATATTGCCTTAATAGATTGTATAAAATGTTCTCCCAATTGCATCCTTTCTATTAATTTTAATAAAAATTGCCAATTCAATCTATCAAAAGCTTTTTCAGCATCCAAAAAAACTAGCACTGCGGGGACCTGGTTGTTCCTTCCCAAATACTCTAGTAAATTAACAATTTGCCTTACATTACTTTTCATTTGTCTTCCATTTATAAAACCAGTTTGATCATGATGAATCATTTGCTGCATAACTGTCATTAATCTATTTGCTAAAATTTTAGCAAAAATCTTATTGAATAATTCCTTCAGTGGTTCCACCATTTCCTCCTGTAAACTTTTATAATAAATAGCTGTCAAACCATCCGTTCCAGGAGCTTTACCCACTTTCAACTGCTTGATTGCAAACATAATTTCCTCGGAAGTTATCAATTGATTTAAGCTATCCCTCTGCTCTTTTGAAGTTATACAAATATTCTCTTTCTGCAGATATCTATCTATATCTATATCTTGAATTTTATCATCAGTATACAGCCTTGAATAAAACTCTAAAAAGGCTTTTTTAATCAGTTCTTGCTCATAAACCTCTTTACCCTTGTATTTTATTTTCTCTATTGTCCTTGCTTTCTGCTTTTTCCTTAACAGATATGCCAACCACCTGCCTGGTTTATTGGCGTTACAAAAAGTATTATGTTTTGCATATTGTAAATTGGTTGCCACTTGATCTGCTATTAACATATTAAATTGACCTTTCAATAAATTGATTGCCTCTTTAATTTTCTTATCTGTTGGGTTGGCTATTAAAGCCCGTTCCTCTTTATTAATCTCCTCTTCTAATTCTTTTCTTTTTGCCCCGTTTCTTTCTATATTTATTATTCAAATATATCAAAATTCCTCACATGTAGGCTTTACTTGCATCCCATACCATTTCCATAGATGTACCCTTTTGCATATTCATAGCAAAAAACTCTTTCATAAACTTTTTACACTCTTTTACATTTTCTTCGTATCTAAACAAATTATCATTTAACCTCCAGGACCTCCTAGGCCCTTTCCCATACTCCAATTCCATCCAGACTGGACTATGGTCTGTCAATGTTCTTGAACAGATCTTCGTGTCTTGTTTTTATCTCGGAACAGTGGCACGATGACTTCGGTGGGGGAGTACCAGTTATCCATCTCCTTTCTTTTTTCTTTTTTTTTAATTGGATTTTAAACAAAGATATAAAGACAATACAAAAAATACAAAGACATTACAAAGACAAACAGATTCCCACCACCTACCTACCCACACCATATTTTACATATATGTTTTGGTCATCATCAGAATATATATTGCTTTGTAAGTTAATATATGAATGATACATTGTCAATTCAGGTGTTTTAAATTAGAAATAATCTTGCATCTCCTCTTTGTTCATTTCCAATTTTAAATTTTCTACCCTATTTTCTTTCATCTATATTTGTACTGATTTTCTTTTCCAGCCATTGATACCACTGGTGCCACACAAGATAGTATCCACTTTCTTCCTTATCCTGGAGTTCCAGTGTCAATCTATCCATTTCGGCACACTCTGTTATCTTTGAGATTAATTTGTCTTTGGTTGGGAGTTGGTCTGATTTCCAATTTTGCGCGAACAGTAACCGTGCTGCTGTCAGAATGTGTATGATGAGATATTTTGTCTCTTTGTTGTGTTGTGTTGTTATCATTCCAAATAAAAAAAATTCTGGAGTGTTTTCTACTTGTTGGTTTATTATTTCTTCAATAGTTCCCTTTATGTCTTTCCAGTATTGTTGGGCCTTTATACATTTCCACCAGGCGTGGTAGTATGTCCCTTTTTTTTTGTTTTGCACTTCCAACAGTGTGGGGAGGCATTCGGGTATATTTTGGCTAATCTGGCTGGTGTTAAATGCCATCTGTAAAACATTTTTATGAGATTTTCTTTATAGGGTATGGCTCTTGTCATTCTGATGTTCTGTTTCCACAATTTCTCCCAGTTTGCCAATTGGATGTTGTGCCCTATGTCCCTGGCCCACCTTATCATATTTTCTTTTACTGTTTCTTCCAATAATTTATATCTAAGAAGATAGTTATATAATTTGGTTATCACCTTTTGTTCTGGGCCTTGTAAGATCTTGTCCAATTCATTCAAATTATTCGAGATTCCATATTGCTTTTTGTCTGCTGTGTGTCTTGAGTGTATTTGTGTATAGGGCCACCAATCGATATTTATGCCAGAGTTTTGGAGTTGCTCTCTTGAGATGAGTTCGCCTTCATGATTCAATAAATCTTGGTACCGCATCATCTTTCCTATTTCGAGGGTATTTGGGTATATCAATGCTTCCATCGGGGACCACCATTTAGGTATTCTAGTATAGTGAGTTCTCTTAATATCCTGCCAGATCTTGAATAATGAAGCTCGAATTATATGATGTTGGAAGTACATGTGTCGTTTGTCCGATCCGTCCCATAGGAAAGCATGCCATCCTCTTATTAAGTCAAAGCCTTCTAAATATAGAGTTCTTTTGTTGTCCAGTTTCATCCATTCTTTAATCCAGGTCAGTCCTGATGCCTTGTAGTAGAGTTCCCAATCTGGTATTGCTAGGCCTCCTTTGTCTCGTGAATCCTGTAGAGCTTTGATTTTAATTCTGGCCTTCTTTCCCTGCCATATGTAGTTCATTGTTGTTTTGTTGAGGTTCTTAAAGAAATCTCTTCCGGGGTGTATTGGTATCACGTGGTATAAATATAATATTCTTGGTAATATTTTCATTTTTATTGAGGAAATTCTGCCCATCAATGAGAGTTGTAATCTACTCCAAATTTCCAGGTCTTTTTTGATTTGTTTTAGCAATTTGGTATAATTATCTTCTTTGATTGTAGTTGCTTTTGCTGTTGACCAAATACCTAAGTATTTTATTTTCTTTACTATTTGAAGTCCTAATTCTTCTTCTAATTTTGATTTCTGTATTTGGGTCATATTTTTTGTCAATACTTTCGTCTTCTGCTTATTTATTTTGAGGCCCGCAACTTCCCCGTATTCCTCTATCATTGTCATCAACCTGGTTCCAGATCGTATTGGGTTTTCCAGTATGAAAATCACATCATCTGCAAAGGCAAGTAGTTTATACTCCTCACCCCGGATCTTAAGGCCTTCTATGTCTTCCTCCTTCCTAATTTCCGTTAATAAAACTTCCAGTGCGATTATAAATAATAGAGGTGACATGGGGCAGCCTTGTCGTACTCCTTTCTGAATGTCAAAAGTCTGTGTCATGTCACCATTTATTGCAATTTTGGCTGTTTGACAGGAGTAGATTTTTCTTATCAATTTAAGGAATTTCTCTCCGCAATTCATCGATTCGAGTTGTATTGTGAGAAAGGACCAATTTAAGTTGTCAAAGGCCTTCTGGGCATCGAGAGATATTAAAGCTATTTCCTTGTCTATCTTCTTATAGTAATATTCCAGAATATCTATAATCGTTCTCAAATTATTTTTAATCTGCCTCCTGGGTATAAAGCCGTTTTGGTCTGTGTGTATGTATTTATGAATTATTGTTTTAAGTCTCTGTGCTAATATTGACATAAATAGTTTGTAATCCACATTGAGTAATGAAATGGGTCTGTAGTTTCTAACTTGGGTCGGATCTAGGTCTTCTTTGTGTATTAACGTAATAATGGTTTCTGTCCATGATTTTGGAATTTCAGCTGTCAATAACGTTGCATTGAAGACTTGTAGCAATATTTCATCTATTTCTTGTTGGGAGTGTTTATAAAATTCAGTAGGAATTCCATCTGGTCCTGAGGTTTTATTGTTCTTTTGTTTTTTGCGAGCTTCGGTCAATTCAATCATTGTTATGGGGCGGTTCAGGGTCTCTCTATGTTCTTCTTCGAATTGTGTAATATTCACTTTACTAAGATATTTTCGAATTTGGTCTTCCGGGACATCTTCCTGTCAATAGAGGTTTTGAAAGAATGTTTTGACTATGTTTTTCTTATCTAGGTGTGTGTGGAGTAAAGTTCCTGATTCATCCTGGAGTTGGTGTATAATTCTTTTGTCTGTTTGTTTTTTTAATTTATGAGCTAACCAGCGTCCAGTTTTGTTTGCATGTTCAAAATTGGTCTGTTTTGCCATTTTTATTTTTTGTGCCAAATCAACTTTTGTAGTCAAATTCAATTTGTGTTTAGCCAAATTAAGTTTTTGCTGTGCTATCTTGTTATTAGGGTGCTGTTGTAATTTAGTTTCTTCTATCCTGATTTCTTCCAATAAGTCGTTCCTGATTCTTTGTTTCTCTTTTTTTCTTTTTGCCACGTATGCAATGGTTAAGCCCCTAATATAAGCTTTCGCCGTGTCCCATAAATTTTGTAACGACGTTTGGTCCTTTGTGTTAATTTGAAAAAATATCTTGATCTCCTTTTCTATCATTTGTAGATACTCTTTTTCCTTTATAATACTTGTGTCCATTTTCCATCTTTTTTGTTTCTGGGAGTCTTTCCAAATTATTTTAATGGGATTGTGGTCGGCCCATATATTAGGCATAATTTTTTTTTTTTTAAATTTGATTTATATGCCGCCCTTCTCCGGAGACTCAGGGCGGCTTACAATGCGTTAAGCAATAGCCTTCATTCTTTTGTATATTTTTATACAAAGTCAGCTTATTGCCCCCACAAACTGGGTCCTCATTTCACCTACCTTAGAAAGGATGGAAGGCTGAGTCAACCTTGAGCCTTGGAGAGATTCGAACCAGCAGAAATTGCAGGCAGCTGTGTTAATAACAGGGTGCATTAAACCACTGTACCATCAAGGCTCTACAATTTCTACGTCGTGTGTTTCTTTACTTAGTTGAGGTGTCATCCAAGCCATATCCAATCTTGACCACGATTGATGTGGGCCAGAAAAGTATGTATACTGTTTGGTTTTAGTATTTAATTCTCGCCAAGTGTCATGTAGACTCATTTCTTGTACCAAATCCGTGAATGTTTGTGGCAGTGTCTTCCTTTTGATTTTATTCTTCCTGTTACTATAGTAGTCTTCTCGTGTGTTGACAATTGCATTAAAATCTCCGACGATGCAGATATTTTCATAATCCAGCTCTTTTAATTTATCGTGTAATTTTTTATAGAAATCTATTTGGTTTCCATTTGGAGCGTAAATGGCTACTAACAGTATTATTTTTGTTTCCAGTTTTACTTCTATTATTAAAACTCGACCCTCTTTGTCCACATATATTGGCTTTGTTCTTATATGGTCTCTAACATATATTACCACTCCCCTTTTTTTACAGTCACCTAAGGATGAGTACATTACTCCTAATTTTTTATTTTCAAGTAATTTTTTCTGTTGTTTTTTTATGTGTACCTCTTGTAATGTGATTATATCTGCTCCTAATTTTTGGAGTTTAGTGAATGTCTGATGTCTTTTGCTTGGTGAGTTTAGACCATTTATATTTATAGAAATGAGTTTTAGTTCTTCTTCCATTCCTGCTGTTGTTTATTTGTCTGTTATTTTAAGTTTTGTTGTGTTTCTTGTGACTCTTTGTGTAATCCCCGTTATTTCCTCCTTCCCCAACTTTCCCCTCTTCCGTTCCTTGTCCTCCTTGTTTGTTGGTTGCTCCTCTTGGTCACTGGGGTTTGAATCTTCTCTGCCTCCTCTGCTCTCCTGTTCTCCTTCATATCCTAAGTGTTGATCTGCGAAGTCCTGGGCTTTTTCTATGGTGTCAATTTGAAATTTTCCATCTCCTTTCATGGACTGATCATCATCTCCTGCAGCTAGGCTTCCAGAATGCCACCCCCCCCCCCCGGCTGGGATGCGGGACCGACCATCTGGTTCCGCCCCAGGCACCTGATGGACCCGGAGAGGTTCCAGACAGAGCTTGGGACAATACCTCTCTCCCTCTCCCACGCCCCAGTCGAGGCTCTGGTGGATGCCTGGGAAAAGGCGGCGTCCGGGGCACTCGACCGTGTTGTGCCTTTGCAGCCTCTGACTCGATGCAGATCCTGGCTGGCTCCTTGGTTCACGGAGGAGCTCCGGGAGATGAAGCGCCGTAGGAGAGGCCTAGAGAGCGGCTGGAGAGCCAGCCGTTCCGAATCCGACCGTTCCCAGTTGAGATCATTCACACGGTCCTATATGGTGGCGATGGAGGCGGCAAAGCGGGCATACTTCTCCGTCCTCATCGTGTCCACAGATAATCGCCCAGCTGCCCTGTTCAGGGTGTCCCGCTCCCTCCTAAATTGGAGGGCGGGGAACGATCCTTTGCAGGGATGTGCCAAGGAGTTTAGTCAGCATCTGCTGGACAAGATCGCTTGGATTCGGGGCGGTCTGGACTCTGACTGGGCAGGGACTCTGGACTCTGACGGTGAGGAGGCAGCTGGTCTTGGGATCTGGGAAGAGTTCGATCCTGTCACCCCTGAGGAAGTGGACAGGATCATGGGAAGGTTGAGTGCCACCACGTGTGTACTGGACCCGTGTCCCTCCTGGCTAGCTTATGCGGCCCGTGAGGTGACACGGGATTGGATCCAGGCAGTAATAATGGCATCCTTGGATGAGGGGATCTTCCCTGCCACCCTGAAAGAGGCGGTGGTGAGACCCCTCCTCAAGAAACCTGCCTTGGATCCAACCATATTGGATAACTTTCGTCCGGTCTCCAACCTTCGCTTTGTAGCGAAGGTTGTTGAGAGCGTGGTGGCACAGCAGCTCCCATTGGCCCTGGAGGATACAGACTACCTGGATCCATACCAATGGGGTTTCAGGCCGGGGTACAGCATGGAGATGGCATTGGTCGCACTGGTGGATGATATTTGGAGGGCTCAGGACAGGGGATAGTCCTCTGTTCTGGTCCTCTTGGATCTTTTGGCGGTGTTTGATACCATCGACCATGGTATCTTGCTGCGATGGCTCGAGGGGTTGGGAGTGGGAGGCACCGTTTTACGGTGGTTCTCCTCCTATCTCTTGGGCCGTACGCAAGCGGTGTTGGCAGGGCGGCAGAGATCGGCTATGAGGCCCCTCACCTGTGGGGTGCCCCAGGGGTCGGTCCTCTCACCTCTCCTGTTCAACATCTATATGAAGCCGCTTGGGAAGATCATCCGTGGTTTTGGGGTGCGGTATCATCAGTACGCTGATGATACCCAGCTTTTTATATCCACCCCAAACCAGCCCAGTGATGCCCTCGACGTGATGTCCCATTGCCTGGAAGCGGTACGGACCTGGATGGGAAGGAACAAGCTTCGACTCAACCCTGCCAAGACCGAGTGGCTGTGGGTACCAGCATCTTGTTCCGATCAAGATATTCCATCGTTGACCATTGGGGGTGAGGTGTTACCCCCTGTGGATAGGGCCCGCAACTTGGGTGTCCTCCTGGATTCACGGTTGTCTCTGGAAGACCATGTGATGACTGTGACCAGGGGGGCATTTGCCCAGATTCGCCTTGTGCGACAGTTGCGCCCTTACTTGGACCAAGATGCCCTACGCACTGTTACTCATGCACTGGTCACCTCCCGTCTTGACTATTGCAGCGCTCTCTACCTAGGGCTGCCCTTGAAAACCACTTGAAGGCTTCAGCTGGTGCAGAATGCGGCCACACGGGTTGTGATGGGAGCGTCCCGACACTCCCATGTTACACCCCTCCTGTGTGGCTTGCATTGGTTACCGGTTGCCCTTCAGGTGAGGTTCAAGGTGCTGGTTATCACCTATAAAGCCCTTCATGGCCTAGGCCCGGGATATCTGTTGGACCCCCTGCAGCCAGCGACAATCCCCAATTGCCCGGTGCGTTCCCACAGACAGGGCCTCCTCAGGGTGCCGTTGGCCAGACAGTGTCGGCTGGCAACCCCCAGGGGGAGAGCTTTCTCTGTGGGTGCACCCACCCTCTGGAACCAACTTCCTTTGGAGCTCCGGATGGCCCCTGACCTTCGCTCATTCCGCCGCGAGTTGAAGACCTGGTTGTTCCGTAGCCTGGACTGATGGGGGTTTTTTAATGAATTTTAAACTGTTTTAAATTGGGTTTTAATTTTATATTGTTTTAATAAGGAACTATGCATTTTACCATTGTGAGCTTCCCTGAGTCTTTGGAGATAGGGTGGCATATAAATTGCATAAAATAAATAAATAAATAAATAATTGCATTTCTGGAAATGGAGAAAGCTTCATACTTTTTACAATTTCAGAATGTGGAGGAGAAAGAAGAGGATCTGGATGAAAAAATGGCTGAAATACTGACAGAGCTAACACAAAGAAATAAGATGGAGATGAAAGAATATATAGACGAAATCTATCACGTGCATAACTGTGAGGGATCTCACGAAGAATGATGGTTCGTTGAGGACGCTTCCAAGAAAAGGTCAGCACGCAAGGATGCAATCAAATTCTTTATTTAGAAGTAAAAGTAGAGTAAAATAAGGTCCCAGGCATGGAGGCATCCATGCCTGGATTGAGCCCATGGGTCAGTCCCATAGGAGACTAGAACAAGAGCAGGGAAAAAAGGGAAAAGGGGCAAAAGGGCAAAAGCAGGGAGCAGCCCCTGTGCAGGGGTTCTTATAGGGGCCCCTGGCCCCTCCCTTACCAATGTGTGAGGGGGCCGGAGGACCATTAACTCTTCCCAATGGGGCTGCAGGGGCTGGAGCCCCTTGACCCACCAGTGGGATCAAAGGTGCCTCTTTGCTCCCATCTGGTGGCCTTTGAAGAGACTGCCATGGCTGGCACAAAACACCTAACAATAACAATTATATAAGAAGACATTGACTGGCAAAAGAAGTCCACGTAAGATTCACAAAAAAAGCAGTCAGGGATGAAAACTACAAGAAATCGAGAGATGAAACAATAACATATAGAGGTAAGGAAATTATAATTTTGAAACAAATTCCACAAAGAATTCAGACCCAAAGACAACAATATCTTAAAATAAAATTATTATTTTAATATTATATTATTATTATTATTATTATTATTATTATTATTATTATTATTATTATTAGATTCAGACCACCAATTAATACAAAACTATAGACCAATTTCTTTGCTAAATACAGAGTATAAAATATTTATGTCAATTATAGCTGAAAGAATAAAAACAATCCTAAATAAACATATACATCCTGACCAAAATGGTTTCCTACCAGACCGACAAATTAAAAATAATACCAGAATAATAATGAATACCCTAGAGTTTTACGAAGCACATCCGGAAAAAGCAAGCTTCACTGGTTTTCCTTGATGCCCAAAAGACATTCGACAATTTGAATTGGAAGTTTATGACCAAACAACTAAAACGTATGGAATTTGGGACTAAATTTGAAAATATGATCGGGAAAATATATACAAAACAAATGGCGAAGGTGATTATAAATGAAGATATGATCAACAAGGATACCCACTTTCCCCACTTCTCTTTATACTATCATTAGAACCGCTTTTAAAGAGGATTAGAGAGGACCATGAGATAAAATGAGATAAAACTGGGCCTGGTGGCTCAGCAGACTGATAGCATTGTGATTAACACCAGCTGTCTGCAATTACTGTAAGATCGAATCTCACCAGGCTCAAGGTTGACTCAGCCTTCCATCCTTTCTAAGGTAGGTAAATTGAGGACTCAGTTTGTGGGGGCAATAAGCTGACTTTGTATAAATATACAAAAGTATGAAGGCTATTGCTTAACGCATTGTAAGCCGCCCTGAGTCTCTGGAGAAGGGCGGCATATAAATCAATTTTTTTTTTTTTAAAAAAAGGATTAAAGATAAAAAACGAAGAATACAAATTACAGGCCTTTGCTGACAATTTGGTCTTTATTGTGGAAGAACCTTTAGAATCAGGCCCAAAATTGATAAAAAGAATAGAAGAATTTGGCGAAGTGGCTGGACTAAAAATAAATAAAAATAAATCCAAATTATTAACTAAAAACCTCACAAAAAACAAGAGGAATAATTGGAATGTATTACAAAGATTCAAACAACTAAAAGAATAAAATATTTAGGGATCTGGCTCACTGCAAGAGGCTCTTCAATTAAACAAGACAATTATGACAAATTATTACAACAAATTAAAAAAGATGTGGACAATTGGAAAAACCTACAAAAATCCTACAAATTTCACTCATGGGAAGAATTGCCACAATTAAAATGAATATTTTGCCCAGAGTCTTATTCCACTTCCAGGTTATACCGGTAAAATTAGATAAAACCTATTTTGATACATTAAACAAAACAATTACAAAATTTAATATGGCAAGGAAAAAGACCTAGAATCAGATTAAAAACCTTGCAAGATTTCAAAGACAGAGGAGGACTAGCACTGCCAGAATGGGAGATATACTATCAAGCAGCAAGCCTAGTATGATTGAAAGAATGGATGGAATTGAAAAATGAAAGAATATTAGTAATTGAAGGACATGACTTGCAAGTCGGATGGCATGCATTCCTGTGGGACGATAAATACAAAACACATGGATACTTTAAAAGACATATATTAAGGAATGCATTGCTACTGATTTGGACTAAAATAAAAAAACAACACTATACAAAATTACCAAATTGGATTTCCCCTACAGAAATATTAACT
Source organism: Arizona elegans (assembly GCA_022577455.1). Classification (NCBI taxonomy): domain Eukaryota; kingdom Metazoa; phylum Chordata; class Lepidosauria; order Squamata; family Colubridae; genus Arizona; species Arizona elegans. The sequence goes on along the minus strand of JAKOOJ010000019.1, from coordinate 16,685,464 downwards.
CACCCAAATTTAATAGAATGGGACGAGATAATTAGGTACAGGGATATTTTAAAAGACCAAGAAAAATTAAAAACAAAACAAGAATTAGAACAAGACTTAGTAAGAGAAATTGACTGGTGGACATACACACAAATTCGGTCAAAATACAAAGAAGATATAAAATTGAATGAGACACAATTGGAACAAAATGAATTGGACAAAATTATACAAGGGACAGAGCAGAAACTAATTAGTAAAATATATAAATTCTTTTTTTTATTATTATTAAAAAGTTTGGGTACATACATGATAATTTTTTTGGATCTAAATGCCATCTATAAAATATTTTATAAAAAAATTCTCTCAGGTTTTGTGCTTGCGTAAATTTAACATTTCTAACCCAAATCTTTTCCCATGTTTCTATCATCACTGGTTCCTGAAAGTTTTGTGCCCATTTTATCATACAATCCTTAACCAATTCCGTTTCTGAATCTATTTCCAGTAATGCATTATACAACCTTTTAATATGCATTTGACTTTGATCTCTAATCTGTTTTACCAGGTTTTCCTCATTTTGCATAACACCAATTTTTTTATCTTCCCTCCATCTAGCTTGAAGCTGGCCATACTGAAACCAAGTGTAGATTATCCCTTCTTCTTTCAATACATTTAAAGGTTTCAATTGCAATTTACCCCTTTCCATAAAAAGAAGCTCTTTATAAGTAATCACCTCCTGTTTTTGTTCTATACTTATATTTTCTATTGCATGTCTGGGATTTGCCCATATAGGTATCTTGTAGTTTAGCTTATATTGATACTTTTTCCAAACCCTCAACAAAGCATTTCTAAGTATGTGACCCTTAAACACCTTATCCACTTTTTTTTCATATAACAAATAAGCATGCCATCCATATAACAGATCATAACGTTCTATATTTAACATTTTCTCTTCAGTTAAGTTAAACCAGTCACTAATTTGTGATAAAACAGCTGCTTCATAGTACAATCTTAAATTAGGCATTTTAAGACCTCCTCTCTCACGTACATCCTGTATAATTTTCAATTTCACTCTTGGTTTCTTCCCACCCCAAATAAAAGTATTAACCCCTTTCAAACCCCGTTATTCTTCCTAAGTCTTCTCTTTGAGATATAGACATATTTTTAGTTATCATCTTTGTCTTATATTGATTTACTTTAAATCCAGATACCTTACCATATTGACCTATTATGTCCAACATATGTGGAGCCGATTCTATAAGTAAACAAAAGCTGTTCTCCAAGAGGGTGGGACTCCTCCCCTATTGAATTTTACAAAATAAAGCTCTAAGCAATTCTACCATTTCAGACTGTAAATTCTTGTAGTAAACAGCTGTTAATCCATCTGTTCCCGGAGCTTTACCTGTTTTTAACTGTTTAACTGCTGCAATAATCTCCTCAGAGGTTATTGACTGATTCAATCCTCCCCTCTGTTCTAACGTTAATTCAGGAATATTCTCTTCCTTTAGGTATCTATCTATATCTATGCCTTGTATTGAATCACTAGCATATAACTTTGTATAAAATTCTAAAAAAGCTTTTTTGATCATATTCTGTTGATAAACTTCCTTACCTTTAAATTCTATCTTACCAATAACTCGTGATTTCTGTTTTTTCCTCAACACATAGGCCAACCACCTGCCTGGTTTATTAGCATTACAAAATGTATTGTGTTTAGCATATTGTAAACTAGTTGCCACTTGATCAGCCATTAACATATTAAATTGCTCTCGTAGTATGTTTATTGTTTCTTTTACTTTCTTATCTCCTGGATTAGATATAAGTAATTGTTCCTTCTTTTTTATTTCTTCCTCTATCTCTTTCCACTTCTTTTGTTGTTTTAGTCAATATTTATTGTTCATATGTATTAACATACCCCTCATATAAGCTTTACTAGCATCCCAGACCATTTCCATAGGAGTACCCTTATTCATATTAATAACAAAAAATTCTTTCATTTGTTTTTTAAGCTCTTTCACATTTTCTTCATATCTAAATAAATTTTCATTTAACCTCCAAGACCTCCTTCCTCCCCTCTCCTGTTCCAATTCCACCCAGACCGGACTATGATCAGTTAAAGTTCTTGGACATATCTTCATCTTCTTCACCCTAGAAAAAAATCATTTGTGATTAGTATAAAATCAATCCTGGAAAAGGATTGATGTCTATCGGGAAAAAAAGTAAAATCTCTTTCCTCAACATTCTGTTCTCTCCAAATATCTCTCAATTCCATATCTTCCATCATATCAAAAAAAGATTTAGGTAATTTCGCACGTGTTGAAATCTTTGATAAACTTTTTTTGTCTTTCTGTGTATCTATTACTCCATTCCAATCACCCATTAGTATAAAGGATTTATAGTCCCATTGTATTATTTTGGTATGTAAAAATTTATAAAATTTGTCTTGTTGTTGATTAGGTGCATATATTCCAATTAAGAGCATTTTCCCACTCTGAGTTAATAATTCAATTGCAATATATCTTCCTTGAGTATCTGCCTCAATTAGATTAGCTGATAGTCCTTTGTTTACATATATAACTACCCCATTTTTCTTCTCTGGTGCTGATGCCACAAAGTGTGTACTTAATCTTGAATTTATCGAATATTTTTATCTGATAGTCTAATATGTGTTTCTTGCAAACAAATAACATCGTTCTTAAATTGTTTCAAGTAGTGAAATACTTTCTTTCTTTTTGTGGTGAATTTAAACCATTAACATTCCAAGATAAAAATTTAGTTGCCATCTTTGGCCCCTCGAAGCTTCAAGAGCAACAGCTGAATATCCTCCTCCATCTTACTCTTCAGCCTAGCCCCTCCCACTGCTTCTGTTTTTTTGACTTCTTGAGATGAGTCTTGAGATTGTTGCACTTTTAGTTGTTGTTCTTGGCGTTTGTAGGTTGCTCATGTCATTCGTTGTTCTCTTGGTTCCTCTATCTTCTTGAGTGGTTCAAAAGTTGGGGGTAAACCCCCAGATTGCACTAAATCTTCTTCCATGGTGATTCCTCCAGCTGCAGCTTCAGCATAAGTTTGTATCTGCTTTCCATCTTTCTCTTGTTGTAACATCTCCATTTTCTTTCTGCCCCCCCGCCCCCCCGGTGAGGGTGGGTATCCAGCCTTAAGGACATTGACATAAAAGTCTTTTGCCTTCCAAACTGTGTTTAAACAGTATCTTTCTCCACCATAATTCACTATTAGACCAGTTGGGACATCCCATCTGTACTGCAATCTTGCTGATTTCTCAATTCATTTACCAGGAAACCAAAGTCCTTTCTACTTCTTAACAGTTTGGGAGGGATCTCTTTCAGGACCACTAATTCTTGTCCAGCCACTTGGACCTTATTCTTGTAGGAAGCTTGTAAAATGTCATTTCTGATCCTCCTGGTTGTAAAGTAGATCACCACATCTCTTGGTAACTGCCTTTGTCTTGCCACCCAGGAATTAACCCTATAAATTTTATCGATTCGGGATGCCGCATCTTCTGCTCTTTCTTTGATTAACTCTGCCATAGCTTCAGCACAAATGTCCTTTAGATTTTCCCGGCTATTTTCTTTCAGCCCTCTCAGTCTCAAAGCAAATTCCATAGATCTATATTGTAACATAACCAATTCATCATCCACCTTCTCTGTTTTAGTCATAATGTCTCCTACTTTATTTTCCAAGTTCAGATGGGCTTCATTAATTTCTTCTACTCTCTCATCCAGCTGAACAAGGTGTTTTGCCAATCCTGAGACTGCTAGAAGAATATCATCTCTTATTTCATTATGCTTTTCTTCAACAACATCTTTAATTGCCTTTATATCCTCCGCAAATTTTTCTAATTTCCCTTCCATAATTACTGTTTGGTTATTCATAGCTGCAGTTTGATTATTCATGGCTTCTTTTATAAATTCCTTAAATTCTTTAAAAGAAGCCTCCTGGCTCTGTGAATCAGCCGGAAGTTGTACTTTCTGTGTCACTACTGACACTACTGGAGAACCTCCTCCACTTTTAGAAACTCCTGGCTTAGCTTGCTTAGAAGCCATCTTTCTTTTAAAAAGTCTTTTTTCCTTTCACAGCCACAAAATCCCTTGAACAATTTTCAAAAGTTTATAGATTATAGTTTGTCAAACAAAATAGTCTTTTCTCCACAAAACTCTCAATTCCCAGCAGCTTTAATCCACTCTCAGAGCGCAAAGTTCTCAATAAGCACTTTCGTTTCTAACTTTCACTTTCACGCCCACATCAAAGGTGCCATCTTCCAGCCTCCAGCTCAAAGAGATTCAATTAGAAACAATGTAAACCCGTAGTTAAGCACTGTTACTTGCTAATGCTTGTTCTCCTGTTTCCGCTCTGTCTGCGCTTGTATTCAGTCAAACTCACTTTTGCCTGCAGAGTTGGTTGCAACGTCTGGCTCTGTTTAAAACAGAGTCGTCCCGGATCCGGAGCTTCAGTGGGCTGACCGGGGAGCTCTCGCCCTCCAAGCCTCTGGAATTATTCCAGAAGGCTTACGGGGAGCTCTACCCACACCCACCGGCTCTCCTCTCCTTCTTCTCCCGATGGAGAGGTTTTCAAGCCGCCAGACAGCTGCTTAACACTGTCAAAGCGGCTTTTACGGAATCGCGGGGCCGGCGGTCCGGAGAGACCGTCCACAATGCCGGCGGTGCCAACCGGAAGTTCATAATATATAAATTCTTATTACGGTATAAAATGGAAGAGGAAATAGTAAAAGACACAATGATTAAATGGGCAAAAAATTTTAATCATACAATAGAATTAGAGAAGTGGGAAAAGATGTGGCAAACAAATATTAAATTAACACTGTCTACAGCATACAAGGAAAACCAGATGAAGATGTTTCATAGATGGCATTTACCGCCGGCAAGAATAGCTAAGATGTTTCCAAATAAATCCCCATTATGTTGGAAGTATAAAAACATTTATGGAACAATTATGGAATAATTGGTGGACGTGTCCAGCGGCAAAAAAAATTTGGGCCAAAATCAAAAAGTGGTTAGAGAAAATAATACAACAACCGATAAATGGAAAACCTGAGACATTCCTACTAGGGATATTCACAGAAAAATATACGAAGGAAATAAAATATTTAATATTACATATTTTAACAGCCGCTCGCATAGTCTATGCCCAGAATTAGAAGAAAGAAAATGTACCATCTGAAGAAGAGCTAATAAAAAAATCTTGGAATGTGCCGAGATGGACAAACTGACGAAATAACTTAAAGAAAAAGAGGATACAGAATACTATAAGACTTGGCACAAATGGTATAAATGGTTGGAGGGAAGGAAAAATGAAGAAGAAAATTAGGGGGGAAAGATAGAAATGTTAAAAAAGAAAGAAAGGATGTGTTACAGTATAAAAAATAGGAAATAGATATGAATTAGAGAAATATATTGTATATATAGTAATTAAAATGTTGGGGACAAGTAGTAAATTGGAATAATACAAAGAGAAAGAAGGGGAAATTGTGAAAAACAAAGAAGACCACCATGCAATAGCTGTAAAGAGAGCTTGTTTATAAATGTTGTATGTCTTGTATTGTTATATTGTGTTATAAAAAAAAATAAAAATCTTTTTAGTCTTTCTGCAATTATTGAAGCGAATATTTTATAATCAGCATTCAATAAAGAAATTGGTCTATAGTTTTTTATCTGTTGCAGATCTGAATCTTCTTTTGGTATGAGAGTAATATATACCTCCATCCATGAATTTGGTACTTTTGCTTCTAACAGTAGTTCATTAAATACATCCAACATTGGGGTACTTAGAGTGTCCTGTAAATCTTTGTATAGTTCTGCTGGCAATCCATCCGGGCCTGGTGTTTTACCGTTCTTTTGTCTCTTGATTGCTTCTGTTAATTCCATCATTGTTATACGTTCATCTAACATTATTTTAACTGTTTCAGGTATTTTAGGTAAATCCGCTTTTTAAAAATATTGTTTTATTTTGTCTTCTGAAATTATCTCCTGATCATATAGTTTCCCATAGTAGTTTTGAATCACTTTCTTTTTATCTTCATTTTGGTATTGAAGAGTCCCTTCATCATCCATTAACTGATGTATCCATTTCTTTTCTTTCTCCTTTTTCAATTTATATACCAACCATCTTCCTGGTTTATTTGCATTTTCAAAGAAATGTTGTTTAGCACTTTTAATTTTTTGTGCTAATTCTTCTTTATCTATTAAATTCAGCTTATGTTTTGTTAATTTCTTTTGATTTTTTATATTCTTCTTTTGTGGTTCTTTTTGTAGTTCTATCTCTAATCTCTTATATTCTTCTTCTAATATATTTTGTTTTTGTCTCTTTATTTTTCTTTCCCATATATGTTATAGCTAGTCCTCTAATATATGCCTTGGGCCCTTGGCTGTATCCCATACATTTTGTAGTGACATTTCTTCTTTTTTGTACTCTTTAAAGAAAAAATCTAACTCTCTTTCCATAAATTAGATAAATTCCTTTTCTTTTAGCATTGATTGGTTCAAGGTCCATCTTAATTTCCTTTTTTGTCCCTTCCATATAACTTTTATCCGATTATGATCTGCCCAGTTGCTTATTTCTATATTTATTTCCTGTACGTTAGACTTTAGCTCTGCTGACATCCATATCATGTCTATTCTGGACCAAGTCGTATGTCTATTTGAGTAGAATGAATATTGATTCTCCTTGGGATGAATCTCTCACCATACATCTTGAATACCTAATTCTTCCACCATTTAAAAAAAGCTTTTGGAAGTGTTTTTCTGGTTTTTGTTTGCCTTTCTAGTTTTATAGTCTTGTTCCACATCTAAAATTGCATTGAAGTCTCCTACTATACATATATTTTCATAGTCCAATTCTATTATTTTTTTATGGAGTGTTAAGGATATTGTTGTGTTACCAACCAGCAGAGTAAGTGCACAGAGAAACGGTACTGAGACCAATGAATACAATACATACAAACTGGTTTAACAAAGCTTTTACTTTGTAGTGAAAAACAATTGCATAGTCTTTTAAGCAATCCAAGTCTTTAGCCATTCAAATCAATCCGAAGTTACAGATATCTTCTTACCAGACAAACAGCAGTTGGTAATAAACAGCAATTCAACACTGGTAACAAATCACGATGGCAACAGATCCATCCACTTCTTCACACACGACGGTAACAGTTTCAACCAGCAAGTCAAGCTGCAAGTCAAGCAATGATGAGAGCAGGTCCAACAATGACTATAGCTCGGCTTCCTCCTTATATACAGTTTACACTAGTAATTATCCACTTAAGATAAATTGAATACTCTGACGAACGTTCAAATAACGAATATCAGTATATTTTGACCTTGTCTTAACTGCTAAATTTGTAGCCATTTTTATAGCAGCTTGGTTATCCTCATAGATTACGATAGGATAATCTACCTTTAATCCGACATCAATCATTAATTGTTTATAATATATTAAATCAGTACTTACTAGTGACAAGCATGAAAATTCTGCTTCCATAGTGGATAAACTAATATGTTTCTGCCTTATTGACTTCCATCCTATTAAACAATTACCTAACATTATCACAATACCTGATGTAGACTTTCTGGTGGTCAAATCAGTAGCGAAATTAGCATCAGCATATGCACTCAGTGTAAAATCACGGTTAGGTTCTAAATATAATGCATAATGCATTGTCATCTTTAAATATCTCAATATCCGCTTTGTGGCTTGCCAATGCCTATCAGTTGGCTCTGCATTATACCTTGTTAATTGGTTTACGCTATATGAAATATCAGGTCTCGACCAATTGCTAATATACGATAGACTCCCTATCAGCGATTGATAGATCTCCTTAATAAATCCAGGACTTTGGATTTCTTCATGTTGAAAATCCTGTGCCATTGGTGTTTTAGCTGGCTTACATAGCTCCATGCTATAGCGTTTCAACATCTGACTTATTTTGCTAGCCTGTGACAGTTTATACCCTCTAGCTGTTTGAACAATATCAAGACCTAAATAATGTCTAATATGTCCTAAATTTCTAATTTTGAATTTCTCTTGTAACTGTCTAACAATATCCATTGCTTTCTTGTCAGTTTTAGTTACAATCGCTACATCGTCCGTGAACAATAGCAAAAATGATACTACACCATTATTCTCTCTTTTAAAGAGACATTTGTCTGTTACACCTTCCTGAAAACCAATATTATTCAGCTCTTTCACTATACATTGGTTCCATTCAAACCCTGATTGTTTTAAACCGTAAAGGCTTTTATTTAATTTCCAACAATCAGTTTGATCGTTTGTTTTCACTCCTAACGGTTTCCTCATATAAATGGTATGTCTTAATGGAGCATGCAAGTATGCTGTCTCCACATCTATATGATTAATAATATAATTATTCTTTGCCACCCACACTAGCATAGTTCTTAACGTGCTAGCTCTTAAACTCAGAGCAAACACCTCATCGAAATCTTTCTCCGTTTGAGTAAAACCTTGAGCTACAAGGCAAGCTTTATGGGTTACTGTCCCATGTATACTTTTCTTTACTTTATACACCCATCGACAACCAATCAATTTTTCTCCAGGTGGTAATTTAACATCCTCATAAACACCCAATTTAGTTAATGAGTTTATTTCTCTACTCATTGCCTGCTTCCAAGCATTTTGCTCTTTTTCAGGATACATCCTAATATCCTCATAACTTGAAGGTTCTATGTTAACCTGACAAACTACGGTTGCTTTATACCTATCAGGTGGATGTCTTTCCCTACTGGATCTCCTAGGCAATACAGGACTCATTGCATATGATTCAATTTCATCCTCCCCTAAAACTACCTTTTCTTCTTCAACCTTAATAGAAGAATCTACATTATCTATATCCTCATCAGGAGTATCGTTACTCATTTGCTGCTCAATGCTGACAGTATTGTCATCCTGTCTATAATCTGCACGCTCAAGTTTCTCCCATCCTTTGTGCTCTAGAAATTTTGCATTAGCACTACAGTAAACATTAGTAGTTCCCTGTGCCCAAAATCTAAAAGACCTATGGTTTGAATCATAGCCTACAAAAAACATTTTTCTGGCTCTTTGTAAAAGTTCACGAACCCCAGGAAACTGTAGTTCCCTCCTGGTCTGAGGGGGCTCCCGCTCCAGTATTGCCTTTACCTTACTAGGATCCATCTCCACTCCCTCATTGCAGATCTTGTATCCCAGGTAGTCTAAGCAGGTCTTCTGGAATTCACACTTGGACAGCTTCGCATAGAGTTGGGCTTCCTGCAGTTTCCTGAGTACAGCTCTGACCAGCTTCAGGTGTTCTTCAGGGGTTTTGGTGTATATTAATATATAGTTCAAGTACACCAAGACTCCCTTGTACAGGTGCTTGTGCAGGACCTCATTTATTTTTTTTCTAGTGGAGTGGGCAGAAGAATAAAGATATTAAGAACAATTAACTATGGTAGTCTTGTAGGAAAGTGGGTGGAGACAGGTTAGTTTATTGATTGTTTAGTTTAAGAAAAGGGATATTATGTTTAGATATGAATATATGTAAAAGATTTGAATTAAGAGATATAACGATGGGGGTGAAGGAAATGGGTAGACTATGAACTGAATAAATGTTAAATTAGGATTTATTATATAGTTTTATAGTGGAAGGTTGCTTTGAAATGTTATATTAATATTCATAAAAGATATGACTTAAGAGATATATGTATGGGGGTAGAAAAAGGGTAGATTATGAGCAGAAATCACTAAACTGGGAGATATAATAATATTATTATGTTAAATTAGGAGTTATTAGATAATGTTATAATAGAATGTCACTTTGAAATGTATAGTATAGTATAGTATAAGGGGGATATGATAATTTTATTAAAAAGAAAGGGTCAGCATAGGGAGATGGAGTAAGTGGATGGTAAAGTATTATAAAATCTGTTATGAATTTGGGTTTTATTATGAAGAAGTCACAGGGGGAGGGGAGGGGGAGGGGGGGTTAGGGAGGGGGGGAAAAGGGGGAAAATCTGTATTTGAAAAACTTTTTCAATTAAAAAAAAGAAGAAGAAGAAGAAGCCTTCCCTGGACCCGGCTGAATTAGCCAACTATCGTCCAGTCTCCCACCTTCGTTTTGTGGCGAAGGTTGTTGAGAGCGTGGTGGCACGACAGCTTCCCCGGCACCTGGATGAAGCTATCTATCTGGACCCGTACCAGTCGGGCTTCAGGCAGGGGTACAGCACAGAAATGGCATTGGTCGCGTTGGTGGATGATCACTGGAGGGCTCGGGACAGGGGTTGCTCCTCTGTCCTAGTCCTATTAGACCTCTCAGCGGCTTTTGATACCATCAACCATGGTATCATGCTGCAGCGGTTGAGGGGGTTAGGAATAGGGGGCACCGTTCTGCGGTGGTTCTCCTCCTTCCTCTCCGACCGCTCGCAGTTTGTGTTGGCAGGGGGACAGAGGTCGACCTCGAGGCATCTCGCATGGGGAGTGCCGCAAGGGTCGGTCCTCTCGCCCCTTCTGTTCAACATTTATGTGAAGCCGCTGGGTGAGATCATCCGTGGTTTTGGGGTGAAGTGTCATCTGTACGCTGATGATACTCAGCTGTACATCTCCACCCCAGACCACCCCAACGATGCCCTTGATGTGATGTCCCGCTGCCTGGAGGCCGTGCAGGTCTGGATGGGGAGGAACAGGCTCAGACTCAACCCCTCCAAGACCGAGTGGCTGTGGCTTCTGGCGCCCCGATATAGTCAGCAGGTGCCATCGCTGACTATTGGGGGTGAATCTTTGCCCCCCACAGAGAGGGCTCGCAATCTGGGTGTCCTCCTGGACGCACGGCTGTCTTTAGAAGAGCATATGACGGCCGTGGCCAGGGGGGCCTTTTATCAGGTTCGCCTGATTCGCCAGTTGCAGCCCTTTCTGGACCGGGATGCCCTGCGCACGGTCACTCACACCCTTGTTACCTCCCGGTTGGACTATTGTAATGTTCTCTACATGGGGCTCCCCTTGAAGAGCACTCGGAGGCTCCAACTGGTCCAGAATGTGGCTGCGCGGGTGGTTATGGGTGCAACTCGTTGCGCCCACGTGACACCCCTCCTGCGCGAGCTGCACTGGCTCCCAGTGGTCTTCCGGGTGCGATTCAAGGTGTTGGTTACCACCTTTAAAGCGCTCCATGGCATAGGACCCGGGTACCTTCGAGACCGTCTTCTGCCACCAATAGCCTCCCACCGACCAGTCCGTTCCCACAGAGAGGGTCTCCTCAGGGTGCCATCAGCCAAGTTATGTCGGCTGGCGACACCCAGGTGGAGGGCCTTCTCTGTGGGAGCCCCAGCCCTGTGGAATGAACTGCCCCCGGAAATACGTAAGATCTCCGACCTCCAGGTGTTTCGCTGCGCACTGAAGACCCTGTTGTTCCGCCAGGCAGGGCTATCAACATAATAATTTTAAATTGGGGTATTTTAATTTTTGGGGTTTTAAATCGGCCAAATCTATTTAATTATTTTAATTTTTAATCATTGTTGTGTCCTGTGTTTTTAAATTGGCTGTACACCGCCCTGAGTCCTTCGTGAGAAGGGCGGTATAGAAATAAAATTATTATTATTATTATTATTATTATTATTATTATTATTATTATTATTATTATTATTACTATAGAACAACTTTAGTTCACTCTCCTTCATGTCTGCAAAATTGCTTCTGGGCTTTCTGCCAACTCTAGTAAGACTGTGATTACCTTATCTTAGAATTCAGGTAGGCTGTTAAGACAGTTCATTAATAGCCTGTTGTGGCCCCGCCCTCTGAGCCTGTCCCATCGGAGGAAGAAAGCTCCGAGCATGAGGAAGAGGAGTCAGCCAGGCCTCCCTCTCCAGGCCCCTCCCCTCTGGCATTGTCTCAAGTGCCGGCCGAGGAAGAGGAGACAGCTGATTCGGATCAGAGTGATAATGAAACATCATTCCTGGACGCACGCCTCCGAAGGCGTGATAAACGTTTGCAGCAGCTTAGGAGGCGTGCTAGGGATTAGAACTGAGTCACTGGACCACACCCCAGAGACTATATAATAGAGGGTGGTGGTCAAGGATCTTTGTGACGAACAAAGTAAACCTTGGATAGTCACTAAAGCCTCGTCCGGAACTGCTGGGAGGAATATTATTTCTGCTTGGACTTTTGTGAACGTTCGTATCTTAGCTTTATGTTTGTGGAAATAAAGTCCCTTGGCAGACGGTGTGTCTATCGCTGCCAAGTGGGAGATAAGAACTGGGTGCGTTCCAAAGTGTTTCCTTAACCCTCGGCTGGCTGTGTTTGTGTGTGTGTGGGGATGGGGACAGATCATAGCCTTTGAATGATAAAGACTAAGTTATTTGAGTAAAATAAGCTTTGTATAGAGTTTGTGTGTGCTGCGTTCTTTGGGGTCCGTAGCTGGGGCAGAACAGACGCCACTGCATGAACCTGAGCTGCATCGTCTGGGTACCTTCCCCCATAGCGCTCCATGTGGTGCCACATCTGGGCTACGAAGTGAGCCAGTTTGCCTGAGTCCCCATCAAACTGAACAGTGATGGGGAGGCAGTGGTCGCTCGTTTCTCACCACAATGTACCCAGGTGGTAGGACCACTGCTGCTGCCAGGAGGGAACATGGCCTCAACCCTTGCTTGAGCCACCGGGACAGTGAAATCTTCCTGTGAAGGGGTTCCAATCGTCCTGGCAGGTGCTGGCACCACCGGCTGCAGGAGGGAAGGGGACGGGGTTGTTAATAACTTCACTCCCCCTGTCCTGGCCATGGTTGCCTTGGCTCCCAGTGATGCTGCTCCCTTGATCTCCAGGCCTCCGAACTTCTCTGCCAGCTGCTCCATTGATGGGCAGCAGGCAGCAGCTTCCACTTGACCAGCTCATCCCACTCAACCGGAGGAGGAGGAGGAGGGTTGCCTGAAGGGAAGCCTCTGCCACGGCTCCCGCTCGTTCTTCAGCCAGTCCAGATTTCCAAAAAGTTGCCAAGAAGAAAGAAAAGGAGTAGCGAAGAGCCCCAAGGAGAGCTCACTGGGTTGGCCCAGCCTCGGCTTTCCAAGAGAGAAAAAAGAGACACAGAGACACAGAGAAAGACAGAAAGACACATACTCACAGAGACAGAGATACAGGCGGGTGGGGGAGGAGGAGAGAGAGACACAGAGAGAGAGAGATACAGAGAGAGGGAGAGAGAGAGGGAGAGAGAGACACAGATACAGAGAGGGGGAGAGAGAAAGTAGAAGATAGAGAGGGGGGAGAGAGAGATATACAGAGAGAGGGGGAGGGGGAGAGAGGGAGGGAGAGAGGGGGAGAGAGAGAGAGAGAGATGTCAAAAGGGTTTTGTGGTTCCCGGTGTTTTTTAACAACCGGTTCTCTGCCCTAATGACCAGCTGGGTAAGCGTGTCTGGGTGGGAGTGAGTGACGTTGAGTTGGCCACGCCCACCCAGGTTTTGTGGCTCCCAGTGTTTTCTGTGGGAAACAGGTCCAAATGGCTCTTTGAGTGTTTAAGGTTGCAAACCCCTGAGGTTTGTGAGATTTCTCACTACTGTGAGAACTGACTTAATGTCAACTGTCCCATTTGGCACATTCAACAAAAGAAACTCCCAGCTCTTTAGATTAACCAAGAGTGTAGCTTTATTGAAAAATCCATCTAGGCACAGCAGAAGCAAAGTCAGTTCTGGGATTTTACCCGTAAAAACCCACATAGGTAACTCCCCTTTTCCCCTCCGGGCCACCCACAGTTCATAGTTCACCAATTCTTTTGCTTTGGGAAAAGCTGTCTGCTTCAGTCAAAACATTCTTCATCACTTGGCCTTGTTAGATAACGTCTCTCCAGCAACAGACGGTTCACTTGCATTCCTTACTTTTCTTCTTTTCAGTGCAAGCACTGTTTTATGCCAGTTGTTTCTAAAACAACTGTTAAAAATGAACCGCCAAGTGAAAAAGTGGTGTGATGTGTTCCCATTTTCATGGGGTTGCACTGATAGCTGACTGAAGCGTTTGTGTCTATGAAGCTTCTAGGCTTCTGTTCTGAAGAAGTGGGCAATGCATCTGAAAATTTAAGTCTATAACCTAGCCTGCATGAACCACTACACATTCTGTTCACCTAATCTAGAGGTGTCATAATCTGGGAATAGTTAAGGATTCAGGATTGCAGAAAGGCAAAGACTTTTCTAACCTCTAACCTATAAAAATGATTTAGAGACTAAAATATGCTTGTCTATTCAGCCTTGGAATGTCTCAGTAGCTAATAGGACCGTGATGGCGAACCTATGTCACGTGTGCCAGAGGTGGCATGCAGCGCCCTCTCTGATGGCACACGAGCCATTGCCCCAGTTCAGCTTCCCTGTGCATGCGCGCACGCCTCCCGCCGGCCAGCTGGTCTTTGGGGCTCTGCTGCACATGTGTGTGGGGAGGGGCACGTGCGTGGAGGCCATTTGCACATGCACGGGGGGCAGGGTGCATGTGTGGGGTCCACGTGCGCATTGCATTTTGGGGGTTCGGGTGCATGCACACGCACACACTTTGGGCACTTGGTCCGGAAAAGGTTAGCCATCACTGGTATAAGGCATGTTTCTTTATGGCACATGCTAGGAGCCAAGAAGACAATGTGGAAGGTCAGCTGTCATCACCACCTTGCTTCAAGATTCCCAGAAGCTTCTGGTTAGCTCTTTTTTTTTAATTTTCAAAAAACCTTTATTAAAATTTAAAATATTAAAATACTAATAGAAATACATCTGTAACAAAAATACGTCCATGATAGTTGTACAATTCAATGTCGTTCCAACAGTACACAAATCTTAACTCTATTCATATATTCTCATGGAATATATGAACTCTATATGGACTGTAAATTTGACTGGCTCATCTCTTAATCGCCTTGGACTTTGTAGATTTAGAACCTTCACACTGGCAAGTTTTATTGAAATCACTGGGTGTGTTCTGTCCCAGCTACGGACCCCAAAGAATGCAGCACACACAAAGTCCTACAAACCTTAGTTTACTAATTTAAATCAGTCTTTTCTGTACAAAGGCTGTTAATTTAACTTCATTAACAGCCGACAAGAATCCAAAGAATAATAACTCAATTCTGAGGCACAATATTTCAGATAACTGTAATCTTACTGTGGTTGGCAGAATGCCCAGAAGCAATTTGCAGGAAAACTGATAAGAGAGAAACGAGCTGAATCAAACGTTTTCTGGAATCAAGATGCAAAGGAATGTGAACGAAGTTGTTTCCTGCAAATTGCATCAGTCGTCGTCCTTCCTTAAATAGGCTAGGGGAGTGGTCAATTAGCCCCAAGCCTTACTCTCGAGGAGACCTCCTCCTGAGGAGCCACTCCTGACTTTTTGCAGCTCTGCGCGTTCGTGCATCGAGAAGAGGCTCCTCCTCTTCTTCCTCTTCACTTATGGGAGCGTCTGGAGGTTCTGAAGGCCCTGGCTGAATCCCCACCTCTGGCACCACATCTTCTCCAGCCTCCTCATTGTCTGACTCCAGTGCCAACTGCACAGGCTGCTGGCGCAGCACCACACCAGCCTCCTCGCTGTCAGAATCAGCTACTAGCTGCACAGGCTGCTGATGGGCCACAACAGGGTGAATGTCCTTTAGTCCTTAAAAAAAGCACTCCAACTATAAGTTTAAGAATTTGTATTTTTTGAAATATATAGCAAGAAGATGGTTATTGCTGGCTTTGGAAAGTTTCATATGGATTAGGGCAGCAGTCTGCAACCTTTGCGGCTTGGTGGCCCGGCAGGGGGAGAAAGAAACCGGGCCACGTGAGCCAGCTGGTCTTCGGGGCTCTGCTGCACATGTGTGTGGGGAGGGGCACATGCGTGGGGGCCATGTGCGGATGCATGGGGGACAGGGTGCATGTGTGGGGGCCACGTGCACATTGCATTTTGGGGGTTCAGGTGCGCGCACACGCGCACACTTTGGGCACTTGGTCTGGAAAAGGTTAGCCATCTCTGGTATAAGGCATGTTTCTTTATGGCACATGCTAGGAGCCAAGAAGACAATGTGGAAGGTCAGCTGTCATCACCACCTTGCTTCAAAATTCCCAGAAGCTTCTGGTTAGCTCTTAATATTATACTTGGGGCATTTTGTGCTACAGTCATACAAAACACTCCATTGTACCTGTTCACTCTGTCTAATGAAATCACTGTTCCTATGTACATCATGAATCCTTGGCTTGATCCAACAGTGTTATTTAAACATACAGGAGCTGTGCACTTATGAATGTGTATGCTTGCTTAAGCATAACCCAGGCCTGACTGACTGGTGCAGTTGTGATTTCATTTCCCACCATCTCTAGCCAGCACAGCTATCAATATAGTTGACTGGATATGTTAGGATTTGTAGTGTAATATCTTTTCAAAGAAGATTGACAGTGGCAAGGATAAAACCAGAAATGTTATCTATCCAAGCCATATGCACTATCACAGAGTGTATGTTAATGCAGTGTTTCTTAAGATGTACTCTTAAAACACAGAGTTCAAGGGAAATAAGCCCCGAACCAAGGTAGGAGTTGGGATGGGGGTTGAGTTACTTTCCTTCTTGCTCCAGATAAAGGACAATGTGATGTGTTTTTTGGCCATGAACAGTCCTGAAATGTAAATGAGAAATCTTTCATTGGTCACTTTGTTCTCTGACCAAATGAAGGAGTGAGTGAATCTTGTCCTTTCACATAGTTAATGGAGAAATTTGGGTGCAAAGGTTAATGCTATTGGCAGCACCATGGAGGTGGTTTACCACTTTTTTAATTTCAGAGTTATGTTTTAAAGTACTAACTGCATCTAAGCCTGCTTACCTTTTTGAACTCAATCAATATCAGCTATGTACTACCACCTAACATTGTTTTATATAGTTGAGTTAACCTTCAAATGGAATTAAATTTGACAGCTGGATTAACATGCTGGGATGCATATCATTTTAGCTCACTGTGACATGTGGAACAAAACAATATCAAAAGAAGCCTGGCCAAGCACTCTGCAGACCCAGCCAATTTTATGCATTAAAGGCTAATAAATGTACTGTGGCAAAAGCATTTGTGTCAGAAAAATCAACACATGTCAGTTAGTATGCATAAAATTTCCGCTACCGGTTCTCCAGAACTGGTCAGAACCTGCTGAATCCTACCTCTGGTCATAAGTCATAAGTCACTTTTTTCAGTGCTGTTGTAACTTTGAGCGGTTACTAAATGAACTGTTGTAAGTCGAGGACTACATGTACAAAAGAACTGGAATGTTCATTTGCAACAGCAATAATCTAATCTTGTCTATGGCTAAGCACTGGGACTGTAGTTTGAGAAAGTATTAACATTTTGTTTATATTCTATTCTAGGCTGTCTGTCTTTATCTGCTGAATTTGGAGATGCTAAACCTCCAAACTCTACAAAAATCAAAGACTAAATAGGATGAAGCTGTGAAGATTAAGAGTGAATTGCTACCACGGTGCTTTCCATCCACGGTGATGCTGTTGTCTCCCAGGTGTTGGATGAGCTAGGTTTGTTGCTGACAGATGAGCTATCAAGTGAGTGTTTGCATGAAATGAAAATTAGGAAAGAAGTATGGCAAGGAAAGAGACACCTGAACCACTTTGTGATTTGGCAGCCTTAGAAATTAAATGACTGAATAAATAAATAAATAAGAAAGAGACCACAGCTCATATGATTCTTGTAAATCCTAGATGGGTAAAGGTTAGCATTATTTATATTCAATTGACTCTGGGTGACTCACAATATATTATCATAACAATCCAATACATCTAAAATGCAAAAGGATGTGGTCACTCTATACCCGTGATGGCAAACCTATGGCATGTGTACCGGAAGTGGCACACAGAGCCATCTCTCTGGGCATGCGAGCCATCGCCCGTTGCTCTTCTGGGTTCCGGTGCACTGGGCAGCTGGTCTTTACACACGCGGGAGCGCCGGAAGAGCAGCCACCCGGTGCGCATTCACGTGCCGGGAATATGATCTTCCAGTTTCCGGCACACACATGTGCAGTGGCCAGCTGGTCTTTGCGCGCACATGCGTGCCAGAAACCGGAAGACCAGGTGGCCGGTGCACATGAGCGTGGCGGAAACCGGAAGATCATCTTCCCAGCGCAGGGCAGCTGCTCTTCCAGCTTCCGGCACTCACGCGCTCCCATTTCGGCACTCGGTGCCGAAAAGCTTCGCCAACACTGCTCTATACAGACAAACAAAAATAACAGAAAAACATCCAACAGTTAATAGTGCTCCAACACATCTTTTTAAAAAAGGTATTTCAACAAAGGTTAAAAATGCATGGTGAGTGATAATAATGCCATTAAGACTAGGGCTCTCTGTTGTGGTCTGCCAGCAGCCTGTGGAGCTGGCAGCGGAGTCGGACAGCGATGAGGCTGAGTAAGAACAGGGGCCAGTCCTGGAGGCTGGGGAAGGCCCAGATGAGGGCTCTGCATCAGAGGCAGAGATGGGGCCAGGGCCATCGGGGAGTGATGTGCGGACTCCAGAGCCTCCAGAGGCTGACAGTAGAGAGGCAGAGGAACAGGAGGAGCCTGTTCCTAGTGCACGTATGAGAAGAGCTGCCAGAAGGCAAGAGCAGCTAAAGCAAAAAGGACGACTCGGGAGTAGGCCAAGAGATGATTGGCCACTCCCATAAGGCTTAAAAGGCCAGCAACAGCTCTTGGGCTCTTTGTCGGAAAACAACGTTGATAGACTTGTTCTTGTCTTGCTGCACTTATCTCTGGTCGGCGTCTTCTGCTTCTGAACTTTTGCCAAGAGAAGCCTTTGGCAGTTTGCCTAATTATACCAAGGTTGGTGATTAGACTGAAGAATTTGTGTTATGAAGAATTTGTTTTAATTTAGTTTGGACTATGCTGAGAATGAGTTAATTCTCAGCTGTTTTAATAAAGTCTGTTTATTTTGGAACTGTTTGCGTCTAATACTACCTACTTGGGCCTGGGTCACAACACTCTCGAACTTTGTGCAGTGTAACTCCCTAATCACCATAATACTACAACTTCAGAAATTTACCCTAACAACTTAACAGAAGTTAAATGGAAAACCTTGATAAATGCAGTGGTCCCCTTTGAAATTAATGACATTTCTTGGTTGTAAAAGGTTAGAAAATGTAGTCCTGGTTGCTTTACTAAAAAACAAAAACATTGATATCTGTGTAGAAGGAAGACAGTGAAAGTATGTGTACTTGGAGTTTTATTTTAAAAATTGGCAGTCTTCCCTCCACCCAATTCAAGTGGTGGTCCTATCGGGGTTCTGTCTTGGTCTATGTATACAAAGTCCAGTCCTGTCTTACAAGTTCTGAGCTTTCCATCCTACTTCCTTGGATTAACCAGCTTGTCCAGGCAGAGCAGGAAAATGAGTGTTTTGTATACCTCTAATGTGTGCAAAAATTTGTAAGTAAACTGCATTGGCCCCTGAACTGTTCAGAACAGTAAGAAGCAATTCTGCTCTCTCATTTCTCTCTCCCTCTTCCTCTCTCTCCTCCTCTCACTCTCTCTCATTTCTCTCTCCCTCTTCCTCTCTCTCTCCTCCTCCTCTCTCTTTCTCTCTCATTTCTCTCTCTCTTTTTCCTCTCTCATTCTCTCCCTCCATCATTTTCTCATTTCTCTCTCTCTCTTTCTCTCTCTTTCTCCCCTTTTCTCTCTCTCATTTCTCTCTCTTCTTTTGCTGCCCGGAAGACACTTTTCAATCAATGCCGGCGGCACCGCTCAGCTGGAGGAGTAAAGAAGCTCAGGGCAGCGGGAAAAGGGGGCTGGCCCCACTGAACCTTGCATGCCCACCCCGGGGATCAGGCTCGGAGAAAGCCAGAGCACCCTCACCAAAGATGCCCGCTCCGCGCGCTTTTGCTGCACTTTGGCCAAGCCCGGCTGCTCGCTTAAAGGGTATCCCCGCTCATGCATGCCCTCCTGGCCCCACAACAGCCGGCCACGGGGTCACGTGAGGAGAAGGAGGAGGCGGAGGGTCGTCTTCAGGGAAGCCACCACGGCTTGTGCTCGCTCCTCAGCTGCGGGCCTGTCCCCCTTTCCGTCGTACCCTCCTCCCAGATCCCATTCCCACCCTGCCAGCCCTCATGATAGTGAGGTTGGCATTGGCCACAGCCAGGTTGGGCCAGTGTCTCGGGGCGGAGAGCAGGTCGCATGACTGGGTCAGCAGGGAGTCACAGGAGAGGGGTCAAAGAGCTGCATGTGGCTCTGGAGCCGTGGGATGCTGACACCCGGGCTATGAGGACTGCAAGAAAGGGTTCAGAGAGTGGAAATTGTATCAAGAGCTATGGTGGCACAGTGGTTAGAATGCAGTACTGCAGGCTACTCCTGCTGACTGCTGGCTGCCAGCAATTTGGCAGTTTGAGTCTCACTGGCTCAAGGTTGACTCATCCTTCCATCCTTCCAAGGTCAGTCAAATGAGGGCCCAGATTGTTGGGGGCAATATGCTAACTCTGTAAACTGCTTAGAGAGGGCTGTAAAGCACTGTGAAGTGGTATGTAAGTCTAAGTGCTATTGCTATTGCTATCTGGTGCAAGGAACCATAACGACTCCATGAGTAGGTCAAAGTAGCTTCTTAATTGTTCTATTTACAAAAGTCTTGCCAGATTAATTGCATTCTCTTGGGAAAAGGCAGATAAAGGCTTCAGTAGTCTGGCCTCTGCTGCTTCCTCCCACAGAGTGACTCTAAGTTAGCCAGGCTTTTTACTCCCCCCTTACTCTAGTCAGAGATTCCACCACAGGTTGCCTCTCTATACTAAGCTGCAATATGTGGTGCTTGATTTTCATTTCATATATTAAATAAGCCAAAATCATAGTTATTGTGACTTGTAAAATGTTGGTTGATTGATTTGATTTGATTTCATTTGATTTATATGGTCACCAATCTAAACATGGCAAATCTGGGAAGCTAACAGCATTTAAAAATGTAACAAAACATAAATGATAAAGTAATAAACAATCTATCACAAATAACTTCAAGAGCTAGCTCTTGACTAACAAACCAAGCTCCATACCCAGGAATGCATCCATGTTTTTGGGGATGGGACCAATTTATCTTGGGTGGAATGGTGTTCCAAAGTACAGATACTGTGAGAGAAAAGGTCATATTGTATCTTCAAGGTGACACTCTTGAGCCACAATTGTTGGGACCTGCGGCATGCCTCTTATGTCACATCTAATGGGACAGGTTGAAACAGGCAGAAGTGGTCCCCAAATAATCTGGCCCCATGCCATGAAGGATGTATAGGTGGCAATCAGAACCTTGACTTGCATCTGGAAGCATCCTGGAAACCATTGCAGCTCATTGAGCAGAGGTACAACATGTGTGGACCAAGGTGCATGTGAGGGATCTCACGAAGATCGATGGTTTGTTGAGGGCACTTCCAAGAAAAGTCAGCACGCAAGGATGCAATCAAATTAAGTCTTTATTTAGAACTAAAAGTGGAGTAAAATGAGTTCCCTGGCATGGAGGCATTCATGCCTGGATTGAGCCCATGGATCAGTCCCATAGGAAGGTAGAACAAGAGCAGGGGGAGCAGCCCCTGTGCAGGGGTTCTTATAGGGGCCCCTGGCCCCTCCCTTACCCATGTGTGTGAGGGGGCCGGAGGGCCATTAGCTCTCCCCAATGGGGCTGCAGGGGCCGGAGCCCCTTGACCCACCAGTGGGATCAAAAGTCCCTCTTTGCTCCCATCTGGTGGCCTTTTAAGAAACTGCCATGGCTGGCACAAAATACCTAACAGTGCATTCATAACTGCTTGCACTGTGTTCTGTCCCCGTCTCACACTCGCACACAAACAGTCAGCCAGGGGTTAAACAAAACTTCCAGACAATAAATTCCTTTGATAACAGGATTGGCAGCAACCCAGTAGCTGCTTCCCAAGAACTTTACTCACAGAGGGAGGTGTTCCTCCTCCGTCCGATAAACCAAAACAAATACACAAAGTCAAAGAATTGTCAAGTCCAGTCCTTTCTGGATCGGGACTCGTTAAATACGGACACTCATGCTCTCGTTACTTCCCGCTTGGACTACTGCAATACTCTCTACATGGGGCTCCCCTTGAGGAGCACCCGGAGGCTCCAGCTGGTCCAGAATGCGGCCGCGTGGGTGGTTATGGGAGCGACGTGGCGCTCCCATGTGACCCCCCTCCTGCGCGAGCTGCACTGGCTCCTGGTGGTCTTCCGGGTGCGCTTCAAGGTTTTGGTTACCACCTTTAGAGCACTCCATGGCATCGGACCGGGGTATTTACGAGACCGCCTTCTGCTACCAATTGTCAGCGTTCCAAATTAGGCTCTCTTCCAGTTCTGACATAGAGAGAACAGTAGCTTGATTTATTGCTGAGATGAACTTTTACCTAGTCTTTGTATGTTACAGATAGGGTTTCCTGGGAGACGAGGAGGGGGGGCACATTCCTGTGAAAAGAACGTGCTGGGATGTAGAGATGGATTTGCATGATGGCCAATGAGACATTGGGGTTGGAGTGCGGAAGAGGAGGGGGTTGGAAGGAGGGGCCAGTTTGGCTGCAAAATGAATCAGAAATGTCGGACTCTGCTATTCTTAAAATAAAAGTGATTCATTAGAGAGCTTGCGCTTGAGAATGAAGTTTTTTTCAAGATAGCACCGAAACCTGACAGACAGCCAAACTCTCCCCCAAATCCAGGCTGGCTGAGTTTAAATCATCCCGTTCCCTCCCAGCCATCTGGTCGGACGGACTATGGCTGAAGCCAAGCTCTCGGAGGAAAGCCTGCTTCAAGAGACGGGAGGAGCAGAAGCGGTCGTGATTCCAGCCAACTTGGAAAATACAAAGGTTCAACTTTCTCCGCCTTCCCTCCCCGCAGAACTTCAAGCAAAGAAACGTGAGGCAGATAAGTACCCGGGGACTGTGCCAAAAGCCTTAGAGGCGGAATTTTCTTTTGCAAATGTAAAAGATAAGGAAAAACCCCTAAGTGAATTGAGAAGGGCGAGCTGGGGATGGGAATGGCAGCGAAGCCCAGACAAGGCAGCACCTCCCCACCCCAGGATGAGAGACGAGGCAGAGGACTATCAACACCAAGGCTGGCCCTCCAGAGCTCAGCACAGAGAGGAGAGGGCAGAGAGGGAGGAGCCACCCCAGTTCAGAGGGAAGTTCGATGGTGACCCAGACAACCTCGCCCAATTCCTCGATTCAGCTGAGATATACATAGAGCGGTTCGGACACCTCTACCCTTTCCCCAGAGCCCTAGTGAATGCTATCTCGGAAGGGCTGGAGGGAGAAGCAAAGAGGTGGTCAGCATCACTCTACAAATACAGGGCCCCCCAGCTACGAGATGCAGATGGGTTCTTGCAACTATTGAGAGCCCGTTATGAGGAGGAGGAGGAGGACCCCATGTGGAAGACGAGCTCAGAAACCTAATGCAGAGGGGGAAGCCTATCAGAGAGCATATCCATGAATTCAGGAGAGTCATTGGGACACTGCCTCCCCTACCAGAGCGATTGCTGGTGTATTTTTTTAGAAGAAGCCTAGATAAAAGAATTTCCCAAGTGACTGCCTATCGTGACATCCCAAACCGACTCGCTGAATGGTTCCGGGTAGTGATAAAAGTCGACAGAGGGCTGCGGGCGAGTGACACGTCAAAACCACCAGAGGGAAAGGAGAGAGGCCGACCAGACCAGGGGCCACTCAACAGACGAGAAACCCCAACATCACAGCCCTCCTACAGACCAACTGCCCCACGGAGCCCACTAAAATGCTACAGATGTGGAGGAAGCGGCCACATAGCAGCAAGATGTGGAACGCCTAGACCGGGACCAGCTCCACCACCCAAAGCACGACTGGAACGAGGGCCCAAGCACGTCACCCACGTACCGCGGGAAGCTCCCCAAATCCCGGAATTTTTCGCTCATCTGACCGAAACCAGAGGAATCCCAGATGAGGGAGATCAGTCCCCCGAACCCTATGACACAGAGGACGAAGGCGAGGATGACCCGATGGTGAGTGGACCCGTCCATCCTTTTCTTTTCCCCATACGCCTAACAGCCCCCAAAACAGGGGCCCAAGAGACTTTCCAAGCCCTAATAGACTCGGGTAGCACACGGTGCCTAATCAACCTACCCACAGTTCTAAAATTGGGAATCCGAGCTAAACAGCTCAAACAACCAATTCGCTTCGAGCAAGTTGATGGGTCCCTAGTGGGAGGAGCGTACGCCACACACTTGACTGAACCCGTGAGACTAGAACTCGCAGATCACTGGGAGACGATCCGCTTCATAATAGCCCCCAAGATGACAGAACCAGTCATATTGGGGCTCTCGTGGCTCGACAAATGGGGCCCAATCATTTGGTGGCAAGAGGGAACCCGCAGGCTGAGAATAGCAAAGGGGCCCCAACCCCTGCCGCCCCGACCAGAAGAACTCCCTCCCACGCTGAAACCCCAAAGTAGCCCTCCACTACAGAAGAAAACACCACAAACACAAGGGTCCCTCCCAGAAGGTGCAGCAAAGCAATTGGCAGCCATACCCACCACCGCTTGTAATGCAAACCAGATCCCAAGGGAGTACCAAGACCTGGCAGGGGTATTCAGCGAGGCCGAGTGTGACATTCTGCCCCCCCACCGCGAGACCGATTGTGCCATCGAAATTATCCCCGGAGCGAAACTACCCAAACCTAAAATGTATGCCATGACGCCCCGAGAAATGCAGGAAATGCGAGACTACATAGACAAAAACTTACAAAGGGGATTTATTGAGCCAGTAAAACCAAGGGTAGCGGCACCGGTCATGTTTAAAGAGAAAAAGGACGGCTCCATGAGACTGGTGGTCGACTTTCGAAGTTTCAACGCTGTTTGCGTACACAACTTGTACCCCCTCCCCCTCATGAAAGACATGTTAGCCCACCTAGCTAAGGGGAAGGTTTTCACCAAACTAGACCTTCGAGAAGCTTATTACCGAGTACGCATACAGGCAGGAGATGAATGGAAAACAGCATTCAACTGCCCCCTGGGTAGTTTCCAGTTTAAAGTAATGCCTTTTGGATTGCAAGGAGCCCCGGCAGTATTCATGCAGTTAATAAACAAAGTCTTACATGAACACCTTTACAAAGGGGTCCTCGTCTATCTGGACGATATTCTTATCTACACGGAGACCATAGACGAACATATACCCCTCGTCCGCCAAGTACTGAAAAAACTGCTACGGGCAAATCTATATGTCAAACTGCCAAAATGCGATTTCCACCAATCACGGCTAGACTACCTGGGCTACCGAGTATCAAATGAGGGGATAGAGATGGACCCAGCCAAGGTCCAATCAGTTCTACAATGGCAGCCCCCTCGCACCCGCAGACAACTGCAAAGTTTTCTAGGCTTTGCGAATTTCTACAGACAATTCATCCCCTCGTTCGCGAAGATTGCCAAACCTTTGACGGACCTCCTAAAGACAGGAAGCCCAGCGATGAAACCTCGCCCGGGACAACCCCTACAGTGGGACCTGACCTGCCAACAGGCATTTGAGACACTAAAAGGACTGTTCGTGAAAGAACCTGTCTTAAAACACCCGGATCCGGAACAGCCTTTTGTCATCCAAGCAGACGCAAGTGATGTGGCAGTAGGAGCCGTGTTACTCCAAAAGAACAACCAAGGTGATCTACAACCCTGCGCCTACACCTCCCGCAAACTCACCGATACGGAGAGACGATGGGCGGCGTGGGAGAAGGAAGCGTTTGCAGTAAGGTGGGCCTTGTTGACCTGGCGGCACCTTCTAGAGGGAGGCCAGAAACCATTTGAAGTCTGGACTGATCATAAAAACCTAGAGGCCCTAAAAACCCCACGAAAACTGTCGCCCAGGCAAGTGCGGTGGGCACAATACTTCAATCGTTTCAATTTCGAGCTTAAGCACATCCCAGGAGGGAGAAATTTCCTGGCTGATGCCCTCTCCCGGATGCCCCAATACAATAGTGAGCGGGAGCAGGTAGTGAATGCCATCATCCCCTCCACCCAAGCTGCGGCCCAAGTGATCACCAGACGGCAACGACGTGATCAGCAAGGCCAACTTGCAAGTGACTTAACTGCAAAATTAAAAAATGAAACGCTGACAGACCCCTGGTATCGGGACAATCAACATCTCTTGACAAAAAGAGATGAACTAGCATGGAGGGGGACAAAGCTCTATGTCCCACAGAGTTTACGCATCCTGATTCTCAAGAGGAGCCACGACGTTAAACCAGCAGGACACTTCGGATTCCTAAAGACTCTGCACCTAGTACAAAGGCAGTTCTGGTGGCCACACATGAGAAAGGACGTAGACAGTTATGTAAAAAGCTGCACCATTTGTGCCACGATGAAGACAAGGCCAGGGTGCCCGCCTGGATTGTTGCAACCAGTAGCTGAACCAACAAGACCATGGGAGGAGATTGCAATGGACTTTATAGTAGACCTACCGAGGAGCAGTGGAAATACAGTGATCTGGACTGTAATAGACTTATTCTCCAAACAGGCACACTTCATTCCTTGTAGTGGACTGCCTTCAGCTCGTCAGTTATCCAAACTGTTCCTGAAACACATTTACCGCCTACATGGAGTCCCCAGGAGAATCATTTCCGACAGAGGGGTCCAGTTCACAGCAAAGTTCTGGAGGGAGTTTCTACGATCCATAGGTTCATCCCAAGGGCTCAGCTCAGCATTTCACCCAAGCACCAATGGGGGGGCAGAAAGACTGAACGCTATGATAGAACAGTATTTAAGATGCTACGTCGACTACCAGCAGTCCAATTGGGCAGACCTCCTATCTTTTGCGGAGGTTGCATATAATAATGCTGTCCACAGCAGCACGGGGCTAACCCCGTTCAAAATAGTGAGTGGCATGGATTTTGTTCCCATGCCAGAATACCCGAGGGAGCCCCCTTCCTCAGTCAGTTTGACCGACTGGATGGCAATGTTGAGACAAACTTGGGAAAATGTTAAGAGGGCGCTGGCAAAGGCGGCTCAATCTTATAAGGAACAAGCAGACAAGCACCGAACTCCCCAAAGACCATTTCAACTGGGAGAGAAAGTTTACCTCTCCACCAAGTACTTGAGACTTAGACTCCCGAGCAGGAAATTGGGTCCAAAATTTATAGGACCATTTCCTATAATAAAAATAATCAACCCCGTTACAGTTCAATTGCAGTTGCCACGGCTTTTGGGGAAAATTCACCCCGTTTTTCACAGTAGCCTTCTAAAACCTGTAGTGGGGTCTACTTTAAGGCCAATGCCACGTGAACCCCCTGGGCCCCTGGTTGTTGGGGGCCAAACGCACTACGAAGTGCAGCGGATTCTTGATTCAAGATGGCACAGGGGGCGCCTCCAGTACTTAATTAAATGGAAGGGTTACCCAGTGTCAGAGGCTTCCTGGGTGAAGAGCACAAACATTCAAGCTGATCGCCTTATAGCAAAATTCCATGCAGACCACCCGGGAAAGCCGGGGGGGGGGGGTGCACAGCCAGGGAGGGGCTGATGAGACTAATCTTGTTGTGTTTTCCCTATGGGATAGGTGATGTCGCAGAAGTGAAGGGAGAGGGGCCGGATGTCAGCATTCCAAATTAGGCTCTCTTCCAGTTCTGACATAGAGAGAACAGTAGCTTGATTTATTGCTGAGATGAACTTTTACCTAGTCTTTGTATGTTACAGATAGGGTTTCCTGGGAGACGAGGAGGGGGGGCACATTCCTGTGAAAAGAACGTGCTGGGATGTAGAGATGGATTTGCATGATGGCCAATGAGACATTGGGGTTGGAGTGCGGAAGAGGAGGGGGTTGGAAGGAGGGGCCAGTTTGGCTGCAAAATGAATCAGAAATGTCGGACTCTGCTATTCTTAAAATAAAAGTGATTCATTAGAGAGCTTGCGCTTGAGAATGAAGTTTTTTTCAAGATAGCACCGAAACCTGACATCAATAGCCTCTCACCGACCAGTACGCTCCCATAGAGAGGGGCTCCTCAGGGTGCCGTCGGCCAAACAGTGTCGACTGGCGGCCCCCAGGGGGAGAGCCTTCTCTGTGGGGGCACCTACCATCTGGAACGAGCTCCCCCCAGAGATACGGAGGATCCCGGACCTGCGCACGTTTCGCCGTGCTCTCAAAACTTTTCTATTTCAGCAGGCTGGCCTGGCCTAACCTTTCCCATTTCTCTTTTAATTTTTTTAATTCGTGATTTTATAAATTGGGTGTTTTAATCTGTGTTTCGGCCAAAATATTTAATAATTTTAAGGGATTTTTAATATTTGTATTATCTGTATTTTATCTTGGCTGTTCACTGCCCTGAGTCCTTCAGGAGTAGGGCGGCATAGAAATTTGATAAATAAATAAATAAATAAATAAATAAATAAATAAATAAATAAATCCAAGGCAGGCAGATAACGTAGTTTCAGAGACACAATGCGACTCGCTAGTTGTTTAGTTTTGTCCATCACAGAGCCTGAATGGCCACCACACCCCCTTTTATCCCCTGTGGGGTGTGGTCCAGTGACTCAGCTTAATCTCTGGCATGCCTCCTTTTCTGCTGCGTGCGCTCATCTCTCTGACGCTGGCGTGGATCCAGCCAAGAGTTATCTCCGTCACTGTCCAACTGCAACTGTTCGGAGATACCTGGCTCCTGGCCAATCTCTTCTCCCTCGGGAGACACCTGAGGCATTGCCAGAGAGGAGGGTCCTGGAGAGGGAGGCCTGGCCAACTCCTCTCCTTCACCTTCAGAGTCTTCTCCCTCCGATAAGACGGGCTCGGGGGTCGGAGTCACAACACACTGCCACTTTCTGAATCAGCTTCCAGATGCTCTTCAAAAGCAGCCCCATGTAGACTGCATTGTTTTAATCTGTTTGGGAGGTGACCAAGGCATGTGTGACTGTAAGAGAACCTCCTGGTTCAGGAAAGGGTGCAATTGGTGCGTAAAATGAAGTTGTACAAAAGCCTTCTTGGCCATGGCTGCCACCTGTTCCTCGAATTAGAACTGTGAAACCAAGAGGACACCCTGATATCTCACCAGTTCTGTTTGGGGTACTGCAATTCCATCCAGAACCAGAGGAAGAAGAACCAGCACAACGCCATGCCCCTGCTCCCAGCCCTCAGCACCAGAAGGCTACCATAATCAATATCAAAGGCTGCTGAGAGATAAAAGAGAGCAAAGATGCACCGTCCCCATTCTGCTCCTTCCAGAGGTCATCCATAAGTGTGATCAATACTATGGTTAATGACATAATGTGATATGTGAAACGTTGCCCATTTTGATGACAACAAGCCATAGTTAACCTAACCATGGTGTGATACATGAACCCCACATGTACAGTAATCTTGATGCCATGCACAGTCTTGGGGAAGAGAGAACTGGGAATGGAAGGGAGAATGGTCTCACTGGGCTGTTGCAGACTTTACTCTCCTCCTTGCATACTTGCCTTCCACTGGTGGTTCTCTGAGCATGGCAGGAGGAAAGAAAACTGAAGCCTCAGCAGCCCTCGTTGATGCAGATGCCAGTTTGGGGGAGCGGTTAAAAAACCTATGGCAAGACTAGAAGAGCAGTGTCAGTTCCCTTCCCCTGTTCAGCCACTCTTGGTGTTAAGATTACAACTTTGCTGTGGCAGGGAGTCTTAGCTTTCCAAGCTTCTGTGAGGTTGACTGTGGGTAGTATAAATGGGGGAAAGAAGGGTTATACCAAGCCGTATGGTGTTCTTATATTCCCTTTTGATTTAAAAGGTGGGTGACATTCCCTACTACCCCATGTTCTTCTGGTGATGTCATCATGGAGGAAGGTGAGCCAGGGGAAGTACAGGTGGTACCTTGGTTGATATCCCTGCGGTTCAGAAGTGGCCAAGAACTTTCTGACTCTTTATCAGTAAAGTTTTATATAAAGCCCTGCCCCGGCAGGCCTCCCCATTGCATCTGTTTATCTCTTGTAATAAATTCTGTAGATTTGTATTGAGAGTTTCTCTGGCATCTGCTGTTGCCCCTGAAATGGCACATTGAAACTGGCCTCTGACCACTGTCTGTGGTCCTAAGGGGCCCAGCACTGCACCTTTGTTTCTCTTTTTAGTGCAGTTGGTGACCTTTGGAGGAGGACACATTTTATGCTAGACATGTGGACAGATTGCCTTAGTTCTAAACATTTTTCTTTTGAGTCTGTGTGTCAAGATTCTGACTAATGAACCCAACCGAGTGAGCACTCTGAGATTTTCAGCTTCCTGAAAGAACTGCTTTATTGAGTATATCATTTCGGGACAGATGATCCTAAAACCAGCTCTGGTTATTTCCCGCAGTTTCAGTATAATTAAACATTAGAGATTCCCCCTCCCCTAGTGTCACAGGTCACATTGTCCAATTAGGTGTTCTGGTGTCTCCTTGGCAACCAGTCTCAGTCTCTGGCCAGCACCTGTTGGGAGTAACCTTGGTTCCCACAAGATAGCAGGTTGTTTTGGCTAGTTCGCATTCCACTCTTCTCCCCCCTACCCGAGCTGTGTGAAAACTTGAGAAACGGAAGATGGCTGCCGTGGGCTCGATCCATTTCAGAGTTGACACTGGGAGGATTTGAAAACCATTGTTAAGTGTCTTCTTACTCTCTACATATATGTGCCAAGCCCCACTCTGGGGCTCGCCATACCTGAGGGGGGATGCATCGGGAGCAATGGGAGCGATGTGGGAGGCAGTGGCTCGCTGGCGGTGGTCAGACTTCTGGCAGCACCAAACAGCTGCAATGTTCCCCACTGGACCCACGCTGCCCAGATGATTGGTCCCAGCAGCCTTCCACAGTGGTTACACGCCACCCAGTGGGTTGTTCCGGGCAGCAAGGACAACCATTGCAGCCAGATGGGTGTTGGCCTAGGCAGCTACTGCAGCGGTTGACCATGTGCAGCCCCAACGCCACTGGATGCCGGATGGTGGTTCCCAGTGGGCACAGACCTTAATGAAACCCTGACCTGAGCAACCCCTCCTTTGGATGATGGACTGCCAAAGGGCATTTGAGGTGCTGAAAGCTCTCTTTGCCAGAGTGCCAGTCCTGCAACACCCAAACCCTATGACCCAACAGCTATGTAAAAAGCTGTCCGGTCTGTGCAATGACAAAATCAAGGCCTGGGAGGCCGCTGGGCCTCTTGCAGTCCATGGCTGATCCCTGCCGGCCATGGGAGGAGATCACCATGGACTTCATAGTAGAACTGCCAGAAGGCAATGGGCACACTGTGATATGGACAGTCATTGTCCTGTTCTCCATACAGACCCATTTTGTGCCTTGTGCTGGGTTACCGTCGGTGTGGCGTCTAGCAGAACTTTTTATTGGACATATCTACAGACTCCACAGAGTGCCCCGGCGTATCATTTCGGATAGGGGGGGTGCAGTTCACTGCCAAATTCTGGCATGACTTCATGCGCCTGATAGGTTCCTCCCAAGGCCTGAGTTCAGCGTTTCACCCCAGCACCAATGGGGCAGTCGAAAGAGCAAATGCCATGGTGGAACGCTATCTGAGGTGTTACGTCTCCTATCAACAGAAGCACTGGGCGAGCCTCCTTCCCTTTGCAGAGGTGGCATACAATAACGCCGTGCACAGTAGCTCTGGATTCACCCCCTTTCGGGTGGTGAACAGGATGGAATTTGTGTCCATTCCCGAATGGACCCAGGATCCCCAGGCCCTGGGAATCCCGAAAGAGTGGGCAGATAAGATACAAGACACCTGGGGGGCTGTAAAAGCGGCACTAAAGAAGGCGGCTGAGACCCATAAGGTCCAGACCGACAAAAAATGAGCATCCCACAAGCCTTTTAGGGTAGGGGACCGGGTATATCTCTCCACTAAATACCTTAAATTGAGATTACCATGCAGGAAGCTGTGGCTGAAGTACCTAGGGCCTTTCCCTGTCATTCGGGTAATCAATCCCATGACTGTAGAATTGAAGCTCCCACCCTTGCTGGGGAGGGTGCATCCTGTGTTCCACAGCAGCCTGTTGAAAGCTGTGGAAGCCACTAACATCCGGCTCCTTCCTGAGCCACCAGGCCCTGTGGGAATGAAACAGTATGAGATGGGGTATTAGACTCACGTCTACACAGAGGCAAACTCCAATACCTGGTACGGTGGAAGGGATACCCCTCCACTGAGGCATTGTGGGTAGTGGAGCGAGATGTGAGGGCAGCATGATTGCTGTGGCAATCATAATTTGGACTTCAGGGATAAAAGCATTTAGTGAGAACATGGCAAATTGCAAAACAGACAGAGTGGGCCGTGGGGAATTCACTTAGTCAGAAAGGGATTGTGTGCAGAAATCATGTATCTTGGGGAAAAGGATTTCACTCTTTTCATCTTATTTAAAGGACAAAAGACTCCAGTGCATTCAACCAACAGAAAGCTCAGCACAAATGCAACGTTCTCGGCAAATGATAACAAAAAATGAACAAAGGTTTCAGAAAATAGAGGACAAATTGGAAGAAACCGGGGGTGGGGGGGGGAATGGAGGAAATAAATCAAAAGCTGACACAAGCAAATAAGAATCTGGAGGAGACTGTTATAATTTTAGAAATGGAGAAGGCAGTCCATTTTCTAAGATTTCAGAATATAGAGGAGGATAAAGAAGAAGACCTCTCAGAAGTGATGATAGAGCTATTGGAAAATGCTTTAGGGATAGGAAAGCAAGAGATAGAGGGAAAGATTGATGAAATATTTAGAATAAACACAAGTTACGCAAGGAGACACAAGGTCCCGAGGGAGGTACATGTGAGATTTGTTAAAAAATCAATAAGAGCTGAAATATTAAAAAGGGCAAGGGAGGATCCATTGAACTATAGAAATTGGGAAATTGGGAAAGAAATTGCGGTTTTGAAGCAGATCCCTAGGAGGGTAAGAGATTTACGTAAGCAACATCAATTCCTGACTGTAAAGCTGATCAAAAGAGAGGCAAACTTTAGATGGTTGGTACCAGAAGGAATACTAGTGAATTGGGAGGGGGAAAGATATAGACTGGATTCAATAGTTAAAGCATTAGAATTATATGACAGTTACTTTGCTGCAAATGAGGGACAAGAAATAAGAGGAGAGTTAGAATATCAAGGACAAGAGGAATCAACAGGAGAAGAGAGGAAAACACAACAAGAAAAAGAAAAAATAGAGCAAGCAGAACGAGAAGAAGCAAGGGCAAAAGACCAGAGACAAACAAGAACAACTAGGACCGTAAGACCTATATATAAATAACAGACATGGAGGGGGAAAGCGAGATGTGGTTGATAAATATAAATGGACTGAATTCAGCCATAAAAAGGAAAAACATTTTTGCACAATTACAAAAATTAGAAGTAGATATAATTTGTCTCCAAGAGTCTCACATAAAAAAGCAGCACAGTAAATTACCGGAATACCCCAAAATTGGGAAATTATATTTTTCATCAGCAAGCAAAAGAAAAGAGGGGTAGCTTTATATATTAAGGAAACAATAAATTCTAAACAAATTTATATGGATGATGAAGGAAGAATTTTAATGGTGGAGATAGTAATGAACCAAAAAAAGATACTATTAATAGCAATATAGGTACCAAATAATAAGCAAGAAGAATTCTATCAAAAGCTGCATAAAAAGATATTAGAAGTGGAATATGAAAATATTTGCCCGGACTTCTGGGGTGGCATCATGCTGGTGCGGTGCAGGGGAACTAGACTCTCTTCTCCCTGCCTGATTTTCTGTGTTTTGGAAGCCAGTAACGGCAAAGCAGGTCCTTGGAGGGGACAGCTATAGTGAGGGGAACATCCAGAGGTGTCGGGGAGCAGAGCGATCCCCATTACGAAGGGTGAGAGCCCTGAAAACCGGCGCAGAAGAGACCAGCTGTCAAGGCAAGGTCCGGAGATGTGGCAGCCTGACAAAGATATGAGAGGAAGCAGAAAGTGAGAAGCGGCAG
The DNA here is from genome assembly GCA_022577455.1 of Arizona elegans. Taxonomy (NCBI): domain Eukaryota; kingdom Metazoa; phylum Chordata; class Lepidosauria; order Squamata; family Colubridae; genus Arizona; species Arizona elegans. Next base: position 16,651,658 of record JAKOOJ010000019.1, on the reverse strand, counting down.
AAGTATCGGCGGATAGGAAAAAGAAAAAACGTGGGACACTGAACTATCTCTCTGGTGGATGGGATTTACAAAAACTACTGAATAAAAGTGAGTCTGCCGAGGTGGAGGTGGTGGCGCCTTAGCGGTGGGAGCGGAGAAGGAAGAAGACAGAATTGTTGTTGATTGGCAAGGAGGGAAAGTGATTGCGAGTGTGGATTGAACGGTTGATATATTGGAAACAGTGTTTTGAGAGACAAAATTCTGTGGAGGAACATGGCAGGAAGAAAGAAAATGCTACCTTTCTGGGACAGTGGTGATAGAAGTGGAAGAAAGTAAAGAAAGTGAACAGAAAGACAGTGACAGTGCAAATTGAAGGTAGCCGCCATTCAGAAAGCAGAGAACAAGGAAGCTGCGGAGTGAGCAGAGAGACCGAAGACAAAGAACTGTGGTAATTTAAATGACTTTGAAGGAGACCTACTTTTAAACAGTTGTATATTGTGATCACCCTAGATATTTCAAATTTTTATTGTATATTTTAAATACTTAGATAAATCCCAAAGAGACTTATTACTGGGATATTACTTGAAATTACAAGCTTCAAACTTTAACAGTTCATAGAAACATATTGATTCTCCTGTCTTGAAACTTTGTATTGATTTAAATATAATGAAACAAATTAATTAATATCAAACACCTATTTGTTGATTAATAATTTGTATATATAGAGATCCTCATATTTAAGGTACTGTTTTCTTTCATATTCAATATAGCTAATGATAAGAATAATATAAGAAGCTATAACTGAAATTCATATATATAATAGTTTAAGAAATTGGATGCTAACACTGTATTATTATTGTAAGGGAGGTTTAGAGTGAAAAAGGTGACAATTGATGGTATTGTGGAATAATTTTTTCAAAGATTTAAAAATGTCAAATACATCCACAGTAACTAAAGTGGCAAAAAAACAAACAAACAAACAATGTCAATGACAGCCTCTCCAGCAGGGCAAAAGTTAATTACAAATGTGGTGTGCAGTGAAAAACCAGGGCCGACACCAAACCTACAAAGTTTACAATCTTAAATAAATATGATTCAGGAGTTCATGATAAAAATGCAGGAATCAATAACAAACAATCATGGGGAAATGAAGGGTGAATTAGGAGAGGTAAAAGAAGATATAAAGAAATTGGACAATAGAATGGGAAAAATTCAAGATACAATAACGAAAAACAAACAGAAAATAAAAGAGATAGAAGTAAGAACAGAACAAACCGAAAAGAAAATAGAAGAAACCGAAGAGAGATTGATAGTGGTAAACAGAGACTTGGAAGAGGCAGTTACCCATTTGGAATTAGAGAGATTTGCCTTCTACCTGAGGTTTCAAAATATCACAGAGACAAGAGAAGAAGATTTATACAAATTGATGATGGATATTCTAGCTGACCCACTACAAATGGATAAAAGTGAATTAAGAAACAACATTGATGAAGTACTGTATACAGGGTGCAAATGAATTATGCTAGGAGACACAGATTACCACTGGAGATACATATAAGGTTTGCGAAAAGAGCGGTCAGGGATGAAGTTTATAGAAGAATGAGGGACGAACAGTTGACTTACAAAGAAAGAGAGGTCATAACCCTCAAACAGATACTGAAGAGAATTAGAGAGAAATGAAGAGACTACCAATTCCTTACCACACAATTAATAAAAAACAAAATAATGTTTCGCTGGCTGATACCAGAAGGATTGCTAATAACATGGCAGGATAAGAAAATAAGGATAGACACAATAGGAAAAGCCCAGGAATTATATACACGATATATAGAGGAAGAATCGGGCAGCAGAGAAGAACTGGAAACCCAAAGTCAAGAGGAACAACAGCTAGAGGAAAAGGAACTGGAACAAGATACGAGAGAGAGAAGTGATATTGAGACTCAGGAAAGAGAAGGAACGAAAACAAGAAAGCAAAGGGAAACGAGACAAAGGAGGGACGTAAGGGCAACAAATAAGTAGTGGAATGGAGGAAGAAGTGACATTACTTTCGGTCAACATAAATGGATTAAATTCACCAATAAAAAGAAGACAAGTAATTGCTAAACTCCAAAAACAAAACACAAACATTATATGTTTACAGGAGGTCCATATGAAAAAAGGGGAAGGTAATCTTCTGGAAGCCCCCAAATTAGGTAAATTATTTCTGGCCCTATCTGAAGTAAGAAAAAGAGGAATTGCAGTTTATATAAAAGACCGGTTAAAACCCAAACAAATACATGCGGACAAAGAGGGAAGAACGTTATTGATTGAGGTATTAATAAAACAAAAAAAGAACATTAATTACAGTCATATATGCACCAAACACTCAACAGAAACATATGCTTATTAGGAGATTTCAACGCAGTGGTTGATCCAAAAAAAGACTGTAAAACAGGAAGTAAAAAAATTATGAAAGGAGAACATTACGAAAGACTTTCTTTGAAATGACTCAAGAGCTAAGTTTGAAAGATATTTGGAGATAAATTAACCCACAAAAACCTCAATATACATATTTTTCCAACCCACACAATTCATGGTCCTTGATAGACATGGTCTGGATTAATCCAGAAACAGGAAAAAATGTAGAGGAAATAGAAATAAAACCAAATATTTGGGTAGATCATAATCCGTTAATAGTAAAATGGAAAAGGGAAGAAAAAAGAAATGGACCATGAATCAAAGGATAATAAAAGAAAAAAATTACATTCAATATATAGAAAAAGAATTAGTATTTTTCCTACAGGAAAATTGGAATGAACAGACAACTATTCAAAATCTGTGGGACACAACTAAAGCTTACGCCCGGGGCCTTACACTGGCATACACTATACGAAGAAATAAAAACAAAAAGAAACAATATACAGAATTACAAGAGAAATTGGGAAAATTAGAAGACAAAATGCAGAAAGAACCCCACAACCAGGAAATTAGAGACGAAAAAGAGATAATTAAACATAGACTTAACTTAATCACACAAGAACAAATAGCGCAAAAAATTAGAACAACCAAACAAAACTACTTTGAAAATGTGAACAAACCGGGGAGATGGTTGGCCTATAAATTAAAAAAAGAAAAAGAAAAGAAACTAATACAACAACTAGAAGATGAAAAAGGGATAGCACACCATCAGAAGGAAGAAAAAGAAAATATAGCAGTAAGATGCTACCAAAATGTATATAGTCGGGAGAACATAGAGGAGGAGGATGACATTAAAAGATATCTACAGCAGAGAAACCTCCCAACCGTACCAGAAACCGCAAAAGAAACATTAGATAGAAAAATAACAATGTTAGAATTACAAAGGGCAATTCAAAAACAAAAAAGCAATAAAATGCCAGGTCCAGATGGCATTCCAGTGGAATTTTACAAAGAATTACAAAAACCACTGGAGAAGTTACTATTACAAACATATAACAAAGTACTAGAGCGACTTCCGGTTTCCCTGTCTTCGGCGACGACGGTGCCTTTTGAAGCACCGCCAGCCCAGCCGCTTGTAGAGCTGCTTCGCGATTGAGAAGCGGCTTGAAAACTTCAAAATCCTCAGGATTCTTGGAGGAGAGGCAGCAGGGCACAGGTCGAGCCCCTGTAACCCCCCAGGGAATTGTTTCTGGGGAGGAAACAGGCGCGGCTCCCTTCCAACCTGCTGAGACTCTGGGCGGCGTGGGACGTTTCTGCCTTCGCAGAACAAGCCGGCTGCAGGAAACTTCAAAAGAGAAAGGAAATAACCTAAACAAGTAGCGGAAATCTACTTGAGCCCTGAAACTCGGAACTGCAAGTATTAGCACTTTGCTGATTTCTTAATTTGAAGGAAAAAAAATTTTTTGAATGAGTGAAAGTGATTTGAAAAAATATGGCGCTCAGCATTAGAGTGAACGAATCAGCGAGTGTGGATTGGTGAAGTCATCTTGCTTTGTTACAAAGTTAATAAGTTGCTACAAAGTTGCTTCGGTTGCAACAATAGAAACAAGAGAAAAATTTCTCCCTTTTTAATACTTGACTTTGCATTACCACAGTTTTGTTTTGATTAAATCTGGGGGACTTTTTAAGAAGGCTTTGTGGAGGTGGCAGAGGAAAAGGAACTTCCCTCTTCAGAAAAACTAGCTTACGTGGCAGGATGGCCTCAAAGAAGCAGGAAGGCAAACCACCAGGGGGGGGATCCCCCACACGCAAACATGAAACGCAGATTTCTCCTGCCCAACAGTTACAAACTCAGAAAAAAGACTTTGATATGGGAGATTTAAAAGAATTTATTTCAAAAATTTTGGATGATAAATTTCAAAAAGCCCAACAGGAAATAGATGATAAACTTCAAAAGTCTCAACAGGAAATTATGCAGGAAATGAAACAGAACCAAAATAAGGTGACCAAAAAAATATCAGATGTGGCGTCTGGCCTGGCAGAATTTATTATTAAAGTTGATTCAAAAGTGGATGAATTTAAATCAGAAGTCAATGTTAAGATGAAAGATAATGACCACAAATTTTTTGATGTTGATGATAAAATGCAGAGAGTTGAGAATGAAATTGTTATGATGCAATTCAGGGCAATGGAATTCGCTATACGGCTTCGAGGAATTAGAGAAGAGGACAGACAGGATCTGAGACAGGTCTGTGCTGAGGCCTTGGCTGTGATTCTAAAAATTAATCCTGATATGGTTTTCTACAAAATAGATAAAATTTACAGGGTGAATTCCTGGGTGGCCAGACAAAGACAATTGCCTAGAGATGTGGTCATATATTTTACGGATAGAGCAATAAGAAATGATATCCTGCAAAAATCTTTTCATACCTCTGTGCAAGTGGGAGGTTCGCAAATTACAGTTTACAAAGAGCTACCACCTAAAATGTTGAAATCCAGAAAAGACTTTGGCTTTCTTGTTAAAGAATTGCAAAATAATCAGATACCATTTCGGTGGGATGCTCCAACTGGTATAATTCTGAGATATAAGGGAGAGAGATATCGTTTGAATACTGTGGAGAAGGCGGAGCAATTTTATACTAACATCTTTAAAGAAAGAACACCATCTCCACGTACATCTACAGTTCTGGAGATTAAGGAGAGTGATAAGAAGCAACTTCAAGAACCGCAAGAACAATCTAAGCAGGAATCAGAGGAATTGAAGGGCGCTGAAGGAGGTTTCTTGGATGAGCCTTTGTTGGAATCTTCTCCAATTTTGGAGCCGGTCTGGATGGCTGAAGTTAAGGACCAGCGCATAACCCGAGCAAAATCCAAGCAACTTAAAAAAAAACAACAACAGGAAAGACAAGATAAAAAGGGATCTAAGAGTACTATACAAGAGACTGGAGACATGGGGAATGCAGGATCGAAGATTCCGGATGACATCCGGTTATTCTGCTCTTTGCTCCAGAAAGACAATAATGATGATTAAATGCTTATCTTGGAATGTGAATGGGTTGAATGCAGCACAGAAAAGGAAGAAAGTATTTGCACATTTGAAACAATTTAATAATGATATAATTTGTTTACAAGAAACGCATATTACAGTTCAAGATCAAAACTATTTGAAAAATTCCAAATTAGGAACACATTTTATATCTTCAACTAACCAAAAAAAGAATGGTGTGGTTATTTATGTAAATAAAAAATTAACAGCCAAACTTATAGAAGCAGATCAAGATGGTAGGTTTGTAGCAATTGAACTACTCTCAGCAAATGGCCAAATTCTTCTGATTGGAATTTATGCTCCCAATCAACAACAGGACCACTTCTACAAAATGCTACATACTAAAATACTACAATGGGATTATAGATCTATTTTAATTATGGGAGACTGGAATGGAGTAATTGATTCTAAATTAGATAAAAAGACTTTGGCGAAGTCAAGGATTAGACTACCACAGACTTTTTTTGACATGAAAGAAGATTTGGAAATAAAAGATATTTGGAGAATACACAATCCAAAAGAACTGGACTATACTTTCTTTTCTGATAGACATAGATCCTTCTCTAGGATTGATTTTATTTTGTTGTCAGATGATTTACTTGTCAGGACAAAAAGAACAAAGATTTTGCCAAGAACTTTGACTGACCATAGCCCAGTATGGATAGAAATTGAGATAAGTAAGACTGAGAGACGCTCTTGGAGATTAAATGAAAACTTGTTCAGATATGAAAAAAATATAATAGAACTTAAAAAAGTACTTGAAAGAGTTTTTTGAAATGAATCTGAATAAAGGCACTCCAATGGAAATTGTGTGGGATGCAAGCAAAGCTTATATGAGAGGGGTGCTTATTTATATGAACTCTAAACACAGATTGATCCGACAAAAGAAAAGACTTGAATTGGAAGCAGAAATAAAGAATAAAGAACAGTTACTTATTAAAAACCCAACAGATGAAAGAATATGTGGTGTTATAAAACTTTTGAGAGATCAATTCCAAATGCTTATGGCGGAACAAGTTGCAACAAATTTACAATATGCGAAGCACAATACATTCTGCAATGCCAATAAACCGGGCAGGTGGTTGGCCTACACACTGAGGAAAAAACAGAGTATACGGACTATTGATAGTATTGATATTGGAGGGAAAGAAATTTTTCAACAGAAATTAATTAAAGAAGCTTTTCTTGACTACTACACTAAATTATATGCTAAAGAGGAGGTGCAGAATGGACTTATAGAAAAATATTTAGATAATAAAAGAGTTATAAAAATTACTGAGCAACAAAAGGAAAGAATGAATTATCCTATAACAGAGGAGGAGATAATAGCAGCAATTAAACAACTAAAAGCAGCCAAAGCTCCTGGAACGGATGGTCTGACTGCAGTGTACTATAAAACTTTGCAGGCAGAAATGGTGGAACAACTCAGAGACTTATTTTGTAATATACAACAAGGGGGAAAAATACCCCCATCATGGACAACAGCTTATATTTCTTTGATACCAAAAGAGCAAGCAGGTCCTAAAAAACCGGAGAATTACAGACCAATATCTCTTTTGAATACGGATTATAAAATTTATGCAAAAGTATTAGCCAACAGATTGATGCCAGTAATTCAAAAGGTGATTCATGATGATCAAGCGGGATTTATCGAGGGTAGATATATGAAGGACAATGTAAGGCAAGTAATAAATTTATTGGAATATCTTGAGAAGAATAAACAGATCCCTGTAGTGCTGGTTTTCTTGGATGCAGAGAAGGCCTTTGATAGAGTGGATTGGAATTTTCTATTAAAGACTTTAAAAAAGATGGACTTTGGGGACCAATTTATACAGGCGGTTTCAGCAATTTATCAAGAGCAAAAGGCACAGATTATTATCAATGGAAGTTTGACAACAGAGTTTAAAATCGAAAAAGGAACAAGACAGGGATGTCCGTTGTCCCCACTTCTATTCATTTTAACATTAGAAGTCTTGTTAAATACAATACGAGACTCTAATATCTTGAAAGGTATAATGATAAGGCAAGAGGACTACAGAATAAAGGCATTCGCAGATGATCTGGTTGTTACCCTAACACATCCAATGGAATCAATAATCCAGATGAAGGACATTATAGAAGACTATGGTAAAGTTTCAGGTTTTAGATTGAACCAGAAAAAAACAAAGATGATAGTCAAAAATATGACTCAAGATCGTAAACACGAGCTTGAAAGAAGGGCAGGTTTTGAGATTGTACCAAAGGTAAAATATCTAGGAGTTCAGGTTGCAGAATCAAACACAAAATTGTTTCAAAATAATTATGAGGTGTTGTGGCGAGAGGTACAGAAAGATATGGAGACTTGGAGAAAACTGCAGCTGTCTCTACTTGGAAGAATAGCAGCAATTAAGATGAATATTTTGCCAAGATTTCTTTTTTTGTTTCAAATGATTCCGGTGCTTAATAGTGATAAACAACTGAAATTGTGGCAAACTGGAGTGAATAAGTTTGTCTGGAACGAGAAAAAGCCGAGAGTGAAAATGAAAATTATGCAAGATGTTCCAGAAAGGGGAGGTCTTAAACTTCCAAACCTACAGTTATATTATGATGCAGCAGCTCTGACTTTAACAAGTGATTGGTTTGGAGGAAAAAAGACTGGAATATTGAATGCAGAAAGTTTTGACTTGGAATTTGGATGGCATGCCTACTTATTTTATGACAACAAAGTGGATAAAGTATTTAAAAGCCATATACTTAGAGATTCTTTGTTGAGAGTTTGGAAGAAGCACCGACTCAAATGGGATTATAAAATACCGCTATGGCTGGATCTTGGTCATACTTTGTGGAATACAAATATAATGTCACTCGGGGGGTTTTTATATAAAGAGGTTCTTTTTACAGATGCGGGCAGATGGCAGCTGAAGACATTACAGACATTGTTGGCTGAAGGGATTAATTTAACTTGGTTACAATATAATCAATTGCAATTGAGATGGAAAGAGGACCAAAAAACTGGTATTATGATGCATGAGGAAGAATTGGTCAGACATATAAAAGAGAAAGGTCCAATGCATATTAAAAGACTATATAATGTTTTGTTAGAAAGGGATTCGGAAACTGAATTAGTTAAAGATTGTATGATTAAGTGGGCACAAAATTTTGACGAGCCAGTGATGTTGGAAACATGGGAAAAAATTTGGGTTCAGAACGTTAAATTTACACAGTCGCAGAATCTGAGGGAAAATTTTTATAAAATGTTTTATAGATGGCATTTAGACCCCAAAAAATTGTCGTGTATGTACCCTAATGTTCAGCCTAAATGTTGGAGATGTGATTGTTCAGATGCTACATATTATCATGTTTGGTGGACCTGTAAGAAAGTCAAGGCTTTTTGGATAAAAATCTGGTGGGTCATGCAGAATGTTTTGAAGAAAAAAATTCAATTTTCTCCACAATTGTTTTTATTGGGTATAGTTAAGGGTTTTACATTGGGTGAAACAAAACTGATATTGTACATGATAACAGCAGCAAGATTGTTGATAGGTAAATACTGGAAAAATGAAGCACTGCCCACGATTGAGGAATGGACTTTGAAGATGGCCAGTTTTGCAGAGATGGCGAAGATTTCAGCATATCTAAAAGATTGTTCACAAGAGACTTATGAATGGGAATGGAAAAAGTGGATAGATTATGTTCAGAACAAATATCAAACTAGGAAGTATCAAATAGCTTTTATTTGAAAATGTTATATTAAGATAGAAATATTTTAAGGTAATGAAGATGAAAATTTATTTGAAAATGTTATATTAAGATAGAAATATTTTAATGTAATGAAGATGAAAATTTATAAGGGGGAGGGAGGGGTTCAAGTTTTATATACAAAGGAGGGTTTTTCCTTTTACCTGATATGAGTATATTGTGTGGAAGTCTGGGGGGGAGGGGAGGGTTAGGGTGGGTTAGGGAGGTTGGGAAGTTTGGGGTGGGTTGAGGGGGGGAAAGGGGTGAAAATGTAATTGTAAAACTTTTGCAATAAAAAAAAAGATTGAAAACAATGAAAAGGGGAAAAAGGGGAATATTTGGGTTGTGTATATTCTTCAGAGTGCTGTATTGTATTTCTGACTTTGAATAAGGCAGTAAATAACAAAGCAGATATACAAGGTAAAGTAGATATTTTGCCTGGAGCAGTGTATCCTATGTATGCAAACTATAACTACTCACATTGCAGTCTTACTCTTCCATTTTGAAAAAGATGTATGCTGCCTAGAACTTTGTTTCTAGACTCACCATTTCTGGAACTCAGAAAGGAAAGGCAGAACTGAAAAAAAAAATACAAAAAAAAGTAGCATGATAAGAGTGGGGAAGTGCTGGATTAAACATAGAAACACTCGCTTTTATGATAGTTCTGTTGCACTTCATTTTTCATGGTATAATAAAATTCATCCATCTAGAATTTAAAAAAAAAAAAACAAAAACAAAAAAAAACAAAACAAAGTACTAGAGCGAGTAATGATACCAAAATCTTGGATGGAGGCACTGATAACCTTAATTCCCAAAGATAATGCAGAAAGGGAAAAAATCCAAAATTATAGGCCAATCTTGCTGCTGAATGCTGATTATAAGATATTTATGACAATAATGGCAGAAAGGATGAAACACATATTAAATGAAATCATACAACCAGATCAGAATGGATTTTTACCCACCAGACACATACGCATCTGGAGAAACAAGCAGCTTTGATATTCCGTGATGCAAAAAAAGCATTTGACAACTTAAATTGGGATTTTTTAATTAACTAACTAGGAATAATGAATTTTGGCGAGAAATTTATTAGAACAGTAAAAGCAATATACTCAAACCAGAAAGCAAAAATACTATTAAATGGAGAAACAACAGAAGGCTTCAACATAACAAAAGGAGTCAGACAGGGATGCCCTCTATCTCCTCTGCTATTTATTTTTTCAATAGAAACACTATTGCAACAAATTAGACAGAATCGGGAAATCAAAGGATTAAAAATTAGAGGACAAGAATATAAAGTACAGGCCTTTGCTGATGACTTGGCATTTATTATAGAAGAACCCTTAGAGATGGGATTAATATTACTACAGGATATAAACCAATTTGGCAAAGTGGCAGGGCTTAAAATAAATAAAGAAAAAACTAAAATAATAACCAAAAATCTAACTAAAAGACAAAACGAAGAATTAGAGGAGAAAATGGGAATTTTAAGAGCAAAAAAAATTAAATATCTGGGAATATGGCTATCAGCAAAATGTAGTACAATAAAAGAGGATAATTATAATGCACTGATAAAACAAATACAAAAAGATTTGGAAAATTGGAATAAATTACAGATATCACTAATTGGCAGAATTTCAACAATCAAAATGAACATATTACCCAAATTGCTAAACCTTTTTCAAATGATACCGGTAAAATTAATGTGGATAAAAGAAAGGAATCATACAGAGTCAGATACATGAGCTCTAAAGGACCCTCACTATTCACATTATTATAAGGGGAAGACGTGCTTAGATACATGAACTCTGAGAGACCCTCTCTATTCACATTATTATAAGAAAGAAAAGTGCTTGCTTGGAGATTACATTAAAAGCAGCTAAACCCCATTAAGTGGTAATATATCTTTGGATGAGACCTAGATGTCACGGAAGGACAGCCATATGGAAAACATCTGAGTGACCTTACTGTGAATGACACAAGGATATATATGTTACAAAGAGTTACTTAATCCAATAAATTTACCCAAGGACAGCAGTAAAATTCCCATTAGCAACCACAGCACTTAAGAAAGGTTGTCTAGCTAAAGATAATCTTATAAACTAAAATAATGGTTTACTAATGGTTTAGTAATTAGGAAATGGGTCAATTATCATATGACAGGTGTGTTAGCCATATATGGAGAATGTATGATCTCATGTTAACCATATATGGAAAATGAATGATCTCACCGAATCCTTTGTCTTAGAAATGTATAAAAACAGTTGTATCAGAGTTCTTTCCTTGTTCAAAGCTTCAGGTACAAAACTGGCTCTGAACCTTGTGCAATAAAACTGTCTCTGGCTGACCCAGGAATGTTGTTTGGTCCCTTCATTCTACAACAAAATTAGAGAAGAAATTTTTCGAACAAATAAATAAAATAACTTCCAAATTTATATGGGCAGGTAAAAAACCCTGCATCAAACTTAAATTGTTACAAGACAGTAGGAATTAAGGGGGTTTTGGCCTCCCGGACTGGGAGCTCTACTACCAGGCAGCAGCCCTGACATGGTTAAGAGATTGGATTCAACTTAAAAACAAAAGAATATTAGCATTAAAAGGACACACTCTCCAAATAGGTTGGCACGGGTTTCTATGGGAAGGTAAAAATAAAACACATTCATATTTTCAGAGGCATATAAGAAGAAATTCCCTACACAACGTCTGGGTAAAGATAAAAAAAAAATCACTATACAAAATCCCAAACTGGTTATCAACAATGGAGGCAATGACACACCCAAATACAATAGACCTCAGTAAAATGATAAGATACTCAGAAATATTAGATGAGAAAGTAGAATTAAAATCAGTGCAAACATTGAAAACAGAAGGAATAAACATAGAATGGTGGCCCTACTTACAAATCAAAACAAGACTAAAAAAGGATCAAGAACAATTCGGCATATATGAGAAACAATTGGAGTTGGACAAAATTTTACTAGGAACGGAAGGAAAAATGATTACAAAATTATATAATTTTTTAGTAAGATATAAAATGGAGGATGAAGTTGTAAAAGAAATGATTAGATGGGCTAGTAATTTTGGCCACAGCATAGAGTTAGAACAGTGGGACAAACTATGGGAAAGGAATTACAAACACACAACAGCAGTTGCTTACAAAGAAAACCTTTATAAAATGTTTTATAGATGGCATTTGCTACCAGAGAGATTGTACCCAAATTTATCACCCAATTGTTTGAGATGTAACCATAAATCTGGAACATTTTATCATACGTGGTGGACCTGTCCCATCACAAGGAAGTAGTGGTATAACATTAAAAAATGGCTGGAAGAAATTACAAAGCAAAAAATAGATTTGAAACCTGAACTGATTTTATTAGGAATACTGGTCCCGAAAATGAACAAAAACCTTCAATACATTACACTACACATACTCACTGCAGCACGAATCACATTTGCAAAAAGTTGGAACCAAAACAGTGTACCCTCAGACGAAACAGTAATTAGGAAAATTCTAGAATGCGCTGAGATGGATAAAATGACTATGGAGTTGAAAGAGAGAGAGGATTCGGACTATTATGAAATATGGAATAAAATGTACAGTTGGCTCAAAAATAGAAATCAGAACAAGAAATGTTTAACTTAATAGTGATGAAACTCAAATTGGAGTAACTGAATAACTTTAAAGAGATGTAAATATAAATGAATATAAATGTGTAGATAAGAACAATGAATATTATAATGTATGTATATATATACGTTGGAGTAATGTGATTAATCTACTATTGAGAAATAAATAGAAATGATAGAATAGAGAACTACAAAAGCAAAATATGTATGTCGATATGAAATGCTGTAAAATTACCATTGACGGTATGTAATGTTCAATACATTATGTCTTGATGTGTTTTGTTTTTATATATGTGTGATTGTTTTTTGTGTTGTTCTTAGAGACAAACAGTTTAATAAAAGTTATTTTTTTAAAAAAGAAAGAAAATATTTGCCTTGTAGGAGATTTTAATGCAATTGTAGATGCAAGACTAGATTACAGAAGTAGCACGACTGGAAAAAAGGCAAGGAAGGTACTCCCAAAGGCATTTTTTAAAATGGCAGAAGAAATCTCTATTCAGGATAGAATAGAATAGAATAGAATAGAATAGAATAGAATAGAATAGAATAGAATAGAACAGAAGAATAGAATAGAATAGAATAGAATAGAATAGAATAGAATAGAATAGAATAGAATAGAATTCTTTATTGGCCAAGTGTGTTTGGACACACAAGGAATTTGTCTTGGCGCATACGCTCCCGGAGTACATAAAAGAAAAGATACATTCATCAAGAATCATAAGGTACAACACGTAATGATAGTCATAGGGAAACAGACAATATAAATCTTAAGGATACCAGCAACAAGGTTACAGTCATACAGTCATAAGTGGGAGGAGATGGGTGATAGGAACGATGAGAAGATTAATAGTAATGCAGACTTAGTAACTAGTTTGACAGTGTTGAGGGAATTATTTGTTTAGCAGAGTGATGGCATTCGGGAAAAAACTGTTCTTGTGTCTAGTTGTTCTGGTGTGCAGTGCTCTATAGCATCGTTTTGAGGGTAGGAGTTGAAACAGTTTATGTCCAGGATGCGAGGGGTCTGTAAATATTTTTGTATGGAATGTATGGAAAGAAATGAATCCGGGGAAAAATCAATGCACATTTTATTCAACTAGGCACATGTCATGGTCCAGAACTGATATGATTTGGAGCTCACCCGAATTAAGAACCAACATGCAAGAGACAGAGATAGAAACCAATCTATGGAGACTTCCAGTGGTGACATTGTGCCGTAGCGGTACAGAGGAACAGAGCTCCATTCCCTGTACCGGGATTCTAGCGACGGGGGCTGTAGGAGGCGAAGTTTTGTCCTGGAGGGATAAACAATAGGAGGAAGGCTCAGAGGCAGTGTGGAAAGGTGTGGTTTCCTGCTGTGCTAGGAAGAGAGCCTCCAACCCGACGTGGAAGAAGCCTGCCTTAATGGCAGACCTGGAGGTGTGACGTGCCGACCAAAGAAGAAGGAAGCGAGGAGTGAAGAAAAGCACAACAACTGTATTGTGAGCAGTGGATTTCGCTGAGTTTGGAAGACCGGCAAAGAAACAACCGGAGGAGCTTTTAAGAAAACAGAGTGAGTCTCCAAACAGAGAATCACCATCCTGAAACACTGGCAGCATTTTGACATTGGGAGCAGAATAGAGAGTAGAAGAGAACAATAGACAGTTAAAGGGCGAAAGAAGTGGTATTTCGCCCTCTGAGATTAAACAAGGAACTGTGTCTCGAAATTTAGAGATCTGAGCTCCAAAGGAGAAACAAAAAGCTGACAGTCGGGAAGGAAAGATTGCGAGAGAGTGACTGTGCAGATAGGGTAAGACTGCCATTGCGAGACGGAAGCTGATGCAACAGTGAGAAGAATGGGACCAATAATATTTAAATACCCATCTCTTTATATTTCTATATTTTTTATATTCCCCTATATTTATATACTCCTTATATTTCTTGGGGTTCCTAGAACTGGCTATTTATATTATAGAATATAGACCTATTAAGAAATATATATATTTAATATATTTAATCACCTTGATAAAGATTATATTTATTCACGAAACTTAGCAAATAGACAATACAGAGCTGTAGTGATAGATATATAAACTTATATTCATATTTTTTTCTATATATATATATATATATATATATATATATATATATATATATATATTTAAGACTCAATATCAGAAACTACATATTCCCACCTGTTAAAGTTAAATATAGATAAAATATTTAAAACTAACCAGAAGTAGTTAGATATGTGGATTTATTGACTGTGTGTACACAATACTAATTTTAATTATTGTACTTATTAACTTTATTAACTTTATTAATTAGATTTATTAATAATGTTGTTTTTTTTCTTTTTTCATTTCATTAGATTAACGAATATTTATTGTATTTACTCTATTTATTGTATTTATTGTATTTAATATTTAATACTTACTTTAGTTACTATCTATTACTAGTACTATTTGTGGATATTTAATAATACTTACTAATACTTATCTATAGAGATAGAATTATAGATACTAGAAGGAAATTAATTTAATACATAGAAATATATAACATATATAATACAAACTAAATCAACAAAACTGGGTGGTAATTTGGGAGAACATATATAAAATTCTAGGTGAGCAACATAAAATTATAAGAGAGATGACCACTATTACAACCCTGAAAACAGGAAAGAAAGCCACACCATCAGTCTTAACATCAACTGCATCCCCATCGAATCAAAGATTAATTGAAGGAATGCTTACCACTGAAAGACTGAATGCCACACCAAACATGCAAGTAATGCAGTCTACATTATTGACAATACAAGAAGCGATGGCAAAACTCCAGGAAGATACGACAAAAAACCATAGAGAAATTAAATCAGACCTGAAATTAGAAATGGGAGAGATGAAGACTGAGATACACAAATTGGATGATAGAATGGGCTCAATCCAAGAAGTGATTCAGAAAAACAAAAGAATAAAAACTATTGAAGGGAGAACAGAGCAAACTGAGAAAAAGCTAGAAATGGTAGATCGGAAAATGATTGGGCTGAATAAGGAGCTAGAAGAGTCTCTGATGCATTTAGAGATGGACCAGGCCTCCTTCTTTCTGAGGTTCCAGAATGTCACAGAGACAAAGGAAGATCTAGGGATGTTGATGGCAGATCTAATTTCAAAAGCTCTTCAAAGGGAAAAACTCATAAATGAATTGGACGATGTGTATAGGGTCTATACAAGTTACGCTAGACGCCACAAACTCCCTAGGGAATTTCACATAAGATTTGCCCACAAGAAAGTGAGAAACATTATATACAAGATTACAAGAGAGGAACCGATGATGTACAAACGGAAAGAAATGATCACCTTGAAACAAATCCCTAGGAGGGTGCGTGAACAACAGAAGGACTATTGCTTCTTAGCAACACAATTAAACAAAAGGGATATACGGTTATGATGGATTACCCTGGAAGGAATCTTAGTCTCCTGGAATGGTAAAAAGATTAAAATCGACAGTATGGGGAAAACCCAAGAACTTTATGACCAGCTAGTAGGCTCAGAGGAAGAATATAGCAGCAGGGAGGAATTGGAATTGGCCAGCCAAGATGAACAACGACAGGAGATTCAAGAGAAAGACCAAGAGGATAAAAGTAAAGAGGAGAAGGAACTCCAAGAAGAAAAGGGGGTAAGAATGAGGACTCAAAGAAGGCAGCGAGTGGTACAAAATTAAGAATGGAAGAGGAACTGAAATTAATATCACTAAACGTGAATGGCTTAAATTCACCATCCAAAAGAAGACAGATATTTTCAAAATTAGTTAAACAAAAGTAGATATTGTGTGCCTCCAGGAGGTGCACATTAAAAAACAAGACAATATAATAAATTGGGGAAACTTTACTCAACATTAGCAGAAGAAGAAAAAGGAGGGGTGGCGGTATACATCAAAGAGGGGATAATAGCTAAACATATATATACAGACACAAGAGGAAGAACATTAATAATTGAAATATTAATGAGTCAAAAATATTTGGTTAGTTGTTATATATGCGCCCAATAAGAACCAAAGGGACTTCTATAAAAAATGTGTATGATAAGATATTAGAAATAGGGAATGACAATGTTTGTTTGATTGGTGACTACAATGCAATAGTGGACATTAAAAAGGACTATGCAAATAACCAAAAAACAAAAATAAAAAGGAATACCTTACCAAAAGTTTGTTTTTGAAATGGCAGAAGAATTAAACCTATTAGACATATGGAGAACTCGAAACCCAGAAGAAACAAAATTCACCTTCTATTCTAATCCTCACAGATCATGGTCAAGAATTGACATGGCCTGGATAAATGGAGATTTAGTTAAACATATTGAAACAGTAGAGATTATGCCAAATACTTGGGCTGACCACAATCCTCTCAAAATAATATGGAAAGGACAAAAAAGGAAGAAAGGTAGATGGACATTGAATCCACAAATTTTAAAAGAAAAAGAATATATTCAAAAGATTTTAAAAGAATTGGAATCATTTTTTAAAGACAACAAGAAATACCACACCTCATTACAAAACCTCTGGGATACCACAAAAGCATATCTAAGGGGGATTACAATAGCATATATTGCAAAAAGAAATAAAGATAAATGGAGAGATTATAACATATTGTCTGAGGAAATTAAAAAGTTAGAAAATCAATTACAAACAGATCCTGGGGACGAACAAACTAAAAATAAAATGGCCCTAGTTAAACATAAATTGAATATTTTGGACCAAAAAGAATTGGCAAGAAACTTAAAATTCGCAAAACAAAATTATTTTGAATATGCTAATAAACCAGGGAGGTGGCTGGCCTGTCAATTAAAAAAGGAAAGAGAAAAAGGAAAAATACATCAGCTACAGGACGAAAATGGAACCATGGAAAGTAATATAGAGAAGAAAAAGGAAATTACACAAGAATTCTTTGAAAGTCTTTATAGACAGGAAGAAACTATACAGGGGAAAATAAGTGATTATTTGAAGGAAGAAATTGTGTTCTCATTGAGAGAAGAAGAAAGGGAAGTACTAAATAAGGAAATAACATTATTCAAACTTAAAGAAGCAATTCGGAAACAAAAAAGTAATAAGACCCCAGGACCAGATGGTTTGCCAGGGGAAATTTATAAACACTTAGGAGATTCGATAGAATTATTACTATTGGAAATATGTAATGAAGTCCTGAGGGAAGCAAAGGTACCAGAATCATGGAAAGAGGCATGCATTACCTTGATCCCTAAAGAAGGCACTGACAATAAACAAATTAAGAATTATAGACCAATCTCACTGTTAAATTCGGATTATAATTTTTTTATGAATATTATGGCGGAACGGATAAAAAAAATACTAAATGAGAAGGTACATACAGACCAAAACGGATTTCTTCCTATGAGACAAATTAGAAATAATACTAGAATAATAATTAATATACTGGAATTGTGAGAGGTCTCACGAAGATCAATGGTTCGTTGAGGGCGCTTCCAAGAAAAGGCAGCATGCAACAATGCAATCAAGTTAAATCTTTATTTAGAAACAAAGTAGAGAAAATGAGTTCCCTGGCATGGAGGCATCCATGCCTGGATTGAGCCCATGGGTCAGTCCCAAAAGGGAGCTAGAACAAGAGCCAAAGAGCAGCCCCTGTGAAGGGGTTCTTATAGGGGCCCTTGGCCCCTCCCTTACCAAGGTGTGTGAGGGGGCCGGAGGGCCATTAACTCTCCCCAATGGGGCTGCAGGGGCCGGAGCCCCTTGACCCAGCAGTGGGATCAAAGGTGCCTCTTTGCTCCCATCTGGTGGCCTTTTAAGAAACTGCTCTTCAAAGGGAAAAACTCATAAATGAATTGGACGATGTGTATAGGATCTATACAAGTTACGCTAGACGCCACAAACTCCCTAGGGAATTTCACATAAGATTTGCCCACAAGAAAGTGAGAAACATTATATACAAGATTACAAGAGAGGAACCGATGACGTACAAACGGAAAGAAATGATCACCTTGAAACAAATCCCTAGGAGGGTGCGTGAACAACAGAAGAACTATTTGCTCTTTGCTCCCATCTGGTGGCCTTTTAAGAAACTGCCATGGCTGGCACAAAACACCTAACAGGAATACTACGAGGTGCACCCAGAGAGACAAGCGGCCCTTGTCTTCCTGGATGCTCAAAAAGCTTTTGACAATGTGAATTGGGAATTTATGGTCCAACAAATTAAAGCCATGAAATTCGGAGATAAATTTGAAAAGATGATTGAGTCAATTTACTCTATGCAAAAGGCAAGGGTAATAATAAATGGGGAGACCACAAGCCCATTTAAGATAACGAAAGGAGTTAGGCAGGGTTGTCCAATGTCACCTCTGCTCTTTATCCTGATCCTAGAGACATTACTACAAAGAATTAGACTAAATGTGAAAATAAAAGGAACTAAAATTAAACAGGAAGAATTCAAAGTGCAGGCATTCGCAGATGATATGGTATTTGTCATAGAGGACCCATTGGAATCGGGACCGATATTATTGCAAGAGATAGAGGAAGGGGAGGTCGCAGGCCTCAAAATTAACGAAGAAAAAACTAAAATGTTAGTCAAGAATTTATCGGAGAAACAAAAGGGAGAACTCGAGAAAAGAATGGGGCTTCAAATTGTAAAAAAAGTGAAATATCTAGGTGTTTGGCTAAGAGCAAGATGCTCAGCATTAAAAAAGGATAATTACACGAAATTAATACAACAAATAGGGAAAGATTTGGAAAGATGGGGGAAGTTACAATTGTTATTATTAGGGAAAATCGCAACAATTAAAATGAATATTTTGCCAAAATTACTCTATCTATTTCAAACAATTCCCATAAAGCTAGACAAGAATTTTTTAAAGAATTAAATAAGATGACTAAGAAGTTTGGGGCTTCCCGTCTGGCTTCCACTGCCGCCAGACGGTCCTTTGAGACCGCCAGCCCCGATGCCTGTAAAGAGCTGCCTTTACACCTGAAAGGCGGCTCGAAAAACTCCATTTCCTGATGGAAATGTGAGTCAGAGCAGGCGAGGGCAGGTAGAGCCCTCTGCGAAGTCCCCAGAGTTTTTTTTTAACTCTTGGGGACGAGCAGGTTGTGGCTCCCTATTCCCGTTCGCCGCTGCTCCGGGCTTCGGGAGAACTCTGCCTTTTTGCAGAGCTAGGCGCTGGAACCGGATCAATTAACAAATCTAACAGATGGATTAATTAAAAAAGATGAGACTTGGACTTGGGACCCTAAATCGCAAGTATCCTTAATGAATTTACAAGCATTTTAGAGTGAAGGAGAAAAAAACTTTAAAATGGCGACTGCTGAGGCTTGGGAAGTAGAAGAAAGCCGAAAGTGAGAGTCCTTCCGTAACAGCTACAAAGTAGCGGAATAAATAGTGCTGGTTAGAATCTGGAAGAAAAATAGTTATTTTAAGTTCCTTTTTTCTTGGAGATTTATACTTGATCTTGTTTGGGGAAAAGTTTTCCTTTTTTGTTTTAAAAAAAAGAGTTTGTTGGCAGGATGGCGTTAAAACTTATAAAGCCTGACAAACAAGCAGTTGGGGGGGGGTTCCCCCGCTTGCAATTATGTGAACAAGCTTTGAGCTTACAGACTCAGCAGAATGGCTTTGATTTAAAAGAATTTCTTCAGGAGGAAATGGCTAGGTACCACGAGACTGTGAACCAGAAATTTGAAAAATTTAGGCAAGAAATTAAAGAAATTATACAACTAAAGTATGATAATTTGCAACAAAAGATTGTAACAGTGACTAATGCTTTTTCAGAAGTTGTTATAAAGATGGATACAAATATCAAGTTATTAGAGTCTAAAATGGAGGAAGTTGATAACAAGATTTATACTTTGGACAATAAAATACAAATAATTGAAAAAGATTTGATAAATATTCAAGACAAAAGTTTAGAAGTAAAGTTTAAAAAGGAAGCTGGTCATGAGACATACAATGCAGAAGATATAAAGCAAGGAATTGAAAAAGAAATTATAATGATGCAATACAGGATTACAGAATTTGCGGTCAGAATGAGAGGGTTACAGGAAAATAATAGTGATGATTTAAGAAAAATATCTGCTCAAGTTCTGGCCGGGATTTTAAAGGTTCATCCTGAGGAGGTATTTTGCAAGATTGACAGGGCTTACAGAGTAAATTCTTGGATTGCAAAGCAAAGGCAATTGCCTAGAGATGTGGTGATTTATTTTATAGATAAAGAAATGAGAAATGATATTGTGCAAAAATCTTTCAATTCTACTTTACAACTGTATGGAAGAAAGATCTTGATATATAAAGAATTGCCGCCTAAGATTTTAAAAGAGAGAAAGAAATTTGGATTTTTGGTGAATGAGCTAAAGAAACAAAATATTTCATTCAGGTGGGACATTCCAGTTGGTATAATATTGAGATATCAAGGAGAAAGATATCAGTTAAATACTGTTGAAAAAGCGGAAGAATTTTACTACAAGGTTCAAAAGCAAAACCAACAAAAGATAGAAATTCAAGATAAGCAAAAGGAGCTGGAAGTAATGGAAAAACAACAGAGATTCTTCCAGATGAGCCGCTTTCGGATTCTTCCTTAGAGATCTCAGCTGGATCATTTATAAATACAAGAGAGGCGGCTCTGGATTCTAAAGTGATGACTTACCAAGTTACAGACCAGCACGGAAATCAATCAGTTGATATACAATTTATAGAACCAGAATGGAGATTTAAGCCACAAAAGCAAAACCAACAAGATCAAGTTACAGATCAGCATGAAAATCAAATAGCTGATATACAATTTACAGAAAGAAAATCAGGATGGAGATCCAACCCACAAAAAGTCAAGAAAAGAAGAAGTAGGTCTCACAAAAATAAAAACTTTTAAACTACAACAGTGTAATGCCAGTTATTTAAGAGATGATTGAATACATGATAAGATAATCAGCAAAGTATTGGTTTATATTATCCTGAGGAGAGTGACAGACCTCTGCAGTGCTGTATTTTCGGGATGTGAAAAGGGCCTTAAACTGAATGGATTGGAATTATCTTTTTGTTTGGATTCTTTGATAAATATACTACGTTTATGCTGAGTCATAAGGCAAGAGTGTTATGGAATTGGGGCACGCAGATGATCTGGCTGTTACCCAATTACGGTGGTTGGAATTAATAATCTGGATAAAAGACACCTCTACAAACACGATATGGAATACAAGTCACTCGGGTGGTTGGTTTTTTTTTCTTATTATGAAGATATTTGCTATTGATGGGGGCAGATGGTAATTGAAGATACCGAACATACTGTTGGAATTAGGATGTGATATTACCCTAACATGGGTGATGGAGTTTATAATCCAGCTGAAAGACATTACAGAAGATATTATATGGACTACAAGCCTAAAGTCTTTTTAAGAGGATTTTATTTACATAAGGGAAATTTTTTTTTAGTTGAGTGGGCAGAAAAATAAAGATATTAAGTTTTATTAAGTATGGTAGTCTTGTAGGATAGTGGGTGGAGACAGGTTAGTTTATTGATTGTTTAGTTTAAGAAAAGGGATATTATGTTTAGATATGAATATATGTAAAAGATTTGAATTAAGAGATATAACGATGGGGGTGAAGGAAATGGGTAGACTATGAACTGAATAAATGTTAAATTAGGATTTATTATATAGTTTTATAGTGGAAGGTTGCTTTGAAATGTTATATTAATATTCATAAAAGATATGACTTAAGAGACATATGTATGGGGGGTAGAAAAAGGGTAGATTATGAGCAGAAATCGCTAAATTGGGAGATATAATAATATTATTATGTTAAATTAGGAGTTATTAGATAATGTTATAATAGAATGTCACTTTGAAATGTATAGTATAAGGGGGATATGATAATTTTATTAGAAAGAAAGGGTCAGCACTTCCGGTTGGTGATTTGCAGCGACAGGGTGTTGAGTGAGTGCTCGCTGCTCCTCAACACCTTTTAGCACCGCGTTTTGGGGATCCCCTTGGGGGACGCGGGACCCGGAGAGCCCTGCGGGCAAAAGAGGAAGCCAGGCGAGTGGGGAAGTGGGTGCGACCACCTCTCGCTGGACCAGGCGGCTCTGTCTATCCAACGCGGTGAGCCGGCCATTGATGGCGGGCGCGAAGCAGCAATAGCCAACAAAGACGGGAAGCTAAGAAGAAGATCGGAGGTGCTGTGCCAGATTTAAAGCTTTTTTTCCTATACCTGTGATTGTGCGCTAGAGAGGAGATCGGTGGAGTCGGGAGGAGGAGTGCTCGGAGCGGCGAGAGGCAGCGACGGAGAGGGTAGAGCAGTTTGTATTCCCGGCGACCCGACAAGCTGAAGAGCGGACGAGAAAAACGGAGGGAGTGGATTGCGTTTGCAAGGAGCTCTGGCGAGTGCGGAGTGACGAGAGAGTAAAAAGGAGAGGGGAAACATCATCGGCGTGGCTGGTTCCGTGTTTTGCGATTGAGTGGAAGAAAACGGGAGAAATATAGAGTTTGGCTGTTTGAGGCTTCCAGCAAACAGGAAGTGCGCCCATTGATCCGGAAGAGAGGAACAGCTGAGGACGAACAAAAAGCCGCTCTAGTAGCGATTTCTACCATCGAGCTGTGTCGGAGCCCAGCAAAGTGAAAATCTGAAGACTTTTTACTTATACTCTACAGCCCCGTAAATACTGTAAAACTATATATATATATATATATATATATATATATATATATATATATATATATATATATATATATATATATATATATATATATATATATATATATATATATATATATATATATATATATATACACATATATATATATATATACACATATATATATATATATATATATATATATATATATATATATTCTTTTATACTCCTTTTGAGTTTCTGTGACCTTAATAACTGAACCCTGTTTCTCTTTCTCACTGTATAATTATCATTAATTAGACCTGTTGATTGTGGATTGTTGATTCTTAAGAATATAGAGCATAGACATCTTATAGATATATATTAAAAAAAATAGCTTTGATTATATATAAGAACTTAGATTTCTATAATTATCATTAATTAGACTTGCTGATTGTTAAGAATATAGAACATAGATATCTTATAGATACATATTTATGAAAAAAAAAATAGGCTGGATTATATATAAGAACTTGGATTTCTATTTCACCAATTAATCTATTGTATAGTATTTTATATTTATAGTAATCTATATATATTTAATTTTTATTAAGATCTGAATTTAGAATTTATTAACTCATTAATTTATCGTTGTTAACTCATTTAATTTAGAATAATTATTTGTACTGGTAGCATCTAGCAACTTATTTATATCAATACTCTTTATTAAGATTTGATCTTAGAATTTATTAATTTAGAACAATTATTTGTACTGGTAGCTTTTAATAATCTATTTATATCAATACTCATTACTAAGATTTGAACTTAGATTTTATTAAGTGATTAACTGACTAGTATTTATAGTATTTATATTATTGCCTAATTTATTTAGAGGAGAATTATATAACTATACAATTAGTGAATGTTAATCGCTGGAAATATTAAGTCATCCTGCTATTGTAATTTAGAAATTCAGAAACTTAGCATTAACTGGAATTTATTGAGAGTGTAGAGAGGATCAATAAAGGAGCGAAATAAGGACCTAAGAAAGCTCCTCAGAGAAAACGTGGCAAGTGCCACTGGATGAGAATTTGGAGAAAGATAGAGGAGATAATAAGAGAACAAAAATCGGTTTTGAAAGAAATGGCAAGTTTGACTTCAACAATTGCAAAAACCGGCAAAAAAGCGCCATCTGTACCAATTTTAGCGATGTCTTCTCCAGCCACCCAGAAATCAGTGGAAGGCCTCCAGAAAGCAGACAAACCCCCTACAACACCTACATTGCAAACGGTACAAGCTTCTCTTCAGTCAATTCAAGAAACAATGCTTGCGATGCAAGAAAAACTCTTGAACAGTCACTCTGAATTAAAATCAGACATCCACGCCCTTGATTTCAAAATGAATGAGATCCAGACTGCTATTGTGAGTAATGAAAATAGAATCCAAAAAGCAGAACAAAGAATTGAAAAAAATGAGAAAAAACTGGATACAGTGGACCAAACTTTGTCGGCACAAAACAAAGAAACTGAAGACGCCCTGATCCAACTTGAGATGGACAAAGCCTCATTTTACCTGCGATTCCAGAACATCTTGGAAGATAAGGATGAGGACCTAGGAGATAAGATGGCTGAGTTGATTGCAGAAACTCTGCAGCAAGATAAACAAGAAATAATTCATGAGATTGACGAGGTGTACAGAGTTCAGACGAACTATGTAAGAAGAAACAGACTCCCCAGAGAGGTCCATGTGCGCTTCGCTAGAAAAAAAGTTAGGGACATCTTGTACAACATAGCCAGGGAGGAAAAAATCACTTATGGGGGGAAAGAAATTAATATTTTGAAACAAATCCCGAGAAGAGTGAGGGAAAGGAGAAAAAATTATAGATTCTTGACAAATCATTTAAACAGGAGAAGTATAATTTTTAGGTGGCTTCTGCCAGAAGGAATGCTAATTTCCTGGCAAGGGAGGAAAATTAGAATTGATTGTTTAAGCGATGCTCAAGACTTCCTAGATCAACTAAGGGGAGGAGAAGAGGAACAAACTAGTAAGGAGGAAAACGAGATAGCAAATACGGAAGAAGAGACATCCCAAGAACAAATCACTAGGGAAGATATAGAAGAGGAGAAGAAAAAGGAGGACACAGAGGAAAAAGGGAAAAAATCTAGACCAGTGAGAGCAGTAACTTTAAAAGGTAAATAAGAACAAGAGACCAGAAACCAACCACAGGAATGCATGATACTAAGATCATATCGGTGAATGTGAACGGATTAAATGATTATAAAAAAAGAAGGATAATATTGTCGAAATTAGTGAAGCAAAATCCTGATATTATCTGCATTCAAGAGGTCCATATAAAAAAAGATGAAGCCGACTACTTAAATTATTGTAAATTTGGTAAAGTATTCTCTTCACTAGCCGAGAAAAGAAAAAGGGGGGTCGCTATTTATGTTAAGAAAGGAATAGAGGCAGAATGTAAATATAAAGATGGAAAAGGGAGAATACTTATAGTTGAAATAATGAGAGGTAACTCTAAGGTGCTATTAGTAGGGGTTTATGCCCCGAACAAAAAACAAGGGAAATTTTACCGGAAACTCCATGAACAGCTGGCAAATTGGGCACATCTTGAAATATGTATGCTAGGGGACTTTAATGGAATTGTGGATCCAAAGTATGATTATAAGTGTGATATAACTAAAAAGACTAAAAGATCTCCCTTACCAAAGACCTTTTTTGATCTGGTGGATGAGATAAATTTAATTGACATGTGGCATATTTTACATCCCCAGGATAGACAATTTACATTTTATTCTATTCCACAGAACTCCTGGTCCAGAATTGATATGGTTTGGGTTACCAGAAAATTGGCTATAG
Source organism: Arizona elegans (assembly GCA_022577455.1). Taxonomy (NCBI): domain Eukaryota; kingdom Metazoa; phylum Chordata; class Lepidosauria; order Squamata; family Colubridae; genus Arizona; species Arizona elegans. Next base: position 16,625,414 of record JAKOOJ010000019.1, on the reverse strand, counting down.
AAATTAAAAAGGTTAACATGAGCACCAATACTTGGGCAGATCATAAGCTCCTTGAAATTAGTTGGCTCCATGACATCAAGAAAACACAACAGAGATGGAGTTTAAGGACCAATCTCTTAAATGAAAAAGAGTTCACACTTAAATTGAATGAAGAAGTCAAACGTTTCTTCCTAGAAAACGGGAATCGAGAGACAGCCAAAGAAATTGTCTGGGACACTATGAAGGCTTATGTAAGAGGGGTAGCCATCTCATATATTGCCTTTAAAAATAAGGAAAAAAGAAAGATTAGAGAAGAACTCACCCAAAAACTATTACAAATTGAAGATGAACTCCAGCAACGACCGGGAGACGAGGCGACGAAACAACAATGGTTGATGATGAGACATAGACTGAATTTATTGGACCAGGAGGAGATGGCTCAAAAAATAAAAAGATCTAAGCATTATTGTTTCGAGAATGCTAACAAGTCCGGGAGATGGTTGGCGTATAAATTAAAAAAAGAGAAGGAAAAAAACCAAATATTAGTTTTAGAAGACCCACAGGGCACCTTGTTGACGGAGGAAGAAGACAAATTAGAAAGCATAAGAAAATTTTATGAATCTCTATATAAAAATGAAGGAATTGAGTTAAACAAGGTAGAACAGTATTTGTTGGAAGCCAATTTACCTCAAATCTCCGAAGAAGAAAAGGAAATGTTAAATGAAAAGATCACTATAGAGGAGCTAAGAACGGCCCTATCCAAAATAAAGAAGAATAAAACCCCAGGCCCTGATGGTCTCCCCGGGGAATTATATCAAAAGTTTGACGATGTCTTGAAATTAGAACTGTTAGAAATTCTAAATGATGCTATTGCTGGCATAACAATCCCAGACTCTTAGAGGGAAGCGTACTTGACGCTCATTCTGAAAGAAGGTGCCGACCCGAAGCAGATATCCAACTACAGACCTATCTCATTGCTGAATGCAGATTACAAATTATTTATGAATATAATGGCGGAGAGGCTCAAGAAAATTCTAAATCGATGGATACATAAGGATCAAAACGGTTTCCTCCCAGGGAGACAGATTAGAGATAATTTGAGAACAGTCCTAAATACTATAGAGTACTACGAACAACACCCTGAAAAACAGCTGGCCTTAATGTTTGTCGATGCCCAAAAGGCATTCGACAATTTAAACTGGACCTTCTTGGTAAACCAAATAGATCTAATGGGATTCGGGACCAACTTTAGGAGGATGATAGAGAATATTTACCAAAATCAGAGGGCTAATATATTAGTGAATGGAGACAGAACTCAGGCATTTCAGATTCAAAGAGGAGTCAGGCAGGGATGTCCCCTATCTCCCTTACTTTATATCTTGGCACTAGAGGTCCTACTTAGAAAAATTAGAGCCAATAAAGATATTAAAGGCTTAAAGATCAGGAAGGAAACATTTAAAACCCAAGCTTTTGCGGATGACGTTGCCCTCATAATAGAAGACCCATTAGGAACCGGTTTAAAATTAATGCAGGAAGTACAGGATTACGGAGAAGTGGTGGGCCTTAAACTTAATAAGAATAAAACTAAAATAATTGTGAAAAATATGACAAACCCACAAATGAAAGAATTAGAAGATCGATTAGGCCTCCAAGCAGTTAAGAAAACAAAATATCTGGGAATATGGATCACTGCGAGACTCTCTTCATTAAAAGATGATAATTATATCCCCTTATTGCAGAAAATTTATCAAGACCTTGATAGGTGGAAGAGGCTTAAATTGTCCCTGATTGGTAAAATTGCGGCAATCAAAATGAATATCTTACCTAAAATTCTATTTTTATTCCAAAATATACCAATATCACTAGATAAAATTTTTTTTCTGGATTTGAACAAACATATAAGGAACTTTCTGTGGGAGGGCAAAAAATCGAGGATCTCTCTTAAGACACTTCAAGGGAAAAGGAATTTGGGAGGGTTCGGGCTCCCTGATTGGGAATTATACCAAAAGGCGGCAAAAATAATTTGGATAAAGGAGTGGATCAAGCTACAAGATGAGAGAATTCTGACACTAGAAGGACATGATCTCCTTGAAGGATGGCATGCCTATCTCTGGGATTCAAAGGATAGGAGGAAAACTTATTTCCATAAACATAAAATTAGGGAGACTCTGATTCGTACGTGGGTAGAAATCAGACAGAGGATTTATACCAAGGCTCCTAGCTGGTTGTCGATTATGGAAGCTTTAGTGGCCCCAAATAGGAGAGGAAACTATAAATTGGGCACATATAAGGACATTTTGGATCAAGAAGGGAAGCTCAAATCCTTGGAAGTATTGAGGGACCAGGGGTTCAACCTGGATTGGTGGAACTATCTCCAGATAAATTCTAGATTTCAAAAAGATAGAGACACATGTGGTATTGAAATGAAATATGGATATTTTGACAAAATTATCTGGGGAACAGATAAGAAAATGTTATCGAAAATCTACAATTTTTTATTAGATGAGGATAGAGCAGAGACCATAGCAAAAAATCAGTTAAGCATTTGGGGAAAAAATTTAGGATACAGCATTAATTTCAATGATTGGGAGATAGCTTGGAACAGGAATTACAAAATAACGAAATCGGCAACATTCAGAGAAAATCATTACAAAATGTTACATAGGTGGTACCTAGCCCCGGACAGGCTGGCGAAAATATTCCCAAACCTCTCTGCTACATGTTGGAAATGAGGTAAAACGGTCGGCACCTTTTATCATCTTTGGTGGACTTGTCCCGATACTAAAAAGTTCTGGTTAAAGATTCGACTCTGGCTCTCTGAAATAACGGGACAGGAGATAGCCCTGGCCCCGGAATCCTTTCTCTTAGGTATGACTGAAGATGGTCTTAACAATAACAAAACCCAACTTGTAATTCAAATCACAACCGCGGCTAGACTAGCTTTTGCGAAACTCTGGAAAAATAAATCTACGCCTTCAGAAGAAACATTAATAAATAAAATTCTAGAGTGCGCAGAAATGGCAAAATTGACGAGCGAGTTAAAAAATGAGGAGAATTCTAAATATTATGAAGTATGGGGAAATTGGTATAACTGGTTGAAGAACAAGACAAAAGTATGATAATAGGTTATGACTTATTAGGCACTAGAATTGGATTTAATTGTATAGAATTGTATAGTATATTGTATAGTATATTGTATAGTTATGGATGGAATCCATCCAACGTTTGAGTCACCAATTGTGTAAACACTGTACCTCTGATCAAGATAGAGATTGTATATTATCCTTTTTAATTTTGGAAAAGTCAATAAAGTATTTAAAAAAAAAAAGAAAGAAAGGGTCAGCATATGGGGATGGAGTAAGTGGATGGTAAAGTATTATATAATCTGTTATGAATTTGGGTTTTATTATGAAGAAGTCACAGGGGGGGGAGTGTGAGGGGGGTTAGGGAGGAGGGGGGAAAAAAGGGGGAAAATTTGTATTTGAAAAACTTTTTCAATAAAAAAAAAAAGAAGTTTGTATGGGCAGGAAAAAAGACGAGGATAAAATTAATTTCACTTCAGGATAGTAGAAGTAGAGGTGGCTTTGGACTCCCTGCGTGGGAGACTTATTATAAAGCAGCAAGTTTGGTTTGGGTCAGGGAATGGATAAATTTAAAGAAAAGGAGAATTCTAACATTAGAAGGACACGATCTTCAGATGGGGTGGCATGCTTTCATATGGAATGTCAGAAACAAGAAACATTTATATTTCTATAGACATAGAAGAAGCACTATTTTAAAATACCGGGCTGGCTATCCACTATGGAGGCAATGATTCACCCTAACACATTAGACATTGGTAAAATGGTAAAATATAACGAAATTTTAGATAATGGAGGAAGATTAAAATCCAACCAAGAATTAAAGGAGCAGGGAATAATTATAGATTGGTGGCCTTATCTTCAGCTACAATCAAGATGCAAAAAAGATTTAGAGGATTTTGAATTTTAAATTGTAATAATACACTATAAGTTTAGGGGAGGAGAAAAAGGGCAGATTATTGTAAAAATGGGAGTTATAAGAATAATATGCTAAGGGTCAGTATTCTGAGGAGGGAGTAAGGGAAAGGAAAGATATTATGTATGTAATTAGTTATGAAATAGCCTATTGTTGTGAAGAAGTCACAGGGGGGGATGGGTGGTGAGGGGGGGTTAGGGAAGAGGGGGGGAAAGGGGGAAAAACTTGTATTTGAAAACTTTTTCAATAAAAAAAAAAGATTTAGAGGAATTTGGATTTGAACCGAATTTAACACAACTAGACAAATTATTAGCAGGCCTGGAAGAGAAATTACTATCTAAAATATATAATTATTTATTACATTTTGATTTGGAAGAGGAAAGGGGCCAATGCAGGGGTGGGTTCTACTTACCTTTACTACCGGTTTGCATCGTGCTCACGCATGCGCAGATCTACTTTGATGACGTCTGGGTCAGTCGGCAGAGCCTCCCGCCAGTTTTACTACTGGTTCTTGTGAACAGGTCCGAACCAGGGGCAACCCACCACTAGGCCAATGATAGCATAGGCTAAAAATGTGGGACATAATATTGAGTTAGAAGATTGAGAAAAAATTTGGAAGAAAAATTATACATTAACAAAATCTGCCGCGTATAAAGAAAATCAGTATAAAATGTTCTATCGGTGGCACTTAGCCCCAACAAGACTTGCAAAAATGTACTCCAATCTAAACCCTAACTGCTGGAAATGTAAAAAAGCACAAGGTACCTTTTTTCATGTATGGTGGCTTTGCCCAGAAATCAAAAAATACTGGATTAAAATACAAAAATGGTTAAATGAAATTACGCATTGCCAAACAGAATTGAAGCCTGAACTGTTTCTTCTGGGGATCATTGAAGGAAAATATCCTAAAAAGATTAAATACTTGATTGTTCATATTACTATAGCAGCGAGAATTGTACTCACACAAGTCTGGAAAATATCCACTACACCAACAGATTGTGTAATAATCCAGAAAATTTTTGAATGTGCAGAAATGGACAAACTTACTCTAGAATTAAATAATAAGGAAGACTCGGAATAGACTGGGAAAACTGGTATCAATGGATAGAAAATAAAAATAGGAAATATATAGATCAAAATCTATTGACTATTGGGGGTGAATCTTTGCCCCCCCACAGAGAGGGCTCGCAATCTGGGTGTCCTCCTGGACTCATGGCTGTCTTTAGAAGAGCATATGACGGCCGTAGCCAGTGGGGCTTTTTATCAGGTTTGCCTGATCTGCCAGTTGCATCCCTTTCTGGACCGGGACGCCTTGCGCACGGTCACTCACGCCCTCATCACCTCCCGTCTGGACTACTGTAATGCTCTCTACATGGGGCTCACCTTGAAGAGCACTTGGAGGCTCCAAATGGTCCAGAATGCGGCCACACGGGTGGTTATGGGCGCACTGTCACAGCATTTTTTTATTTCCCAGCTGAGCTTCATTATTTTTGGACTAATAGACTTACTGTAGTTTGCCAAGTTCCTTATCAGTACTTTACTACGCATGTCCGCATTCCTTCACTTGCTTCACACTCTTTCCTTTGTTCTCTTGCCAGAGGTCCGGCTGGACCGGCAGGAGATCTCGCTTGCCAAAATGTAACAATTTATTTTTCTTAGTTAGTGAGGTGTTTTATTTTCTTTATAACAAATAAATGAGTTTTATTAGAAACCTTTCTTCACGTTTCTTTATCAGAATATTGCAACAAACTTGGAGAGGCCACGATCCATCTCCTCTAAACCAGGGTGATTTTTCCCAGAGCCAAACATGGGATTAATTGATGCCCTGACACGCACCTCGTTACACCCATGTAACACCTCTCCTGCGCGAGCTGCGCTGGCTCCCAGTGGTCTTCCGAGTGCAATTCAAGGTGTTGGTTACCACCTTTAAAGTGCTCCATGGCATAGGACCAGGGTATCTACGGGACCACCTTCTTCCACCAACAGCCTCCCACCGACCAGTTCGCTCCCACAGAGAGGGACTCCTCAGGGTACCGTCGGCCAAGTTATGTCAGCTGGCAACACCCAGGAGGAGAGCCTTCTCTGTCGGAGCTCCTGCCCTTTGGAATGAATTGCCCCGGACATTCGTAACATCTCTGACCGCCGGGTCTTCTGCTGTGCCCTCAAGACCCTACTGTTCCGACAGGCGGGGCTGTCTAACTGAATGATTTTAAATTGGGTTTTAATTTTGGGTTTTAAAATTCGGCCAAAACTATTTAATGATTTTAATTAATTTTAACCATGATATCTGTATATTTATGTTTTAATTCTGGCTGTACACCGACCTTGAGTCCTTCGGTTGAAGGGCGGTATATAAATAAAATTATTATTATTATTATTATTATTATTATTATTATTATTATTATTATTATTATTATTATTATTAAAATAAGACATAAATTGTGTTTACATATATTTGATCAAGAAGGTATATCTGAGAATATATGAATAGAGTTAAGATTTGTGTACTGTTAGAACGACGTTGAATTGTACAACTATCATGGATGTATTTTCGTTACACATGTATTTGTATTTTAATATTTTAAATTTTTATAAAGGTTTTTTGAAAATTTAAAAAGAAAAAAGAAAACAATCTATGGGCTGACCATAACCCGATAAAAGTAAAATGGAAAGGAGAAAAGAAAAGGTGGAGATGGACACTGAATCAATCTATATTAAAAGAGAAAGAGTCTATGCAAACAACAGTAAAAGAAATGGAATTTTTAAAAAAAGAAAAGAAAGAAGACACATCACTGCAAAATTTATGGGATACAACTAAAGCAGGGGTGAAATGCTCCCGGTTCGGACCGGCTCGGGCGAGTAGGTAGCGATGGTGGCGGGCAGTTCGGAGAACCGGTAGCAAAAATCCCTGCTCCCGCCCCCCATGCCCAGCTGAGCCGCGCGATCATCAGAGCCTTTTTTTCCTTTTAAATGGCTCTGACGAGTTGCTAATCAGGCAACTCAGTTTGGATCGCCAGAGCCATGTAAAAGAAAAAAAGTTTCTTTTTTTCTCTCCCCCCCGCCAAATGAAATGAATAAGTTAGGTTTAACAACAGAAATAAAGACTATAAATGTTGAGTTCATTAGTAAAAATAAAATGATTATGTTGGAATTAATTACTTTATGAATGTTTATAATAATTGTGATGATTTATATTGTTAAAATATATCATCTAAGCAAATGAAAGAGAAAAATGGAATTATAATTGATTAGGATTTAAGATTTAAGTAATGGGCTTTTGGGGATAATGGCATAGTTAAATAGATAAAATTGAGGGAAATAATTGAGTAAAATATTAAATTGCGTTAATTGAAAATTAAGATTTGTTAGTGATTTGTATTAATTTGTGACCGGATCAAAAGCTTTGTTTTGAAAAAATGTGTTTTCTGTTTATGTTTTAAAAAAATAATAAAAAACTTAAAAAAAAAGAATTGTATTTGCACAGTACTGGAAAAATGAGGAAACACCTACAGAGGACGATGTAATTTTAACAAAATTAGACTGTGCAGAAATGGACAGATTGACACTAAAAATAAAAGAAAAAGAAGATACAGAGTACTTTCGAACATGAGACTTGTTTTATAAATGGTTGGATAGTAGAGGTAGAAATTAGGAGTGGGAAAAGTATTATTATATATAAATAAATTGATCCAGACAATACGCTGTTCACTAAGCACTTACCAGTATGTATGTAATGTGAAAATATATAAATAAACTGTTAAAAAAAGAAAGAAACCTGGAGATTTCAAAGCTCTTCCTGCAACCCTCTGGGTTATCACACTCCTGCCGCAACTACTTTGTGGTTAGTGATTTGATAGTTTCCACTACCCCAAGGCAGGCACAACCACCTACTTTAAAATAATGAAATCTTTTATTGCATCTTCTCAGATTTTCCCCAATATCTGTTCTGCTCCTGTTACCGGTCTTGCTTAATGCCATAAGGATCATAACCCTTGCTTGATATGTAGAATGTCATCAAATTGAAACTTACCATATTTTGGTAAGAGGAATGTGTATATCATATATTTACAACATGAAGTGTGATGACCCCGGGCGTGGCACGAAAGCAACACAGCCAGAGAACAGGTCTAACTCCCCTTTATTGCTCCAACTTTGCCCCCAAATGTTCCCGCGTTTACTACAAGTCCTGGAGCAAAGCTCTCACACGCACCTTCAGTAGCCTCTGGCTGCGAGTAGTCCAGTAAGCAAGGTTAGCCAAACAGTAACCAGGGCCAGACGTTCAGCAAAGCAGGCAAACCAGGCAAGCCCCGCAAGACAGAGCACAGTAATCTCCAGGTGTCAGCAAGTGCACACAAGGCTCCACAGATTCAACGCTTGTTCCCAACAAATGCCCCTCCCACTGGCATCTCCTTACATCTCAGTCCTCAGGTGTGCCTTGTGAAGGGGGGGCGGGGCACTCTCCTCCCTCATAGCCAGCTCACTCTGCATTGGTCTTGCCTTCTCTCTTCTCTCTGTGCTCTAGGATCAGGAGGGGGTGGTCCTTGCTCTTCACCTGAGCTCTGTCTCTCCTGCTCCTCCCTGTCTGCAATAGCCTTTCTAATCCTGAAAAGCCTTGCCTGGACTGACTCTGCCCTTCTCCAGTTTCCTCCAAGGCCAACGAAGCCGCCCTCTCGATCTCTGTCAGCTCTTGTTCCAGCTCATCTTCACCTGCAGATTCAGACTCCGACAAGGGCATGACATGAAGCTTTCGGACTGGGTCAGAGGTCCAGTCCATTCAGAAAAAGTGAAATGCCTTTAGAACCCATGGCATTTGTTCTATGAAACAGGACTGAAACCAGTTCTGCAACACCAGAACTCAGATCACATATGGCTCTAGGTCAGAGAGCATAATTTTTGTTTTTGTTGCAGTCTGCACTCTGACAACAAGCTAGAGATACAGAGATACAGGTGGTTGAAACCCCTTCTGAGTAGTGTGTGTGTTTTTGCCATCTTTTTGCTCCTTTGTCTTTATTATTTTATTGTCATGTGTTTTTACTTCCTGAACCCCCCAGAGTCATTGGAGTTGAGCACTGTACAAATTTATTAAATAAATGAATGAATACATAAGCAAACATACATTCCAAATTCTAACATGTGCCTACTTAAAAAGCTTTGGATCCTGAATTACTGTGTTGCATGAACATAGCTTGTTTCTGATTGCCAGCCTGAAATGTCCTGTGTTAATCCCTAAAGTGCCTTGACATATGGCCACATTATAGATCACTGCACAGTAACAAGGACATGTCTAGGATAGCCCTTCTTCATCTTTTCTGCTTGTTTACTGTCACACCTATTTTAAATAACACTTATCCTGAAAACAGTACTCAGGGCAATTCAAGAGCTTTGAAGTATGGCTAACCAGACTGAAATATGTATAGCTCAGCTTGACATGGGTTTTATATCAGACAAGGTTTTTCTTCTTCAAAAGGGGTGTGGAAGTATGCTATAGGAGGCTCTGGCAGTGAAATTATTACTGCTCAGGTCTGGCTAGTCCCAAACATGGGATTAATCAATGCCCTGACAGAAAGTAGTGAACGGAAGAGGTTGGGACAGTGCAAGGAAGCAGGAGACTGGAAGACTTGTTTAAAATCAGTAGGAAATCCTAGACTGGAGAGATTAGGACCCAGGGGTGTATATTGTGTATATTGTATATTTAGAAGCAAATAATATGGTATATGCCTAGACTTTCTCTATTTTTATCACTGTTATTACCTATTATTCAATTGACTCTTGAAAGTAGTGAGATAAGACAAACTGGAAGCGTCGCTGGTTGGGAAATAGCGAAGCTCCATCGAGCTTTGCGAAAACCCAAACTGACAAACTGCTGTTGGGGGGTCTTTGGACCGGATCCATCTTGTAGGGATGGGGGAGAGAGAGAGGCACCTCGGAAGACCAAGAGTAACAGGCAAGTTCCTCGAAAGGTCGGAGGCAGCTCTTTGACCCGGTGGCAGGAGCAGCAGCCATTGAAATGGCTGCTACAAGCTGGGGCAACCGGACTAAATATTGAGCAGGAGCGGTGATGAAACGGAGTATTGTTACCAAGTGAGTGATTGGCCAACTCACAGGTAAGAAGAAAAAAAATTGTAAACTTTAAAAGAGGTCCCAACCTGAAATAAGCAGCTAATTGGCATTTGGGAATTCAAAGTGAAGGGGGAAAAAATAAAGAGGAACTTTAAAAACGAAAGCCCTAAAAGGAGAACTAACCACCTGGATTTAGAATTGGACTTGGAAGAAATTAAGAATAAGGAAAAGGAAATTGAGAGAAAGCATTTTTGAACAACAAAAGGAATTAATCGAAGAACAGGAAGTACTACTTTTGTGGATTTACAATTGATACTTTTGCTTGGGGATTTGTGGATTGGAGAGAGACATCTGCTGGTGGAAAAGAAATATTGCATTCAAATCAGCGTGAGAAGCCTTTTAAGGAGTATTTGTTTAAACAACTGGAGTAAGATTATAAAAAGAAGTTGAAAGAATAAAATTGCAAACTGGAAAGGCTCAAATGACTATCTGAATTGGACACTACTTGGAAAGAAAAAAGAAGGAAAAAAAAGACATCAAATGGACTTGAATTGGAACTATATATAAGCCAAAATAATAATAAATTTAAAAATTATTTCTTCTTAAATTGAAAATATGGAGAATTGGAAGCATGAGTATGAGGAGTTGAGGGAGATGTTGCAAAAGGTGCGAGAAGTGTTTAAGGGAAACAAAGAAGTGGAAGATTGGATAGAATACAAAAAAGAAAAAAGAAAGAGAAAAGATAAGTGAGAAGCAAGAATATAATGTTGGAAAGAAAATAATTGAAGAAAAAAACATAGTGTCAGCCTCCGCCTTTACTGCTTTGGCTGCCATAAGAAACGGGTGGGAGAGAATTAGAGAGCGTGGGGGTGGGAAGCGTGCTGGAGGATTTTTGAAGAAACGAAACCTAATCTCCGAAGTGGCTATCGGGTCAACCGTCATCACGTTCCTGATTGATGACGATGCCAGACGTGCTTCCACCTGACCTCTGGGAGACCTTTGGATTGGGTGATTGATGATGGACAGTGGGAGGGGATGCTTTCTATATGCAACTTTCGCGCCTATTGCTTTAGTTTCAGGTTTTCCTTGGTAGCGTTCACTTCATTCTCTAGTAAAAGTACATTACTCTATAAATAATGGAGTTTGGCTCATTCTTTCCTGGACTTTGAAGGAAGCACACCTGACATTAAGCTGAAACTGTCAGATATGTTCGAGGATCGTGCCCAATAATTCCAACAAGCAGTTCTTGTTTAAATCATTTATTGTTTATTGACTGAGCATCTCATCAATACAGGTACATCTCTGGAACTGGAGCAGGACCGCATGGCTGACCCTTAAGTACCCCCTGGGCGTGGCTAAGGTAAGGAGGGGCTATTGGGTTAGGGTGTACCTTGTGGGCTGGCCTGTCCAGCCCCCCTGCCTCTAGCTCTGGGTCAGAGGCAAGGCATTTACTCCTGACAAAACCCCCTCTAAATGCCTGGCCGGGATGTTCCTGAGTAGTGTACACTTGGGGTGTTGTTTTTAGGAGGACGCCCAATTTTGATGTGAGGTATGTGTGTTGTTTGTCCTGCAATGGCTTTGTTAGGATGTCTGCTGTTTGTTCTTCTGTGTCACAATGTATGACCCTTATGAATCCTATGTTTGCGAACTGCCTAACATGTTTATATTTTATATCTATGTGCCTCGACCTTTGGCCAACCGCTTCGGCCTTTGATATTTCCATAGCTGCTTTATTGTCTTCGTGCATGGTGATGGGGTAGTTTGGTTCGGCCCATATGTCCGTGAGCAGGTCGTCAAACCAGATCAAGTTATTGGTGGCCTTGGACAAACAAATATATTCGTCTTCTGTGGTAGATGTGGCTACCAGGTCCTGTTTCCCTGTGTACCAATGCACTGGGCTGTTGTTGAGAAAGAATACGTAACCTGAGGTGCTCCTCCTACTTTTCACATCCCCAGCCCAGTCAGCATCTGCGTAGCATGTGAGTGTGGGTGTTGTGGCGTTCTCGGGTTCCAGTGACAGGCAAGCATCAGAGCTGTGTTTTAGGTATCTCAGTACCCTTTTTATGGCTTCCCAATGGTACACGGTGGGTTTCCCTACGTGTCGAGACAGCAAGTTGACAGGTAGGGCGATATCTGGCCTGGTCCAGTTCGCAATGTATAATAGGGAGCCTATGGTGGATCTATACAACGTGTTGTCTTTGAATGGTTCAGCCTCATTATGCATGTCCTTCAGGAAGTCTGGTTGCATTGGTGTCTCACACCCCTTGGCGTCTGTCATACTGCACTTATGTATCAGTTCCAAGATTTTATCCTTCTGTGACAGTTGGAAACCGTTGTCTGTTTTTGTGATTTGCACCCCCAGGTATTTGTCTACCTTACCCAAAATCTTCAGTGAGAAATGTTTTCCTAGCTCATTGGCGAAGTCACTGCATTTGCTGGTCTGATTACCGATATATAGTATATCTTTTTTTTAAAAAAAAAAATATACTTTATTGGTTTTTAAAAAGTTTTTTACATAAAAAAAAGAGAAAATATCAAATCTCAGGTAACATCTGAGGTGTCGTGTAATTACATATGTACAGTGCATATACAGTAAGTATCTTCAGAACTATCACTATTAGAAATAAGTATATCCTTATAGTCATGTTCTATTATTCCACCATATATACCACCTTTCCCATACTGCCTTAAATTTTGAATTCTCCTCATCTTTAAGCATACTGGTTAATTTCACCATCTCTGCACATTCCAAGATTTTACTTATTATTGTCGTCTCTGGAGGTATTTGTTTATCCTTCCAATATTTCGCAAAAGTTAATCTGGCCGCTGTTATGATGTGTATCATTAATTGTATTTTGTCTTTAGAGAGCCCTTCTCCCATCATTCCCAGTAAGAAGATTTCTGGAGATAATTTTATATCCTCTTCCACTATATCCTGTAGCCAAGTTTGTATTTTCGTCCAGAACTTCTTTGTCTCTGAGCAGGACCACCACATATGAAAGAAGGTGCCAATCTCCTTTCCACACTTCCAGCAGATTCGTGAGGCATTAGGAAATATTTTTGCTAATCTAGCTGGAGCTAGATACCATCTGTGGAATATTTTATAGTGGTTCTCCCTATAAGTTGCTGATTTAGTAAGATTATAATTTCTATTCCACGCCTCCTCCCAATCATTGAAGTTTAATCTGTGGCCAATATTTTTTTCCCAAATGCTTAGTTGGTTCCTAGCTATCCCTTCTGCTCTGTCTTCTCCTAATAAAAAGTTATAGAATCTGGCTAGCATTTTCTTTTCAATCCCCCACATGATTTTATCCAAATTGTTATACTTCGTCTCTATCCCAAATTGGTCCCTATCTTTTTGATATCTAGAGCTTATCTGCATGTAACTCCACCAGTCCAAATTAAAGCCTTGATTGTTTAGTAGTTCTCGAGGTCTAAGAGTACCATTTCCGTCCAATATGTCTTTGTATGTGCCAAATTTTCCAATATCTCTTTTGTTAGTAGCAATCAACGCCTCCATAATTGAGAGCCAAATCGGAATTTTGGTATAAAATCTTTGTCTGATTTCTTCCCATGTTTGAATCAGAGTCTCCCTTAATTTGTGTCTGTGGAAATGTGTTTTCTTTTTATTCTTTGGGCCCCATAAATAAGCGTGCCAGCCTGCCTGTAGATCGTGGCCTTCTAATGTCAGAATTCTCTTATTTTGTAGTGTGACCCAGTCTTTGATCCATACTAATTTGGCCGCTTTCTGGTATAATTGCCAATCCGGTAATCCGAAGCCACCCATATTTCTTTTCCCTTGCAGCGTTTTATAAGCAATTCTTGCCTTCTTCCCTTCCCACAAAAAATCTCGCACCTTCCTTTCCATCTCTAGAAAATATTTTTTATCCAGGTTCACCGGGATAGTCTGAAACAGAAATATGATTTTGGGGAGAATATTCATTTTAATTGCTGAGATCTTACCTGTAAGGGATAGTCTTAATTTCTTCCATCTATCTATATCCTGTTTTATTTTTTGTAGTAATGGACTATAATTGTCCTCTTTTAAAGAGGTGTATCTTACAGTAATCCAAATTCCCAAATACTTTACCTTCTTTACTATTTGGAGTTCCAAGGACTTCTCTAATTGTTTCTTGTTCATCTCCGCCATATTTCTTACTAAGATTTTGGTTTTAGTTTTGTTAATTTTAAAGCCAGCGACTTCACCATACTGTTGTATTTCCTGGAGTACCTTGGGACCAGATTTTAAGGGATCTTCCATTATTAAGGCCACGTCATCCGCAAAGGCTTGTGTTTTAAAAATTTCTTTCTTAATTTGTAATCCTTTAATTTCTTTGTTGTCTCTAATCTTTCTCAATAGAATTTCCAGCGCCATTATAAAGAGTAAGGGGGACAGGGGGCATCCCTGTCTGACTCCCTTTTGTATCCAGAATATCCGTGTCTTATCCCCATTTATTAATATACTTGCTCTCTGTTTGTTATATATATTTTTGATCATCTTTCTAAAATTTGTGCCAAATCCCATCAAATCAATTTGATTAATCATGAATTTCCAATTTAAATTATCAAACGCCTTTTGGGCGTCCAGAAACGCTAGCGCCAGCTGTTTTTCCGGGTGTTGTTCATAATATTCTATGACGTCTATTATTGTCCTCACATTGTCCCTCATTTGCCTCCCAGGGAGGAATCCTTTCTGATCACTATGAATCCAGCCATTTAAAAATTTTTTTAATCTCTCCGCAATTATACTAGTAAATAATTTATAATCTGAATTTAACAGAGAGATCGGCCTGTAATTTGCTATCTGTTTTGGGTCAGCACCTTCTTTCAAAATGAGGGTAATATAGGTTTCCTTCCAGGAGTCTGGGATTCTTGTACCCGCTAGCACCTCATTATATATGTCCAACAATTCTAATAATAGTTCTCCCTCAAATTTCGCATAAATTTCCCCCGGGAGGCCATCTAGGCCTGGTGTTTTATTTTTCTTTATTTTGGCGAGCGCAGATTTGAGTTCTTCCATTGTGATTTTATTATTTAACATTTCTCTCTCTTCTTCTGCTATCTGTGGCAATTTAGCTTCCATCAAATATTGTACAATTTTGCCTGGATCAATCACTTCCTCTTTATATAAGGCTTCGTAGAACTTTCTCGCTCTTTCTAGCTTATCTATTTCTTTTGTCAGGATGTCCCCATTGGTACCTTCTAATATAAGAATCTGATTTTTTTCCTGTTCTTTTTTTAATCTATAAGCTAGCCATCTTCCCGACTTGTTGGCGTTTTCAAAGTGGTAGTGTTTTATCCTCTTAATTTTTTGTGCCAGCTCTTTTTGGTCCAGGACGTTAAGATTATGTCTTGCCATCATCCATTTTTGTTTGGCCATCTCATCTCCCGGGTTTTGTTGCAGTTTGCTATCTGCTTCCTCTAAGTTCTTCATATAGTCATCTCTGACTTTCCTTTCTTCCTTATTTTTAAATGCCATATACGAAATCGCTACTCCTCTCAAATACGCCTTCATGGTGTCCCAAACAATTTCCTTCGCCGTATCTTGCCTGCCGTTCTCGATAAAAAAACGTTTAATTTCTTCATTTAATTTTGTTATAAATTCTTTGTCATACAAGAGATTGGATCTTAGACTCCATCTTTGTTGTCTCCTCTTGTTGGTGTGGTGCCAATGTATTTCCAGAAGTTTATGGTCAGTCCACGTGTTTGTACTTATGTCTGCTTTCTTAATTTCTAAACCTAGTTTTCTAGTAGTCCAAATCATGTCAATTCTGGACCAAGAATTCTGTGGATTTGAGAAAAGGTGTATTGAGAGTCGTGGGGATGTAGAGTACGCCATATATCTATTAAATTAATTTCATCGACAAGATCAAAGAAACTTTTTGGCAGGGGTAACCTTTTATTCCTTTTTTTCTCTCCACTTTTGTAATCTTTCAGCGGATTAACAATTCCATTAAAATCGCCTAGCATACATATTTCCACCTGGGCCCAATTCCCTAGTTGTTCGTGCAGTTTTTTATAAAATTGCCCCTGTTTCTCGTTTGGAGCGTATACTCCCACCAACAACATTTTTGCATTGGCCCTCCTAATTTCTACCATTAAGATTCTCCCTTTAGTATCCTTATGCTTTAATTCTGCCTCGATTCCCTTTTTCACATAAATCGCCACACCCCTTTTCTTTTTCTCCGCTAATGACACAAATAGCTTACCAAATTTAGTGAATTCTAAGAAGTTTGCCTCATTTTCTTTTATATGGACCTCCTGTAAACAAATTATATCTGGATTCTGTTTTGCCAGTTTTGATAGAATTATTTTTCTTTTTCTATGGTCATTCAAGCCATTGACATTTAATGATAGAATTTTTAGGCCGTCCATTTCTTATTTCGTGTCCGGGTTCTAGTTCTTGTTTGTCTTTAGGGTAACCGCTCTTACTGGTCTGGTCTTTTTTCCTTGTCCTTCCGCTTCTTCTTTTTTCTTCTCCTCCTCTATATCTTCTTTTGTGATTTGCTCTTGCGAAGTCTCTTCTTCCGTATTTACTGTATCAAGCTCTCCTTTGCTGGTCTGTTCTTCTTCTCCTCCTCTTATTTGATCTAGAAAATCTTGTGCTTCAGACAGACTGTCGATTTTAACTTTTCTTCCTTGCCATGATACAATCATCCCCTCTGGTAGAATCCATCGGAATACGAGATTTCTTCTGTTTAAGTAGCTCGCCAGGAACCTATAGTTTTTCCTCACTTCCCTCACTCTTCTAGGAATCTGTTTTAGGATATTCACCTCCTTTCCTTGAAATTCAATCTTTTCTTCTGCAGCGAGTTAAAAAATGAGGAGAATTCTAAATATTATGAAGTATGGGGAAATTGGTATAACTGGTTGAAGAACAAGACAAAAGTATGATAATAGGTTATGACTTATTAGGCACTAGAATTGGATTTAATTGTATAGAATTGTATAGTATATTGTATAGTATATTGTATAGTTATGGATGGAATCCATCCAACGTTTGAGTCACCAATTGTGTAAACACTGTACCTCTGATCAAGATAGAGATTGTATATTATCCTTTTTAATTTTGGAAAAGTCAATAAAGTATTTAAAAAAAAAAAGAAAGAAAGGGTCAGCATATGGGGATGGAGTAAGTGGATGGTAAAGTATTATATAATCTGTTATGAATTTGGGTTTTATTATGAAGAAGTCACAGGGGGGGGAGTGTGAGGGGGGTTAGGGAGGAGGGGGGAAAAAAGGGGGAAAATTTGTATTTGAAAAACTTTTTCAATAAAAAAAAAAGAAGTTTGTATGGGCAGGAAAAAAGGCGAGGATAAAATTAATTTCACTTCAGGATAGTAGAAGTAGAGGTGGCTTTGGACTCCCTGCGTGGGAGACTTATTATAAAGCAGCAAGTTTGGTTTGGGTCAGGGAATGGATAAATTTAAAGAAAAGGAGAATTCTAACATTAGAAGGACACGATCTTCAGATGGGGTGGCATGCTTTCATATGGAATGTCAGAAACAAGAAACATTTATATTTCTATAGACATAGAAGAAGCACTATTTTAAAATACCGGGCTGGCTATCCACTATGGAGGCAATGATTCACCCTAACACATTAGACATTGGTAAAATGGTAAAATATAACGAAATTTTAGATAATGGAGGAAGATTAAAATCCAACCAAGAATTAAAGGAGCAGGGAATAATTATAGATTGGTGGCCTTATCTTCAGCTACAATCAAGATGCAAAAAAGATTTAGAGGATTTTGAATTTTAAATTGTAATAATACACTATAAGTTTAGGGGAGGAGAAAAAGGGCAGATTATTGTAAAAATGGGAGTTATAAGAATAATATGCTAAGGGTCAGTATTCTGAGGAGGGAGTAAGGGAAAGGAAAGATATTATGTATGTAATTAGTTATGAAATAGCCTATTGTTGTGAAGAAGTCACAGGGGGGGATGGGTGGTGAGGGGGGGTTAGGGAAGAGGGGGGGGAAAGGGGGAAAAACTTGTATTTGAAAACTTTTTCAATAAAAAAAAAAGATTTAGAGGAATTTGGATTTGAACCGAATTTAACACAACTAGACAAATTATTAGCAGGCCTGGAAGAGAAATTACTATCTAAAATATATAATTATTTATTACATTTTGATTTGGAAGAGGAAAGGGGCCAATGCAGGGGTGGGTTCTACTTACCTTTACTACCGGTTTGCATCGTGCTCACGCATGCGCAGATCTACTTTGATGACGTCTGGGTCAGTCGGCAGAGCCTCCCGCCAGTTTTACTACTGGTTCTTGTGAACAGGTCCGAACCAGGGGCAACCCACCACTAGGCCAATGATAGCATAGGCTAAAAATGTGGGACATAATATTGAGTTAGAAGATTGAGAAAAAATTTGGAAGAAAAATTATACATTAACAAAATCTGCCGCGTATAAAGAAAATCAGTATAAAATGTTCTATCGGTGGCACTTAGCCCCAACAAGACTTGCAAAAATGTACTCCAATCTAAACCCTAACTGCTGGAAATGTAAAAAAGCACAAGGTACCTTTTTTCATGTATGGTGGCTTTGCCCAGAAATCAAAAAATACTGGATTAAAATACAAAAATGGTTAAATGAAATTACGCATTGCCAAACAGAATTGAAGCCTGAACTGTTTCTTCTGGGGATCATTGAAGGAAAATATCCTAAAAAGATTAAATACTTGATTGTTCATATTACTATAGCAGCGAGAATTGTACTCACACAAGTCTGGAAAATATCCACTACACCAACAGATTGTGTAATAATCCAGAAAATTTTTGAATGTGCAGAAATGGACAAACTTACTCTAGAATTAAATAATAAGGAAGACTCGGAATAGACTGGGAAAACTGGTATCAATGGATAGAAAATAAAAATAGGAAATATATAGATCAAAATCTATTGACTATTGGGGGTGAATCTTTGCCCCCCCACAGAGAGGGCTCGCAATCTGGGTGTCCTCCTGGACTCATGGCTGTCTTTAGAAGAGCATATGACGGCCGTAGCCAGTGGGGCTTTTTATCAGGTTTGCCTGATCTGCCAGTTGCATCCCTTTCTGGACCGGGACGCCTTGCGCACGGTCACTCACGCCCTCATCACCTCCCGTCTGGACTACTGTAATGCTCTCTACATGGGGCTCACCTTGAAGAGCACTTGGAGGCTCCAAATGGTCCAGAATGCGGCCACACGGGTGGTTATGGGCGCACTGTCACAGCATTTTTTTATTTCCCAGCTGAGCTTCATTATTTTTGGACTAATAGACTTACTGTAGTTTGCCAAGTTCCTTATCAGTACTTTACTACGCATGTCCGCATTCCTTCACTTGCTTCACACTCTTTCCTTTGTTCTCTTGCCAGAGGTCCGGCTGGACCGGCAGGAGATCTCGCTTGCCAAAATGTAACAATTTATTTTTCTTAGTTAGTGAGGTGTTTTATTTTCTTTATAACAAATAAATGAGTTTTATTAGAAACCTTTCTTCACGTTTCTTTATCAGAATATTGCAACAAACTTGGAGAGGCCACGATCCATCTCCTCTAAACCAGGGTGATTTTTCCCAGAGCCAAACATGGGATTAATTGATGCCCTGACACGCACCTCGTTACACCCATGTAACACCTCTCCTGCGCGAGCTGCGCTGGCTCCCAGTGGTCTTCCGAGTGCAATTCAAGGTGTTGGTTACCACCTTTAAAGTGCTCCATGGCATAGGACCAGGGTATCTACGGGACCACCTTCTTCCACCAACAGCCTCCCACCGACCAGTTCGCTCCCACAGAGAGGGACTCCTCAGGGTACCGTCGGCCAAGTTATGTCAGCTGGCAACACCCAGGAGGAGAGCCTTCTCTGTCGGAGCTCCTGCCCTTTGGAATGAATTGCCCCGGACATTCGTAACATCTCTGACCGCCGGGTCTTCTGCTGTGCCCTCAAGACCCTACTGTTCCGACAGGCGGGGCTGTCTAACTGAATGATTTTAAATTGGGTTTTAATTTTGGGTTTTAAAATTCGGCCAAAACTATTTAATGATTTTAATTAATTTTAACCATGATATCTGTATATTTATGTTTTAATTCTGGCTGTACACCGACCTTGAGTCCTTCGGTTGAAGGGCGGTATATAAATAAAATTATTATTATTATTATTATTATTATTATTATTATTATTATTATTATTATTATTATTAAAATAAGACATAAATTGTGTTTACATATATTTGATCAAGAAGGTATATCTGAGAATATATGAATAGAGTTAAGATTTGTGTACTGTTAGAACGACGTTGAATTGTACAACTATCATGGATGTATTTTCGTTACACATGTATTTGTATTTTAATATTTTAAATTTTTATAAAGGTTTTTTGAAAATTTAAAAAGAAAAAAGAAAACAATCTATGGGCTGACCATAACCCGATAAAAGTAAAATGGAAAGGAGAAAAGAAAAGGTGGAGATGGACACTGAATCAATCTATATTAAAAGAGAAAGAGTCTATGCAAACAACAGTAAAAGAAATGGAATTTTTAAAAAAAGAAAAGAAAGAAGACACATCACTGCAAAATTTATGGGATACAACTAAAGCAGGGGTGAAATGCTCCCGGTTCGGACCGGCTCGGGCAAGTAGGTAGCGATGGTGGCGGGCAGTTCGGAGAACCGGTAGCAAAAATCCCTGCTCCCGCCCCCCATGCCCAGCTGAGCCGCGCGATCATCAGAGCCTTTTTTTCCTTTTAAATGGCTCTGACGAGTTGCTAATCAGGCAACTCAGTTTGGATCGCCAGAGCCATGTAAAAGAAAAAAAGTTTCTTTTTTTCTCTCCCCCCCGCCAAATGAAATGAATAAGTTAGGTTTAACAACAGAAATAAAGACTATAAATGTTGAGTTCATTAGTAAAAATAAAATGATTATGTTGGAATTAATTACTTTATGAATGTTTATAATAATTGTGATGATTTATATTGTTAAAATATATCATCTAAGCAAATGAAAGAGAAAAATGGAATTATAATTGATTAGGATTTAAGATTTAAGTAATGGGCTTTTGGGGATAATGGCATAGTTAAATAGATAAAATTGAGGGAAATAATTGAGTAAAATATTAAATTGCGTTAATTGAAAATTAAGATTTGTTAGTGATTTGTATTAATTTGTGACCGGATCAAAAGCTTTGTTTTGAAAAAATGTGTTTTCTGTTTATGTTTTAAAAAAATAATAAAAAACTTAAAAAAAAAGAATTGTATTTGCACAGTACTGGAAAAATGAGGAAACACCTACAGAGGACGATGTAATTTTAACAAAATTAGACTGTGCAGAAATGGACAGATTGACACTAAAAATAAAAGAAAAAGAAGATACAGAGTACTTTCGAACATGAGACTTGTTTTATAAATGGTTGGATAGTAGAGGTAGAAATTAGGAGTGGGAAAAGTATTATTATATATAAATAAATTGATCCAGACAATACGCTGTTCACTAAGCACTTACCAGTATGTATGTAATGTGAAAATATATAAATAAACTGTTAAAAAAAGAAAGAAACCTGGAGATTTCAAAGCTCTTCCTGCAACCCTCTGGGTTATCACACTCCTGCCGCAACTACTTTGTGGTTAGTGATTTGATAGTTTCCACTACCCCAAGGCAGGCACAACCACCTACTTTAAAATAATGAAATCTTTTATTGCATCTTCTCAGATTTTCCCCAATATCTGTTCTGCTCCTGTTACCGGTCTTGCTTAATGCCATAAGGATCATAACCCTTGCTTGATATGTAGAATGTCATCAAATTGAAACTTACCATATTTTGGTAAGAGGAATGTGTATATCATATATTTACAACATGAAGTGTGATGACCCCGGGCGTGGCACGAAAGCAACACAGCCAGAGAACAGGTCTAACTCCCCTTTATTGCTCCAACTTTGCCCCCAAATGTTCCCGCGTTTACTACAAGTCCTGGAGCAAAGCTCTCACACGCACCTTCAGTAGCCTCTGGCTGCGAGTAGTCCAGTAAGCAAGGTTAGCCAAACAGTAACCAGGGCCAGACGTTCAGCAAAGCAGGCAAACCAGGCAAGCCCCGCAAGACAGAGCACAGTAATCTCCAGGTGTCAGCAAGTGCACACAAGGCTCCACAGATTCAACGCTTGTTCCCAACAAATGCCCCTCCCACTGGCATCTCCTTACATCTCAGTCCTCAGGTGTGCCTTGTGAAGGGGGGGCGGGGCACTCTCCTCCCTCATAGCCAGCTCACTCTGCATTGGTCTTGCCTTCTCTCTTCTCTCTGTGCTCTAGGATCAGGAGGGGGTGGTCCTTGCTCTTCACCTGAGCTCTGTCTCTCCTGCTCCTCCCTGTCTGCAATAGCCTTTCTAATCCTGAAAAGCCTTGCCTGGACTGACTCTGCCCTTCTCCAGTTTCCTCCAAGGCCAACGAAGCCGCCCTCTCGATCTCTGTCAGCTCTTGTTCCAGCTCATCTTCACCTGCAGATTCAGACTCCGACAAGGGCATGACATGAAGCTTTCGGACTGGGTCAGAGGTCCAGTCCATTCAGAAAAAGTGAAATGCCTTTAGAACCCATGGCATTTGTTCTATGAAACAGGACTGAAACCAGTTCTGCAACACCAGAACTCAGATCACATATGGCTCTAGGTCAGAGAGCATAATTTTTGTTTTTGTTGCAGTCTGCACTCTGACAACAAGCTAGAGATACAGAGATACAGGTGGTTGAAACCCCTTCTGAGTAGTGTGTGTGTTTTTGCCATCTTTTTGCTCCTTTGTCTTTATTATTTTATTGTCATGTGTTTTTACTTCCTGAACCCCCCAGAGTCATTGGAGTTGAGCACTGTACAAATTTATTAAATAAATGAATGAATACATAAGCAAACATACATTCCAAATTCTAACATGTGCCTACTTAAAAAGCTTTGGATCCTGAATTACTGTGTTGCATGAACATAGCTTGTTTCTGATTGCCAGCCTGAAATGTCCTGTGTTAATCCCTAAAGTGCCTTGACATATGGCCACATTATAGATCACTGCACAGTAACAAGGACATGTCTAGGATAGCCCTTCTTCATCTTTTCTGCTTGTTTACTGTCACACCTATTTTAAATAACACTTATCCTGAAAACAGTACTCAGGGCAATTCAAGAGCTTTGAAGTATGGCTAACCAGACTGAAATATGTATAGCTCAGCTTGACATGGGTTTTATATCAGACAAGGTTTTTCTTCTTCAAAAGGGGTGTGGAAGTATGCTATAGGAGGCTCTGGCAGTGAAATTATTACTGCTCAGGTCTGGCTAGTCCCAAACATGGGATTAATCAATGCCCTGACAGAAAGTAGTGAACGGAAGAGGTTGGGACAGTGCAAGGAAGCAGGAGACTGGAAGACTTGTTTAAAATCAGTAGGAAATCCTAGACTGGAGAGATTAGGACCCAGGGGTGTATATTGTGTATATTGTATATTTAGAAGCAAATAATATGGTATATGCCTAGACTTTCTCTATTTTTATCACTGTTATTACCTATTATTCAATTGACTCTTGAAAGTAGTGAGATAAGACAAACTGGAAGCGTCGCTGGTTGGGAAATAGCGAAGCTCCATCGAGCTTTGCGAAAACCCAAACTGACAAACTGCTGTTGGGGGGTCTTTGGACCGGATCCATCTTGTAGGGATGGGGGAGAGAGAGAGGCACCTCGGAAGACCAAGAGTAACAGGCAAGTTCCTCGAAAGGTCGGAGGCAGCTCTTTGACCCGGTGGCAGGAGCAGCAGCCATTGAAATGGCTGCTACAAGCTGGGGCAACCGGACTAAATATTGAGCAGGAGCGGTGATGAAACGGAGTATTGTTACCAAGTGAGTGATTGGCCAACTCACAGGTAAGAAGAAAAAAAATTGTAAACTTTAAAAGAGGTCCCAACCTGAAATAAGCAGCTAATTGGCATTTGGGAATTCAAAGTGAAGGGGGAAAAAATAAAGAGGAACTTTAAAAACGAAAGCCCTAAAAGGAGAACTAACCACCTGGATTTAGAATTGGACTTGGAAGAAATTAAGAATAAGGAAAAGGAAATTGAGAGAAAGCATTTTTGAACAACAAAAGGAATTAATCGAAGAACAGGAAGTACTACTTTTGTGGATTTACAATTGATACTTTTGCTTGGGGATTTGTGGATTGGAGAGAGACATCTGCTGGTGGAAAAGAAATATTGCATTCAAATCAGCGTGAGAAGCCTTTTAAGGAGTATTTGTTTAAACAACTGGAGTAAGATTATAAAAAGAAGTTGAAAGAATAAAATTGCAAACTGGAAAGGCTCAAATGACTATCTGAATTGGACACTACTTGGAAAGAAAAAAGAAGGAAAAAAAAGACATCAAATGGACTTGAATTGGAACTATATATAAGCCAAAATAATAATAAATTTAAAAATTATTTCTTCTTAAATTGAAAATATGGAGAATTGGAAGCATGAGTATGAGGAGTTGAGGGAGATGTTGCAAAAGGTGCGAGAAGTGTTTAAGGGAAACAAAGAAGTGGAAGATTGGATAGAATACAAAAAAGAAAAAAGAAAGAGAAAAGATAAGTGAGAAGCAAGAATATAATGTTGGAAAGAAAATAATTGAAGAAAAAAACATAGTGTCAGCCTCCGCCTTTACTGCTTTGGCTGCCATAAGAAACGGGTGGGAGAGAATTAGAGAGCGTGGGGGTGGGAAGCGTGCTGGAGGATTTTTGAAGAAACGAAACCTAATCTCCGAAGTGGCTATCGGGTCAACCGTCATCACGTTCCTGATTGATGACGATGCCAGACGTGCTTCCACCTGACCTCTGGGAGACCTTTGGATTGGGTGATTGATGATGGACAGTGGGAGGGGATGCTTTCTATATGCAACTTTCGCGCCTATTGCTTTAGTTTCAGGTTTTCCTTGGTAGCGTTCACTTCATTCTCTAGTAAAAGTACATTACTCTATAAATAATGGAGTTTGGCTCATTCTTTCCTGGACTTTGAAGGAAGCACACCTGACATTAAGCTGAAACTGTCAGATATGTTCGAGGATCGTGCCCAATAATTCCAACAAGCAGTTCTTGTTTAAATCATTTATTGTTTATTGACTGAGCATCTCATCAATACAGGTACATCTCTGGAACTGGAGCAGGACCGCATGGCTGACCCTTAAGTACCCCCTGGGCGTGGCTAAGGTAAGGAGGGGCTATTGGGTTAGGGTGTACCTTGTGGGCTGGCCTGTCCAGCCCCCCTGCCTCTAGCTCTGGGTCAGAGGCAAGGCATTTACTCCTGACAAAACCCCCTCTAAATGCCTGGCCGGGATGTTCCTGAGTAGTGTACACTTGGGGTGTTGTTTTTAGGAGGACGCCCAATTTTGATGTGAGGTATGTGTGTTGTTTGTCCTGCAATGGCTTTGTTAGGATGTCTGCTGTTTGTTCTTCTGTGTCACAATGTATGACCCTTATGAATCCTATGTTTGCGAACTGCCTAACATGTTTATATTTTATATCTATGTGCCTCGACCTTTGGCCAACCGCTTCGGCCTTTGATATTTCCATAGCTGCTTTATTGTCTTCGTGCATGGTGATGGGGTAGTTTGGTTCGGCCCATATGTCCGTGAGCAGGTCGTCAAACCAGATCAAGTTATTGGTGGCCTTGGACAAACAAATATATTCGTCTTCTGTGGTAGATGTGGCTACCAGGTCCTGTTTCCCTGTGTACCAATGCACTGGGCTGTTGTTGAGAAAGAATACGTAACCTGAGGTGCTCCTCCTACTTTTCACATCCCCAGCCCAGTCAGCATCTGCGTAGCATGTGAGTGTGGGTGTTGTGGCGTTCTCGGGTTCCAGTGACAGGCAAGCATCAGAGCTGTGTTTTAGGTATCTCAGTACCCTTTTTATGGCTTCCCAATGGTACACGGTGGGTTTCCCTACGTGTCGAGACAGCAAGTTGACAGGTAGGGCGATATCTGGCCTGGTCCAGTTCGCAATGTATAATAGGGAGCCTATGGTGGATCTATACAACGTGTTGTCTTTGAATGGTTCAGCCTCATTATGCATGTCCTTCAGGAAGTCTGGTTGCATTGGTGTCTCACACCCCTTGGCGTCTGTCATACTGCACTTATGTATCAGTTCCAAGATTTTA
The DNA here is from genome assembly GCA_022577455.1 of Arizona elegans. Taxonomy (NCBI): domain Eukaryota; kingdom Metazoa; phylum Chordata; class Lepidosauria; order Squamata; family Colubridae; genus Arizona; species Arizona elegans. Next base: position 16,599,245 of record JAKOOJ010000019.1, on the reverse strand, counting down.
TCCTTCTGTGACAGTTGGAAACCGTTGTCTGTTTTTGTGATTTGCACCCCCAGGTATTTGTCTACCTTACCCAAAATCTTCAGTGAGAAATGTTTTCCTAGCTCATTGGCGAAGTCACTGCATTTGCTGGTCTGATTACCGATATATAGTATATCTTTTTTTTAAAAAAAAAAATATACTTTATTGGTTTTTAAAAAGTTTTTTACATAAAAAAAAGAGAAAATATCAAATCTCAGGTAACATCTGAGGTGTCGTGTAATTACATATGTACAGTGCATATACAGTAAGTATCTTCAGAACTATCACTATTAGAAATAAGTATATCCTTATAGTCATGTTCTATTATTCCACCATATATACCACCTTTCCCATACTGCCTTAAATTTTGAATTCTCCTCATCTTTAAGCATACTGGTTAATTTCACCATCTCTGCACATTCCAAGATTTTACTTATTATTGTCGTCTCTGGAGGTATTTGTTTATCCTTCCAATATTTCGCAAAAGTTAATCTGGCCGCTGTTATGATGTGTATCATTAATTGTATTTTGTCTTTAGAGAGCCCTTCTCCCATCATTCCCAGTAAGAAGATTTCTGGAGATAATTTTATATCCTCTTCCACTATATCCTGTAGCCAAGTTTGTATTTTCGTCCAGAACTTCTTTGTCTCTGAGCAGGACCACCACATATGAAAGAAGGTGCCAATCTCCTTTCCACACTTCCAGCAGATTCGTGAGGCATTAGGAAATATTTTTGCTAATCTAGCTGGAGCTAGATACCATCTGTGGAATATTTTATAGTGGTTCTCCCTATAAGTTGCTGATTTAGTAAGATTATAATTTCTATTCCACGCCTCCTCCCAATCATTGAAGTTTAATCTGTGGCCAATATTTTTTTCCCAAATGCTTAGTTGGTTCCTAGCTATCCCTTCTGCTCTGTCTTCTCCTAATAAAAAGTTATAGAATCTGGCTAGCATTTTCTTTTCAATCCCCCACATGATTTTATCCAAATTGTTATACTTCGTCTCTATCCCAAATTGGTCCCTATCTTTTTGATATCTAGAGCTTATCTGCATGTAACTCCACCAGTCCAAATTAAAGCCTTGATTGTTTAGTAGTTCTCGAGGTCTAAGAGTACCATTTCCGTCCAATATGTCTTTGTATGTGCCAAATTTTCCAATATCTCTTTTGTTAGTAGCAATCAACGCCTCCATAATTGAGAGCCAAATCGGAATTTTGGTATAAAATCTTTGTCTGATTTCTTCCCATGTTTGAATCAGAGTCTCCCTTAATTTGTGTCTGTGGAAATGTGTTTTCTTTTTATTCTTTGGGCCCCATAAATAAGCGTGCCAGCCTGCCTGTAGATCGTGGCCTTCTAATGTCAGAATTCTCTTATTTTGTAGTGTGACCCAGTCTTTGATCCATACTAATTTGGCCGCTTTCTGGTATAATTGCCAATCCGGTAATCCGAAGCCACCCATATTTCTTTTCCCTTGCAGCGTTTTATAAGCAATTCTTGCCTTCTTCCCTTCCCACAAAAAATCTCGCACCTTCCTTTCCATCTCTAGAAAATATTTTTTATCCAGGTTCACCGGGATAGTCTGAAACAGAAATATGATTTTGGGGAGAATATTCATTTTAATTGCTGAGATCTTACCTGTAAGGGATAGTCTTAATTTCTTCCATCTATCTATATCCTGTTTTATTTTTTGTAGTAATGGACTATAATTGTCCTCTTTTAAAGAGGTGTATCTTACAGTAATCCAAATTCCCAAATACTTTACCTTCTTTACTATTTGGAGTTCCAAGGACTTCTCTAATTGTTTCTTGTTCGTCTCCGCCATATTTCTTACTAAGATTTTGGTTTTAGTTTTGTTAATTTTAAAGCCAGCGACTTCACCATACTGTTGTATTTCCTGGAGTACCTTGGGACCAGATTTTAAGGGATCTTCCATTATTAAGGCCACGTCATCCGCAAAGGCTTGTGTTTTAAAAATTTCTTTCTTAATTTGTAATCCTTTAATTTCTTTGTTGTCTCTAATCTTTCTCAATAGAATTTCCAGCGCCATTATAAAGAGTAAGGGGGACAGGGGGCATCCCTGTCTGACTCCCTTTTGTATCCAGAATATCCGTGTCTTATCCCCATTTATTAATATACTTGCTCTCTGTTTGTTATATATATTTTTGATCATCTTTCTAAAATTTGTGCCAAATCCCATCAAATCAATTTGATTAATCATGAATTTCCAATTTAAATTATCAAACGCCTTTTGGGCGTCCAGAAACGCTAGCGCCAGCTGTTTTTCCGGGTGTTGTTCATAATATTCTATGACGTCTATTATTGTCCTCACATTGTCCCTCATTTGCCTCCCAGGGAGGAATCCTTTCTGATCACTATGAATCCAGCCATTTAAAAATTTTTTTAATCTCTCTGCAATTATACTAGTAAATAATTTATAATCTGAATTTAACAGAGAGATCGGCCTGTAATTTGCTATCTGTTTTGGGTCAGCACCTTCTTTCAAAATGAGGGTAATATAGGTTTCCTTCCAGGAGTCTGGGATTCTTGTACCCGCTAGCACCTCATTATATATGTCCAACAATTCTAATAATAGTTCTCCCTCAAATTTCGCATAAATTTCCCCCGGGAGGCCATCTAGGCCTGGTGTTTTATTTTTCTTTATTTTGGCGAGCGCAGATTTGAGTTCTTCCATTGTGATTTTATTATTTAACATTTCTCTCTCTTCTTCTGCTATCTGTGGCAATTTAGCTTCCATCAAATATTGTACAATTTTGCCTGGATCAATCACTTCCTCTTTATATAAGGCTTCGTAGAACTTTCTCGCTCTTTCTAGCTTATCTATTTCTTTTGTCAGGATGTCCCCATTGGTACCTTCTAATATAAGAATCTGATTTTTTTCCTGTTCTTTTTTTAATCTATAAGCTAGCCATCTTCCCGACTTGTTGGCGTTTTCAAAGTGGTAGTGTTTTATCCTCTTAATTTTTTGTGCCAGCTCTTTTTGGTCCAGGACGTTAAGATTATGTCTTGCCATCATCCATTTTTGTTTGGCCATCTCATCTCCCGGGTTTTGTTGCAGTTTGCTATCTGCTTCCTCTAAGTTCTTCATATAGTCATCTCTGACTTTCCTTTCTTCCTTATTTTTAAACGCCATATACGAAATCGCTACTCCTCTCAAATACGCCTTCATGGTGTCCCAAACAATTTCCTTCGCCGTATCTTGCCTGCCGTTCTCGATAAAAAAACGTTTAATTTCTTCATTTAATTTTGTTATAAATTCTTTGTCATACAAGAGATTGGATCTTAGACTCCATCTTTGTTGTCTCCTCTTGTTGGTGTGGTGCCAATGTATTTCCAGAAGTTTATGGTCAGTCCACGTGTTTGTACTTATGTCTGCTTTCTTAATTTCTAAACCTAGTTTTCTAGTAGTCCAAATCATGTCAATTCTGGACCAAGAATTCTGTGGATTTGAGAAAAGGTGTATTGAGAGTCGTGGGGATGTAGAGTACGCCATATATCTATTAAATTAATTTCATCGACAAGATCAAAGAAACTTTTTGGCAGGGGTAACCTTTTATTCCTTTTTTTCTCTCCACTTTTGTAATCTTTCAGCGGATTAACAATTCCATTAAAATCGCCTAGCATACATATTTCCACCTGGGCCCAATTCCCTAGTTGTTCGTGCAGTTTTTTATAAAATTGCCCCTGTTTCTCGTTTGGAGCGTATACTCCCACCAACAACATTTTTGCATTGGCCCTCCTAATTTCTACCATTAAGATTCTCCCTTTAGTATCCTTATGCTTTAATTCTGCCTCGATTCCCTTTTTCACATAAATCGCCACACCCCTTTTCTTTTTCTCCGCTAATGACACAAATAGCTTACCAAATTTAGTGAATTCTAAGAAGTTTGCCTCATTTTCTTTTATATGGACCTCCTGTAAACAAATTATATCTGGATTCTGTTTTGCCAGTTTTGATAGAATTATTTTTCTTTTTCTATGGTCATTCAAGCCATTGACATTTAATGATAGAATTTTTAGGCCGTCCATTTCTTATTTCGTGTCCGGGTTCTAGTTCTTGTTTGTCTTTAGGGTAACCGCTCTTACTGGTCTGGTCTTTTTTCCTTGTCCTTCCGCTTCTTCTTTTTTCTTCTCCTCCTCTATATCTTCTTTTGTGATTTGCTCTTGCGAAGTCTCTTCTTCCGTATTTACTGTATCAAGCTCTCCTTTGCTGGTCTGTTCTTCTTCTCCTCCTCTTATTTGATCTAGAAAATCTTGTGCTTCAGACAGACTGTCGATTTTAACTTTTCTTCCTTGCCATGATACAATCATCCCCTCTGGTAGAATCCATCGGAATACGAGATTTCTTCTGTTTAAGTAGCTCGCCAGGAACCTATAGTTTTTCCTCACTTCCCTCACTCTTCTAGGAATCTGTTTTAGGATATTCACCTCCTTTCCTTGAAATTCAATCTTTTCTTCTCTCGCTATGTTGAGGAGAATATCCCTCACTTTCTTCCTGGCGAACTTCACATGGACCTCCCTGGGTAGTCTGTTTCTTCTAACATAATTCGTTTGGACCCTATAGACCTCATCAAGTTCTTTAATAATATCTTGTTTGTCCTGGTGGAGGACATCAGCTATTAGCCCGGCTATTTTATCACTTAAGTCCTCCTCCTTCTCCTCAGAAATATTTTGGAGACGAATATAGTATGAGGCCTTATCCATTTCCAGCTGTAGCAGGGACTCTTCAATTCCTTTATGTTGTAGCGTGTATGTCCGGTCTACCATGTCTAGTTTTTTCTCGCTTTGATCCATCCTCTGTTCTACATCTTGGATTCTCCTTTCATTATTTGCGATAGAGGCCTGGATCTCAGTCATTTTTGCGTCCAAGACATGAATATCTGTTTTAAGTTCGGAGTGACTATTTAACAATTTCTCCTGCATTGCAAGCATGGTCTCTTGAATCAGGAATAGAGAGGATTGTACTGTTTGGAGGGTTGGAGTTTGCGGTGGCTTATCTGTCTTTTGTATGCCTTCCAAGGGTTTCTGAATTACCGGGGACAGTGTTGTTAAAACGGGGTTAGATGGAGCTTTTTTAACTGATTTTAGGACTGTCGAGGTCATTGTTGCCATTTCTTTCAGCATTAACTTTTGTTCTTTTATGATTTTCTCAATGTTTTTCCAAATGACCATTCAATAGTATTACCTTACTTGCTTTATCAATTCCTCTTCTTAAGTCTATTAAGAGGTTTGCTATCTTAATTAATTAGGATCAATTCCTCACTTCGGTAAACTATCTTCCTTAAATCCAATCTTATAGATATATATATTGTAATTTATATAGCTAGATTCAAATCTTAATATAACAGTTAATATGAGTCTTAAATATCAATGTTCGAAGCTAATATATGACGTTAATATAAATAGATTAATAAATAAATAAGTTAATAAATATTGTCTATAGAGATAAATATTATATAATAAGTAAATGTAAATAAATATATCTAGATAGATTTAACTAACTATATATGGAAATATAAATATAATACTTATAGTTATATAATTAATTTGTTAATTTTAAATCTAAACCCTTATATATACATATATAGACATGGAAATATATTCAATCGCAATGAGATAAGATCAGTGTTTAAATTCTATACTCTATATTCCTTAACCATTTATCATTAATTCTCATTAATACTATTATTCAGGACAAAATCAAAGATCCAATATTGGAAATAAATAATCAATTAATCACAAAACGTAGGCAGTGAAAGTCAAGATGTCACCAATTGTATGTATCTTAGTTTTAGAGGAGTGATGGCAGGCAATTCAATCTTCTTCTCTCCGCTCTCCCCCTGTTTCCGATACGTTCCGGCAGTTCTCTATGGTGGATCCTTCTGCTAGATCGTCCTCCTGTCAATCTTCTGCCAACTCCCTCCTTCGACTCAATAATGGCTACACTTCCTGTTTCTTTACGATGCTCACAGGACTAAAAAAAGATTTAGAAGAATCGAGACACAAACTCTTATTTGCTTTCCACTCCGCTTCCAATCACAGCGCCAGCCGCATCAGCACTCGCCCTCCTCTCCCTCTCGCCACGATCTCCAGAGCTCTTTATAACAGTAAAACTGCTCTTTGCGTATTCCTGGTCGGCTTGTCGGGTCTCCGCCAATACAATCCGCTCCCACTCTCGTCGCCGCCTCACACGATCGATCTCTCCTCACCCGACTCCGCCGGCCCCTCTCTCCACGCCAAATGCTTCCAAGTATGGAAAGGTGGTAACCGATCTGGCACGTCACCTCAGATCTTCCTCTTAGCTCCCGTCTTTTTGCTGGCTATTGCGGCTTCAGGCCCGCCATGAAAGGCCGGCTCGCTGCGTTGGTTTGACAGAGCTGCCGGGTCCAGCAGGGGGGGGGGGTTGCGTCCCACACTCTCGCTCGCCCAGCTCTCTCTCTTGTCCGCAGGTCTCTCCGGGACCTGCGCCCCTAAAGGGTCCCCAAAACGCGGTGATAAAGGGTGTAGGGAGCAGCGATCACTCACCCAACACCCTGTCGCCTCAAGTCACCAACCGGAAGTCACCCCGATATATAGTATATAGTATATCGTCCACGTATATTAAGACGTACTCGAGGGAATTGTCTGACTTCTTAGTGAAGAAGCAGTTGTCGGCTGAGGTGGCTGCAAAACCCATGGACTTCAATGTCTTAGACAAGCACTCGTACCAGCGTTTCCCTGATTGCTTGAGCCCATACAAGCTTCGGTTTAGAATCCATGTTTCTCCCTTTCTAGTAGTTTGGCTGGGTGGTGCTCTTACGTAAATCTCTTTGTCAAGCTCAGCGTGCAGGTAAGCGGTCTGTACGTCGAATTGGTGTACCTCTAACCCCAGCAGTGATGCAATAACTAACGCACATTTTACGCTTTCGGCCCTGACTGTGGGGGAGTATGTTTCTGTGTAATCATCAGGGTATTTTTGGGCAAACCCCTGCGCTACCAGTCTAGCCTTGTAGAGGGTTTTGTTTTCCTCTAGTGTTTTAACTTTGTAGACCCATCTGGTGCCTATTGTCGTTTTTCTTGCTGGGACTTCAGAGGGAGTGTATACGTTTAGTTCCCTCAGGCTGTTCATTTCCTTCTCCATGGCTTGCTCCCATTTTGCCCTTTCCTCATCTGGTAACCTTAGTACATCTTCATATGTGTTGGGGGTTAGTTGGTTAGTGTGGAGAGATAATACGTAATCCCCTAACCTCTGTGGCACCTTGCCCCTGTTTGCCCTGATTGGCCTGTCAGGGGGCGTCTCAGTGTCATGCATGTACCTGGCTTCTTTCTCAGTAAGTGAGTCCACTTTGATATATGGGTGGTTCTCCTTCCACTCCTTCACTAGTACTCCCTGCCTCTTGTTTTTGATCCTTTCCTGTTCTGTACCCTTTCCTGTGTTTGGTATTACTCCCCTTTGGGTGTTCCCTGGTCCGTCCTTGCTAAGGGACACCTCGTTGAGGTGTATCTTGGACCAGTTGGTATTTTCGTGAAAAACAGCTGTTCGAGAGATTACAAAATTGTTGTTGCTGTCTATGAACCTATATCCCTTTGTTCCTGGCTCATATCCCATGAACCTCAGCCTTCTGGATACCCTGTCTCCCTTGTGCCTCAATTGTCTGGGGATGTGCACATCTGCTGTGACCCCGAATATGTGTAAGTGCGATACTTGTGGCTTCCTTTGGTACATTAACTCGTATGGAGTTTTATTTAGTACGCTGGACCATAACCTGTTCAGAGTGTAGTTCGAATAAATAAGCGCTTCTGACCAGAAGTGTTGCCCCAAGCCTGCATCCTCTAATGCGCACTTCATCATGGTCTGCAGCATTCCGTTTTTTCGTTCCGCCACTCCATTTTGAAAGGCCGAAAATGGGGAAGACGTGTAGTGGACTACCCCGCGTGCCTTTAGCCATCGCGAGAAGTCGCTTGACAAAAATTCAGACCCCCGGTCTGTCATTATTTGCCTGATTTTGGTATTGTGTTGTGTCTCTACCCTTGCGTAGAATTCCTTGCATTTTTGGAATACTTCGCTCTTTTGTTTTAGTGTGTATACGAAGCCATAGCGGCTGAAATCATCCACTATGGTCAGGAAGTACCTTTTCCTGTATTCGATGGAGGGCCTTAGTGGTCCCACTAGATCCATATGTACGAGTTGAAAGATTGAATCTGTAGTGCGTACTGACTTTTTGGGCCTAGGCTTGGTTTTTAATTTGGAGCTCTTACAAACAGAACACTCGAGATAGTTCTCACAATTCTTTATTTTTACACCTTCAGAGCACTCCATCATCTTCTGCACCACGGGGAAGCTAATGTGTCCTAACCTCCTGTGTAATAGGTGAGCGCAATTGTCGTGCATGGGCTTCCCTATCGCTGGCCTTTCTTTCCTGGTTGCCTCCTGCTCACTTGTTTCATCATTGTTGTGTGGGTGGCTAACCCCCTCTATTTCCCTACTTGTGTTATCTGTGTTATCAGGGCTGGCCTTCTGGTGGTTGTTTACTCTGGGTTGCTTGTCCCAGACTGGGTGGTAGAAGGGAAGTTCTCCACTGATTACTATTTTTCCTATGTTTTTGCCCCCTCTAGTTACCTGCACCTTTCCTCCCTTGAATGTTACCTCAACATTGTTGTCCTTGCTTAACTTTAGAGTGGCAAGGATGTTGTAGGGTATATTGGGTACCAATAACACTCCTTGTACTTCTCCTATCCCCGGCACGTATGCATTACCCTTGCCTGTTACTTGCACATTGTTCTGGTTAGCCACCTTTATTATAAAACTCTCTTCTGTGAATGATGTTAGTAGATTACGGTCATATGTGGTATGATTTGTGGCTCCTGAATCCAACAGCCATGTACCTTCCTTCCTGTCCTGGTTTGTGTGTTGCTCCTGGTCTCCTATGCCATACAGTGAACCCGTTTGACTTTCCCTGGAGCTGTCCCTGTGATTTCTCCTGTCCCTGGGGCTAGGTGAATCCCTACGCCTGTGCCTGTCCTCTGGTGAGCGTCTGCTAGTGTATCTTGTCCTTGATTCTGATCTGTCCCTCCTACGTGGCCTGTCCCTGTCCCCTGTGTTTCTAGGGCAGTCCCTTTTGTAATGGTTTCTTGACCCACATAAGTAACACTCTGCGTTGCTGTGGTTCCTGCCCTGTGGCTCGACCTTCTTACTGGGCCTTTGCTCCCTGTGACTTAGTGAGCGATCTTTTCTGATGCTGTCCTCAGCTATTAGTTTGCTTGTTAGTAACTCTAGTGAGAGCTTTCCTGTCCCCAGGTTGTCTATTTGTGTAATGAAGGTGTCCCAGCTGGGGTCCAGGGAGTTTACAATGATATTTATCATGGTCCTTTCGCTTATGACCTCCCCCCTTTGTGTCAGCTGGGCTCTAGTGGCGTTTAGGGACAATAGATGTTCACTCATTGGGGTCCCTGCTTTGTGTTTGGTGGCATAGAATTCCCTGGACAGCCTGGTGGTGCTTGCCACGCTCTGGCAGTAAAATAGTTTGTGCATCCTCTGTATTACTTCTAGAGCAGTCAGGTGGTGTCTGATGCTGGGGTAAATACTGGGGGTAATGCTGGCAATAACAATACAGTATGCTTTGTGGTGGGTGCAATCTAGCTCAAAAGTCCAGGGTTTTTTGGGGGGATCAGTGACTATGGATAGTAGGTCTTCTTTGAGTAGGGTGACCTGGAGCTGCTGGTTCCAGTCCAGGAAATTCTCCCCATCTAGCCTTAGTTTGGGGAAGTCACTTGGCAAAGTCCCTGAATTATAATTTAAGTTACTCACATTATGTCGCTGTCCATGGTTCCTCACGTAAGGGAACTCACAATAAGGCAGAGGAACGACTGTGGCAAGTCTGAACTGACTTGTCTCTGTGTGCATGCGTCGGTGTAGCTCTATGTCTTCTTCCGTTTCTCCTGCAGGGGCGCATTGCGCGTGCGCGAAGTTCATTTCTTCCCAGCCGCTGTGGAGTGAAGAGCTCGTCCCCGTAGCTCCCTGGTAGAGGCCCCAATCTTCCGGATGGGCCTTCGGTTCCTCTTTGGTCGGCCTCGCTCGTCCAGAATCGTCGTGGGTCGTCATCTGGAGCCTCGGGAAGTGGTGAGGATCGTCGTCGAGGGTCTGGAGTCCGGTTGGGGCCGCGAATGGTCCCGGATGGCCCGGCCTCGTGCGGATGTCGCCTCCGGGTGTCGGGCCGAGTCCCCTGCCCGCCGATGGGCGTCCCCTGCCGGTGAATGGCCCCGCGGGCCATGGGTCTGGTCCAGTTCGTAGGTCCGGTGAGTAGTCCCATCGCCTCCGGTGTTCCGTTTTTAAGGGGAGGCTTCTTGGGGGCCCTGGGTGGCTCTGGATCCGCGCGGCAGTGATCGATCCCCCAGGATGGGTGTCGGTGTTGGGCCTCCTCGCATTAGGGTCCCCTTTGCGCTTGGGCCTGGCACCGGGGTGCGTGTCCGGTAGCTTCATCTTGTCCCCTAGGGCCGCAGCGATCAATTTGATGGCCTTGTTGAGTTCGGGCTCGGTAGGCGAGCCTGTGGCTTTTGGCCTTGGGTTTCCTTGTTGGTTGTGGTATTCTTGGGGGGTTACCTTGGAGTAGGCCCCGATTCCCGCCATGAGATTTAAATCTCGGGAATCTATTGGTGGGTGGTCGGCCATTTTTGATGACGCCGCCTCCCAAGATGGCCGCCGTGAAAAGGGCGCGAAAATCCCTTCGGCTTCTTTGGCAGGTTTTTGGTGGGCGGTGCTCTCCCTTACCTCTTCTCCGCCGCTGCATTCGGATTCATCCTCATCTTCCTCACTCGCTGCTTCGCAGCCTTCGATCAGGCTTCGGAGTTCCGCGATGAGGTCGGTGTTGCTTTGCGATGAATCTATCAGGTCCAGGAGTTTTCCTTTCAGGTCGTGCGTTTCCCCTTTTGGGATCTCATGTTCTTTCCACTCCTCGCCGCGTCTGGCAGGGGTGCGTGGGTGGTGGAGCAGGCCGCTTGCTTCAGATGCCTCTCCTTGGGTGGCTTCGGGTTGGGCAGGTCGTTCTGCCATCTTCTTGGTGAACGCTCTGGTGTTCATCCTTTCTGCCTTGGTCTTTTGCATGCTTGTGGAATATTTGGGTCGGGCTGTTGAACCATCCTCTGCTACCATTTTGTCAGATATGTTCGAGGATCGTGCCCAATAATTCCAACAAGCAGTTCTTGTTTAAATCATTTATTGTTTATTGACTGAGCATCTCATCAATACAGGTACATCTCTGGAACTGGAGCAGGACCGCATGGCTGACCCTTAAGTGCCCCCTGGGCGTGGCTAAGGTAAGGAGGGGCTATTGGGTTAGGGTGTACCTTGTGGGCTGGCCTGTCCAGCCCCCCTGCCTCTAGCTCTGGGTCAGAGGCAAGGCATTTACTCCTGACAAAACTCACTCCAGTCATCCTGGATAACCACCGAGGGGACTGAGATCCAGATCATGTCGGACCAGGAAGGTGAAGAAGAACAGATGGGAGCATAGGGTTCTACGATACCTTCACTTCAAGCAGAGAAAGAGGCTGCCGAATGGTTGGAAAAACTCTGGCTGAGAGAGGAGCCTGAGGAAGCCAGATGGTCGAAAGGAGTAGGAAGGCTGCCGGACTGGGGTGGGGGAACCCCCAGGGAGTAACCAGCTCCAGACCCCGTAAGAGAGAGGTGGTGTGGCTGCAAGAGCAAAAGGAAAGCCTCATGTTGGCACAGGCATTGCAACTCTTCCGTGATGTTGAAGAAAGCCGGAAAAGCCGTGAGTCTTATGGGTTCCCTGTGGAGAAGGTAGGAGAGGGCGCCAGGGGGGAGCCAGAAGAAACAGCCAGTGGGGGAGAGGATGAGGAAGCTGAGGAAAGAACATCTCAGGCTTCTGGAGCTCAAGTGAGGGATACAGCAGGTCAGGGACCCCCAGCCTTGCAGCCCCCACCCCCCGCAGATGTAAAAAACCAAAGATTTCCCCCCAACCGGGAAATGTGATGGGAATCTGAAGACCTTGGGGGTTTTTTTGACTCAAGTGTGGAACCACATGCAGGACTGGGGCGAGGACTACTTATCAGATGCCGCTCGAGTGAGATGTGTCACAAACGTCTTAGAGGGAGCAGCAGCTGACTGGATGGTGGTCCTCCACAATAATAACTCCCCCTTGCTGAGAAACTACAACCAGTTCATGGGGGCTCTTAGGAGGCGGTTTGAAGACCACCTAGCTGAACGGAAGGCAAGACTCAGAATGAAGGGCATCCAGCAAGGCCGGAGATCAGTGGCAGAATATACTCAAGAATTTCGCGAGCTGGTACCCTACATGACAGGGTGGTCAGAAGCGGCTCTACTGGAGAGCTTCAAAGATGGGCTGAATGAAGAGATATACAAGGACTGTAGAGGCCGGGGGGTCCCCGAAGACTTGCAGAGTTGGTATATAGTAGCTGAGGATGTGGAGATTGAGCTGGCCCGAAGCCGACTCCGAGGGGGGCGTGCAGGAGACCCGTCATCCTCCTTTCACCGTAAAGGAGCACCTAAGACGGCGGAGGGGAAAGCAGAATTCAAACCGAAGTCGAAGCCCTTCACCTGTTTCAAATGTGGGAAGGAAGGACATCGGGCTGCCGAATGTTTCTCCAAACCAGTACCAAAGACCACTGGCTTGGGACCAAAGAAGGCCGACAAACCACCCGCAAAAACCCGCGGCACCGCCCTGAAAGGAGAAGTCGTTGAGTTCGCTCCCCGAAACAAGGGTGAGCTGGGAACTCTGACCACTGACGACGACAACGGGACGGACTCCAACTCCGATGATCTGGTGAGTCACACAGAGGACCCCATGCTCATCCCCGTAGAAATAAGGGTGCCATCCACAGGGACACAAGCGCAGATGTGTTAAGGATATTGTTGTTGTGTTACCAACCAGCAGAGTAAATGCACAAGGAAACGTTGCTGAGAGCAATGAATAAGAGATATGCAAACTGGTTTATCAAAAGCTTACTTTATAGTAGAAAAACAGTCTCATAGTCTTTAAACAAATCCCAAGTCTTTGCCAGTAAATCAGTCCAGTAGTTACAGAATCTTCTTACCCAACAAACAGTAGTTGGTTAGAATAACAAACTCACTCTGGTTCACAAACCACGATGGTTGCAGATCCATCAAACGATGATTAGCAGATAACAACTCCTCTCAATGGTAGCTTATCATATCAGCTTCATCATCTCATCATCTTCATACACAATGGCAGCATAGCATAGCAGCTTCATCATCAATGGCAGCATATCATAGCAGCAACTGAACATGTTACAGTACCTTGCTTAAATACTCTCATAACCAGTCATTATCTAATTACAACATGACTCAGCATTAAAGTCACATAATACATCTTCAGATTAACGTAACAGTACACATATATTGCCTGGACAACATAGTTAGGCTCAAACCATATCCTAACATTCTCCCCTTTGGACAGGTCAATATATACAGTTTAGATTCTTAATCCATAGCTTTCACAACACATTCTATGTTTTATAGCACCTTGCGCTTTGGTAAAATTATCAGCAATATTGTCTTCCGACATACAATAATCCAAACTAACCATGTTGCTTTGGATACACTGATGAACATTCAGATATCTAATGTCAGTATACTTAGATCTAGTTTTAACTGCTAAATTTGTTGCCATTTTTATAGCAGCTTGGTTGTCCTCATGTATTACAATTGGATAATCCATATTTAAACCAATATCCATCATTAATTGTTTGTAATAAATTAAATCAGTACAAACTAGTGACAAACATGAGAACTCCGCCTCCATAGTTGAAAGACTAATATGTTTTTGACGAATTGATTTCCAGCCAATCAAACAATTGTCTGACATGATAGCTATACCCGATGTGGACTTTCTGGTGGTCACATCAGTAGCAAAACTGGCATCAGCATATGCACTCAATACTAAATCATTGTTAGGTTCTAGATACAATGCATAATGCATCGTCATTTTCAGATATCTTAATATACGCTTTGCGGCCTGCCAATGCCTATCAGTTGGCTCTGCATTATATCTCGCTAATTGGTTTACTCCAAATGAAATATCAGGTCTTGACCAATTGCTTATATAAGATAGACTACCTATAAGAGACTGGTAGATCTCCTTACTAAATTTAGGACTTTGGATTTCTCTTTGTTGAAAATCCTGTGCCATAGGCGTTTTAGCTGGCTTACATAGCTCCATGCCGTAACGTTTTAACATTTGGCTTATTTTGCTAGATTGAGATATTTTATAACTTCTAGCTGTTTGATTGATATCTAGACCAGGATAATGCCTAATATTTCCTAAATTTCTGATCTTAAATTTGGTTTCTAACTGTTTAACAATATCTATGGCTTCATTGTCAGTTTTGGTTATTATGGCTATATCATCTGTAAACAATAACAAAAATGATACTACACCATTATTTTATCTTTTAAAGAGACATTTATCTGCTACACCTTCATGAAAACCGATCCTATTTAGCTCTTTAACTATACATTGGTTCCACTCAAACCCTGATTGTCTCAAACCATAAAGGCTTTTATTTAACTTCCAACAATCAGTGGGGTTTTGTGTTTCAACTCCTAAAGGCTTCCTCATATAGATGGTGTGTCTTAATGGAGCATGCAAGTATGCTGTCTCTACATCTATATGGTTAATACTATATTTATACTTAGCTGCCCACACTAGCATTGTTCTTAAAGTACTAGCTCATAAACTAGGAGCAAAAACCTCATTGAAATCCTTTTCGGTCTGAGAAAAACCTTGAGCTACAAGGCGAGCTTTATGGGTTACTGTCCCATCTATGCTTTTCATAATTTTGTAAACCCATCTACAACCTATTAATTTCTCACCAGGTGGCAATTTCACAGTTTCATAAACACCTAACTTAGTTAAAGAATTAATTTCCTTACTCATTGCCTCCTTCCAAGCATTCTGCTCCTTTTCAGGATAAAGCTTGATATCTTCATAAGTTGAAGGTTCAATATTAACCTGGCAAACTACGGTTGCTTTATATCGATCAGGTGGATGCCTTTCCCTAGTAGATCTTCTAGGTAAAACAGGACTTACAGCAGATGATTCATCTGACTCCTCCCCTAAAACTGCATCCTCTAAACCTACTTCCTGTTCTTCCTCCTTGATAGAGGATTTTACATCATCTAAATCCTCAGGAATATCATCAGGAATATGATGCTCTATACTAACAGTATTATTATCATGTCTATAATTTGCACACTCTAGTTTATCCCATCCTTCGTGCTCTAGAAATTTAGCACTTGGAGTACAATAAACACTAGTAGTTCCCTGTGCCCAAAATCTAAAAGATCTATGATTTGATTCATAGCCAACGAAAAACATTTTTCTGGCTCTCTGTTGATCCTTTCTCCTTAAACTAGATGGAACATGTACCCAAGCTGGGGTTCCAAATGTGTGTAAGTAACTAAGATTTGGTTTCCTCCCATGCCATAAGGTGAATGGTATTTCTCCTGTAGAAGAATGAACCACGTTGTTTAACACATGGTTAGCACACATAACAGCCTCACCCCATAACTTTTCAGGCAAACCAGAATCTGCCAACATAGTTCTAGTCATGGCTTGTAATGTTTGACCTCGTCTCTCAATATACGAATTGTGCTGTGCTCTGTACGGAGCAGACCGTTTATGCTGGATCCCTGCATCCTGCAAAAACTTTTCCAATCTTTGGTTAGTAAATTCTGTACCATTATCAGTCACTAAGCATTTAACCTTAAATTTCTGTTTCCTTTCCACAAAACGTAGCCAGTTGTTAATATGCTGAAATGTTTCACATTTTGTTTTCATAAGATAACAGAATCCGTATCTTGAATAATGGTCTACTATGCTCAGAATATAGCAGGCACCTCCTATGCTAGGTTTTTGGGGTCCAATTAGGTCTATAAACACCACCTCTAATGGATTTTTAGTTTTAAAACCATTAACACGGTTTGCTGGTGTAACCCTACTTTTTTGCTGACTACAGGCATTGCAATTTAGATATTTACTACATGCATGTAGTTTTATCCCTTCAGATAACTGAACTGTTTTCTTTAACGTCCTGAAATTTAAATGCCCAAGTCTCCTGTGTAACAGATGAATACATTCATCATGTGGTTTAACATTCTTATAAACAGGCTTAGACTTAGCCACCAATACTGGGTTATCCCTTAAAATAAATAAATCATTTTCTAAACTTGCAGTAACAACTTTGCCATCTTTCTCAATAAAACACTTATCATTTTTAAATGTTACTGTAAACCCAAATTTCAATAATGATTTAACAGATAATAAATTGAATTTTAACCCAGGAATATATAACATAGGCAATGGTTCATTACTAAATGACCAACGAGCAACACCCTCTCCAGCTACCTTAACCTTCCAGCCATTTGCTAGTTTAACATGTTGGTTACTCTTCTCCATTTTAACAAAAAAATTTCTATTCCTAGAAATTGATTGAGAAGCACCACTGTCAACAACCCAACGATCCTGGTTAACATCAGTAGTTGAACTGGATATAGCTAAATTACAACCCTTCTTGGGTCTAGTATTTTTTTTTTATTGAAAAAGTTTTTCAAATACAAATTTCCCCCCCTTTCCCCCCCTCCTCCCTAACCTCCCTCCCTCTCCCCTCCCCCTGTGGCTTCTTCATAATAAAACCCAAATTCATAACAGATCATATAATACTTTACCATCCCCTTACTCCATCCCAATATGCTGACCCTTTCTTTCTAATAATATTATTATATCCCCCTTATACTATACATTTCAAAATAACATTCTACTATAACATTATATAATAACTCCTAATTTAGCATTATAATATTATTATATCTCCCAGTTTAGCAATTTCTGCTCATAATCTACCCTTTTTCTGCCCCCCACACATGTATCTCTTAAATCAAATCTTTTATGTATATTAATATAACATTTCAAAGCAACCTTCCGCTATAAAACTATATAATAAATCCTAATTTAACATTTATTCAATTCATAGTCTACCCATTTCCTTCACCCCATCGTTATATCTCTTAACTCAAATCTTTTACATATATTCATATCTAAACATAATATCCCTTTTCTTAAACTAAACAATCAATAAACTAACCTGTCTCCACCCACTTTCCTACAAGACTACCATACTTAATAATTCATAATATCTTTATTCTTCTGCCCACACCACTAAAAAATATTCCCTTATGTAAATAAAATCCTCTTAAAAAAGACTTTAAGATTGTAATCCATATGATATCTTCTGTAATGTCTTTCAGCTGGATTGTTAACTCCATCACCCATATTAGGGTAACATCACATCCTAATTCCAACAGTATGTTCGGTATCTTCAATTACCATCTGCCCCCATCAATAGCAAATATCTTCACAAAATAAAAATAATAAAAAAAAAACCAACAACCACCCGAGTGACTTTATATTTGTATTCCATATAGTGTCTATAGAGGTGTCTTTTATCCAAATTATTAATTCCAACCACCGTAATAGGGTAACAGCCAGATCATCTGCGTGCCCCAATTCCATAGCTCTCTCGCCTTGCAGCTCAGCATAAACGTAGTATATTTATCAAAGAGTCCAAAAAAAAAAAAAAAGATAGTTCCAATCATTTCAGTTTAAGGCCCTTTTCACATCCCAAAAGTACAGCACTGCAGAAGTCTGTCGCTCTCCTCAGGATAATATAAACCAATACTTTGCCTCAACTATCTTTTCATGTGTTCAATCATCTCTTAAATAACTGGCATTACACTGTTGTTTGGTTTAAAAGTTTTTGTTTTTGTGTGACCTGCTTCTTCTTTTCTTGACTTTTTGTGGGTTAGATCTCCATCCTAATTTCCTTTCTGTAAATTGTGTATCAACTGTTTGGTTTTCATGCTGATCTATAACTTGATCTTGTTGGTTTTGCTTTTCTGGCTTAAATCTCCATTCTGGTTCTATGAGTTTTATATCAACTGATTGATTTCCATGCTGGTCTGTAACTTGATAAGTCATCACTTTAGAATCCAGAGTCGCCTCTCTTGTATTTATAAATAGTCCAGCTGAGACCTCTGAAGGAGAATCCAGAAGCAGCTCATCTACAAGGACCTCTGTAACTTGTTGTTTTTCCATTACTTCCACCTCCTTTTGCTTATCTTGAATTTCTATCTCTTGTTGATTTTGCTTTTGGAGAACCTTGTAGTAAAATTCTTCTGCTTTTTCAACAATATTTAGCTGATATCTTTCTCCTTGATATCTCAATATTATACCAACTGGAACGTCCCACCTGAATGAGATATTTTGTTTCTTTAGCTCAGTCACCAAAAATCCAAATTTCTTTCTATCTTTTAGAATCTTAGGCGGCAACTCTTTATATATCCAGATCTTTCTTCCATACAATTGTAGAGTAGAATTAAAAGATTTTTGCACAATATCATTTCTTATTTCTTTGTCTGTGAAGTAAATCGCCACATCTCTAGGCAATTGCCTTTGCTTTGCAATCCAAGAATTTACTCTATAAGCCTTGTCAATCTTACAAGATACCTCCTCAGGATGAACCTTTAAAATCCTAGTCTAGTATTGTTCCTAACAGGCATTTTCTTATTCTTTTTACAATACTTAGCTATATGCCCTTTAGCCCCACAAGCAAAACAACGTTTTACAAAACAGGCAGTTGAGTACATTTTTTCTTCTTTTGGTTGTTGCAGTCTCAACTGATCCCTTTCTTCTCTTCTTTTGGATTCTTCCAATAACCTACCAGTTATGCCAACCAATGTCAGTTCATCTCTGGACAAAATCTCAAACGAAGAAACATAGTCATCATAACTATCGTTCAATGAAGAAAGAATTATATAAACTTGTTGTAGTTCTGAGAAAACAAGTTCCTTTTCATGCAGCTCCTGGAAAATTCTGGTCATGGATTCCAAATGAGCCATCTTCACTTGGATTGTTTATCACAAACACAGTTTGTTCTATTCACATTAACTCTCAGTTTAGCTCTTAACAATCCTAGTTAATTCTGTTTGTCTCTGGGCCCATAACCAATGTTAAGGATATTGTTGTTGTGTTACCAACCAGCAGAGTAAATGCACAAGGAAACGTTGCTGAGAGCAATGAATAAGAGATATGCAAACTGGTTTATCAAAAGCTTACTTTATAGTAGAAAAACAGTCTCATAGTCCTTAAACAAATCCCAAGTCTTTGCCAGTAAATCAGTCCAGTAGTTACAGAATCTTCTTACCCAACAAACAGTAGTTGGTTAGAATAACAAACTCACTCTGGTTCACAAACCACGATGGTTGCAGATCCATCAAACGATGATTAGCAGATAACAACTCTCAATGGTAGCTTATCATATCAGCTTCATCATCTCATCATCTGCATACACAATGGCAGCATAGCATAGCAGCTTCATCATCAATGGCAGCATATCATAGCAGCAACTGAACATGTTACAGTACCTTGCTTAAATACTCTTAAAAACCCATCTTTGATTGAGTGGATCGAACAGCTACAGAGCACTTGGGCCGTAACTCGAAAAGCCCTAGATGATGCACACCGAGCGCATAAGACCCAAGCAGATAAAAAACGGTCCCTGGCACATGTGTATAAAGTGGGTGACAGGGTTTATCTTTCCACCAAATACTTACAGACTTCACAGAAATAAAAAAAGCTTGGACCCAAGTATGTGGGTCCTTTCCTGGTCACTAGACTTATTAATCCAGTAACAGTTGAATTGGAGTTGCCAAAAACTTTGAGACGAATCCACCCTGTGTTTCATGTTAGCTTGTTGAAACCAGAACACTCGTCCCCTTTACGACCGGACCAAGATTCCCCTCCGGTCCCCATACTCATAGAAGGGGAACAACATTTTGAAGTCAAAGAAATTTTAGACTCTAGGAAGCACCATGGTAAGGTGCAATATCTGGTGGCCTGGAAACATTTTCCTCTGTCTCAAGCTGAGTGGGTGAACAAACGTGATGTCCGGGCACCAAAGAAAGTACAGTTGTTTCATACCAAATATCCTGATAAACCTTAATGCCTGTATTGCAATTTTTTTTTCTTCCTTTTCTTTTCCCTGTTTAGGACTAACGTCTTTTCTCCGGAGGGGCCAAATGTCAGCCTCCACCTTTACTGCTTTGGCTGCCATAAGAAACGGGTGGGAGAGAATTAGAGAGCGTGGGGGTGGGAAGCGTGCTGGAGGATTTTTGAAGAAACGAAACCTAATCTCCGAAGTGGCTATCGGGTCAACCGTCATCGCGTTCCTGATTGATGATGATGCCAGACGTGCTTCCACCTGACCTCTGGGAGACCTTTGGATTGGGTGATTGATGATGGACAGTGGGAGGGGATGCTTTCTATATGCAACTTTTGCGCCTATTGGTTTAGTTTCAGCTTTTCCTTGGTAGCATTCACTTCATTCTCTAGTAAAAGTACATTATTCTATAAATAATGGAGTTTGGCTCATTCTTTCCTGGACTTTGAAGGAAGCACACCTGACACATAGATGATTACACTGAGATTAACAATGATAAAATAAAAATAGATAGGGGAGAATATCTCTCAAAAAAGAAGAAAAGAGAAGGAAATGGGAAAAGAGTGAGGGCGAGAATTAAAAGTGTAATAAAGTTAAAAACTACAGAAAAGATGCAGGAAGGAAGATACAATAAATACAAAAAGAAGAAGAAGAAGAAAGAAATAAGAGAAAGGGAGAAAGGGAGGAAAATATTAAGAAGTGGAATTCTGGAGAGTTTAAAAGAGAATGGTTAAAAGGGGAAGGAAAAAATGTAGTAGAAAGGGAATTAAAGCATTAACATGTAGATTTAAGGGAATGGTAGTAGTAGAAATTGTATGTAAGAAATAAATTGGAATAAATATATAGATTATTGTAAAAGGGAATACTTAATTGAAATTAAGACATAAAATTGAAATGTTAGTAAATGATGTAAGTAAAGATGAAATGAAAGGTATGTAAGGAGTTAAAAAAAAAGAAATATATACTGCTCAAAAAAATAAAGGGAACACAAGCAGAAGACATCCGAGATCTGAATGAATGAAATAGCCTTATTAAATACTTTGTTCTTTACATACAGTAGTTTATACACTGCTCAAACAACTAAAGGGAACACAAAACTACTGTATGTAATGAACAAAGTATTTAATAAGGCTATTTCATTCATTCAGATCTCGGATGTCTTCTGCTTGTGTTCCCTTTATTTTTTTGAACAGTGTATTTTATAATGTAAAACAGATCAGCAGAAGCAATGTGAAAGATAGAAAGGTTTATATTTTGTTGTCTGGGGATTTAAGGATTGGAGAGAAACATCTGCTGAGGGTAAAGAAATGTGTGCCAAAGATTGAAAAAACAAAGGAAATTGAAATTCAGAAATAAAATTGTAATGTTACTAAATGATGCAAGTAAATGATGTAAGTGAAGATGAAATGAAATATATGTATGTAAAATAGACCAGCAGATACGAAATGGTTTATAAAAAATAACTGAAAGTAATTGAAATATTAGGAAAAGAGAAAAATAATTATTGAAGTGGGAATAAGAAATTAGGAATTAAAGAAAATAAGAGGTGGAAGGTTAATTACGTTGAAAGTTTTTAAGGTAAAAATGGAATAAGTTGAAATACACTGTTAAGAATTAAAAAACATGATGGGAATCTTGAGGAATATATGCAATAAATGGAGAGAAAATCAGGGATGCCTGGACACCATAGGAAAAAACAACAACACTGAATTGAAAATGAATACAGCAATAGAGAGAGATGGAAGAAGGAGTAGGGAGATTGAAGGAAGGGAGAAGGAGAGAGAGGAATAGAAGAAAGGGAAGAGGAGAGGAAGAAAGGAAAGGGAAATAAGAGTAGGAGAGAAGGTTAGATGAGGGGAAGAAAGGATGAGGGGGAGCAAGGAAGGGGAAGTAGAGAAGGAGTAGGAGAGGAGGGAAGAAGAAGGTAGGAGGGATAAAAGAAGGGAGGGAGAGGAAGAGAAAGAGAAGAAAGATTGCTGTAAAACAAAATAGATGAAATGGAAGAAAGGCATCCCCGAACATGTTTAAATATATTAGGATAAAGAATGAATTATTAAAAATTAAAAGAGAATATATATGATTAAAAATGGAGAAAATAGAATTTGAGGGCGAAAGAAGATACTGTTTATAGAAATAAGAATAAAAATATTAAAATTTGATTAAAAAATATGGAAAAAGAACACTTTGGCAGAAATTGTAACTAAGTAAAATATATTTGGATATGACAAGTATATGATATGATATTATTATTGTTGTTGTTGTTATTATTATTATTATTATTATTATTATTATTATTATTATTATTATTTTATTTCTATACCGCCCTTCTCCCGAAGGACTCAGGGCGGTGTACAGCCAATTTAAAAACACAGGACACAACAATGATTAAAAATTAAAATAATTAAATAGATTTGGCCGATTTAAAACCCCAAAAATTAAAATACCCCAATTTAAAATTACTATGTTGATAGCCCTGCCTGGCAGAACAACAGGGTCTTCAGTGCGCAGCGAAACACCCGGAGGTCGGAGATCTTACGTATTTCCGGGGGCAGTTCATTCCATAGGGCTGGGGCTCCCACAGAGAAGGCCCTCCCCCTGGGTGTCGCCAGCCGACATAACTTGGCTGATGGCACCCTGAGGAGACCCTCTCTGTGGGAACGGACTGGTCAGTGGGAGGCTATTGGTGGCAGAATACGGTCTCGAAGGTACCCGGGTCCTATGCCATGGAGCGCTTTAAAGGTGGTAACCAACACCTTGAATCGCACCCGGAAGACCACTGGGAGCCAGTGCAGCTTGCGCAGGAGGGGTGTCACGCGGGCACAACAAGTTGCACCCATAACCACCCGCGCGGCCGCATTCTGGACCAGTTGGAGCCTCCGAGTGCTCTTCAAGGGGAGCCCCATGTAGAGAGCATTACAATAGTCCAGCTGGGAGGTGACAAGGGCATGAGTGACCGTGCGCAAGGAGTCCTGGTCCAGAAAGGGCTGCAACTGGCGGATCAGGCGAACCTGATAAAAGGCCCCCCTGGCCACGGCCATCATATGCTCTTCTAAAGACAGCCGTGCATCCAGGAGGACACCCAGATTGCGAGCCCTCTCTGTGGGGGGCAAAGATTCACCCCCAATAGTCAGCGATGGCACCTGCTGACTATATCGGGACACCGGCAGCCACAGCCACTCGGTCTTGAACGGGTTGAGTCTGAGCCTGTTCCTCCCCATCCAGACCCGCACGGCCTCCAGGCAGCGAGACATCACATCAAGGGCATCGTTGGGGTGGTCTGGGGTGGAGATGTACAGCTGAATATCATCAGCGTACAGATGACACTTCACCCCAAAACCACGGATGATCTCACCCAGTGGCTTCACATAAATGTTGAACAGAAGAGGCGAGAGGACCGACCCTTGTGGCACTCCCCATGCGAGACACCTCGAGGTCGACCTCTGCCCCCCTGCCAACATGAACTGCGAGCGGTCGGAGAGGAAGGAGGAGAACCACCGCAGAAAGGTGCCCCCTATTCCTAACCCTCTCAACCGCTGCAGCATGATACCATGGTCGATGGTATCAAAAGCTGCTGAGAGATCTAATAGGACTAGGACAGAGGAGCAACCCCTGTCCCGAGCCCTCCAGAGATCATCCACCAACGCGACCAATGCCGTTTCTGTGCTGTGCCCCTGCCTGAAGCCCGACTGGTACGGGTCTAGATAGATAGCTTCATCCAGGTGCCTGGGCATTTGTCGTGCCACCACACTCTCAACAACCTTCGCCACAAAACGAAGGTTGGAGACCGGACGGTAGTTAGCTAATTCAGCCGGGTCCAGGGAAGGCTTCTTGAGGAGGGGCCTCACCACCGCCTCTTTCAAGGCAGCGGGAAAGGCACCCTCACTCAGAGAAACAGTTATAATCCCCTGGAGCCAGCCTCGTGTAACCTCCCGGGAGGCCAGTACCAACCAGGAGGGACACGGGTCCAATAAACATGTGGCGGCACTAATCCTACCCAGAACCCTGTCCACATCCTCGGGAGCCACAGGATCAAACTCCTCCCAGGTAATAT
The DNA here is from genome assembly GCA_022577455.1 of Arizona elegans. Taxonomy (NCBI): domain Eukaryota; kingdom Metazoa; phylum Chordata; class Lepidosauria; order Squamata; family Colubridae; genus Arizona; species Arizona elegans. The sequence goes on along the minus strand of JAKOOJ010000019.1, from coordinate 16,575,126 downwards.
TCTCAAGACCTACCCTCGTCTCCTCCCCCGGACTCACCCAGTCGGAGTCCAAGCCTTCCCGAATCCGAGCGACTTTATCATGCAGGAATTGCACAAAATCCTCAGCTCGACCCTGCAAGGGATCTTCCCGCACTCCCCCCCCCCCGAAGAAGGGAGTGGGTCACCCTAAACAGGGCGGCTGAGCGGTTCTCTGCAGATGCGATAAGAGCAGAAAAATTGTTAGATTTCGCCGCTTTTATCGCTTTTATCGCCACTAGGTAGGTCTTGATATAAGACCTCACCTGTGTCCGGTCGGAATCAGAATGACTAGTCCTCCAAATGCTCTCTAGGCGATATGTATGTATGTATGCAGACAACTCTAGATATGGTTCAGGAGGTGCTTCTTAAGACCCAAGAATTGATTGGAAAGAACCATGAAGAATTAAAGAACGACATGAATGAAGTGAAAGGCGACATAAGGAAATTAGATGACAGAATGGGAGAAATACAAGAGACAATTGTTAATAATGAACAGAGAATAAAAATAGTGGAAGAAAGAACGGAACAGACAGAAAAAAAATTGGAGGAGACAGAAAAGAAATTGATGGCAATGAATCGAGAACTCGAAGAGGCAATAACATTTCTTGAAATGGACAAAGCCACATTTTACTTAAGATTTCAGAATATACCAGAAAATAAGGAAGAAGACCTCCTGAATCTTATGATAGAGTTGTTGGCGGATAATTTGAAGATGAATAAGAGTGAGCTGCAAAATGGTATTGATGAATTGTATAGGGAGCATACTAATTACGCATGGCGAAACGTTGACATACAAAGGGAAAGAGATCCTGACTCTCAAACAAATACCCAGGAGGGTAAGGGAGCAAAGGCAGAGCTACCACTTCCTCTCCTTCCAATTTATCAAATATAAAATAATGTTCCAGTGGCTTATCCCAGAGGGCTTGCTAGTGACCTGGCAAGACAAAAAAATTAGGTTGGATACACCAGACAAGGCCCAGGAGTTTTACGATCAGTGTATAGCAATAGATGAAGAGAGGGAGAGTGGAGAGGAGACAGAAGATAAGAGTCAGGAAGTAGGAAAGGAGTCGGAAATGGAATCACAGGAGAGAACAGCGGGAAAGAACAGGGACAAGGTTGAGGACACAAACAGAAATGAGATTAAGGAAAGGAACCAGGGCCGTCAGTAGAAGGTAAAATGGAAGAAGAAATTAAATTAATTTCGATTAATATAAATGGTTTAAACTCTCCACCCAAAAGGAGACATATTCTATTTAAATTACAAAAACACAATACAGACATTACATGCTTACAAGAAACCCATATTAAAAGGCAACAAGGACATTTATTAGAAGCCCCTAAATTAGGAAAACTTTACTCAGCTCTTGCACCACAAAAAAAGAGATGAGTAGTTATATATATTAAGGATTGGCTACAACCGAAACAAATTTACACTGATGAGGAAGGTAGAATTTTACTAATTGAGATAATAATAAGACAAAAAAAGATGTTATTGGAGGCTATCTACGCACTGAACACTAGACAGGGGGAATTTTATTATAAATTACATTAAAAAATAGTGGAATTGGAAACTGAAAATATTTGTTTATTGGGAGACTTTAATGTGGTCATAGATACAAAACAAGATTACAGTTCGGAAAAGACAAATAAAAAACAGAGGAGGATACTACCGACTACTTTTTTTGACATGGTGCAAGAGCTGAATTTAAGAGACATCTGGAGAGAACGAAATCCACAAAAAAAAAACAAAACAGTATACTTTTTATTCTAACCCACATGATTCATGGTCCAGAATAGATATGATTTGGAATCAAGTAAAAATATAGATGAAATAGAAATAGCAACTAATATATGGGCAGATCATAGTCCATTGACATTAAAATGGAAAGGAAGAACTAAATCAAGAGGGAGATGGACCATGAATCAAAGAGTGATGAAAGAAAAAAAGTACCATATTTTTTGGAGTATAAGACATACCTTTCCCCCCCCAAAAGGGGTTGAAAATTTAGGTGCATCTTATACACTGAATGTAGCCCCACCCACCCACTGCTCCCCACCCTTTGGCCTCTGCCTCCCAGCAGTTACCTCCTTGCAGCAAGCAGGAAGAAGAAACAGCTCCTTTCAGCTTCAGCACAGCCTAATTAGCACAAGTTAATTGGATCGGCCTCCCGACTCTCAGCTGTTTTTCTCTCAGCTGTTTTGCGCAGGCCTCTGCTGCTTGCTGCAAGGAGGTAAATTGCTGGAGCAGATTTTTTTTTCCTTGTGCTAATCAAGCTATGCTGAAAACATACATATAATAACATAAATTATTATTATAATTTAGATAAGGATGTAAGTTAAGATAGAGATATATAGAAATACAATTTGTGTACAGAAGTTAATTAGGATAGAGATACTGATGTAGAAAAGCTGTTACTAGTGTTTAAGTTTTGATGTGTTTGTTTTTGTTTGTTTTTGTTGTGTGTTATGTTTTTTTCTTTTCTTTTTTCTTTCTTGTACTATGTATTTTAATGCTTGAAAATTTAATAAATATTAATTTTAAAAAAAGATGACATGACACATGCCAGCTGGATCCAATGTCTGGTTTCCCCTAAGCAAATCTTTCTCAAACTGGTTATTTGCTAAATGGTGGCCTTCTCTAGTTTTCTCCCATCAGCATGGCTAATGCTGAGCTCCCAAAGTTGTAGTCCACACTTCTGAAGAGAGTGCAAGATAGGGAAAGTTGCCTTATGCTCTTTGTGAACCTGGGGAGAAGACAGGGTTTTAAATTTTGATGGTCCTTCAGAGTCAGTCTTTGCAGCAGAATCATAGGGCCCTCCTTTGATAACATTACAGGAGAGACCTTAATTTGGCAAATGCAAAAATGCAAGAAGGAAGAAGAAAAGATTTGGATTGAAAGATTCAAAGGGATTTTCAACCCATTTTTCTCCCCCTCACTCTGAAAAGTATAGTGAACGACTATGAAGATTCTCAGTCATCCAAGTCAGGGCGTTGATTAATCCCATCCTGGCTATGAGAAAACTCACCCTGATTACGAGGAGTGGATCGAGACCTTTCCTTGCAAGTATACTTTAAGAAAACAAAACCCGAAGATATTTTCTAAGAAAAACTCATTTATTTGTTATAAAGAAAATAAAACATCTCACTAACTAAGAAAATTAATTGTTACATTTTGAATATAGTTCGTGCCAGCTGCTTTCTCAGCAGCTGGACCTCCTGGCAAGAGAACAAAGGAAAAAGTGTGAAGGAATGTGGGGTGGACATGCACAGTTTAGCTTACTGATAACAATTCTTGGCAAGCTACGGAAAGTCTGATAGTCCAGAAATGAGAGCTCAGCTGGTAAAAAAAAGAATGCAGTGACAATCCCCTTCTTTTGCCAGTTGAGCGAATATCAGTACATCATCAAATAAGGCACATCTTCTTACGCAGATACTCGTGGTGAGCTGCTGGAAGTGGTTTGTTGAGCACATCAGCAATTTGATCATGTGTAGATACATACTGCATTTTAACAAAACTTTTTTTCACTAAATGTTTTATGTTTTGATAACGGATGTCAATGTGTCTGGACCTAGAACCTGTGAAATGTGATTCAGAAATATAAACCACCGATTCATTGTCTTCCATCACGGTGATCGGTCGGATCGGGTGTGTCCAGATATCTGTGACTAAAGCATCAAACCAACTTAGAGAATTACATGCATCTGAAACACAAGCATATTCAGCTTCAGTAGATGAACAAGAAACAAAATTCTGTTTACGTACTTGCCAATAAACAGGACATCCATTTAAGAACATCATATAACCTGAAGTACTTTACGTGATTTCTTATCACTTGCCCAATCAGAATCTGCATAACAACATAATTCTGCATAATCAGTATGTGTTGGTTCTAACAATAACTTCAAATGTTTAGTGTATTTTAGGTATCTCAATAATTTCTTAATACATGTCCAATGAAACTGTTTTGCCTTACCTACGTGTCGAGACAAGAGATTAACACTAAGTGCAATGTCGGGTCTGGTCCAACTACTAATGTACAACAGTAACCCAATAACTGAACGATAAAGTGTTTGATCCTTGAACTCAGGACTTGCTTCTTGTGTCAAATTGTGAAAATCTGTTTGCATGGGTGTCTTTGTTGTGTTAGCATCCTTCATGTTGCAATGATGCAAAATTTGTTCAATTTTATCCTCTTGTGAAAGACTAAACCCCTTCTGTGTTTTTTCAATCTGAACACCTAAATAAGTGCTAATATGACCTAAAGATTTCAATGTGAAGTATCTCTGCAAAGCTTTGGCAAAAATTTCACTCATTTGCTTATTTGGACCAATATAAACAATATCATCAACATAAACAAGAACTATCTCATATGCATTGTTAGATCTTTTTGTGAACACACACTCATCAGTTTCGGACTTAATAAAGCCCATTGAATTTAGTTTGTCAGTAAGACATAAATACCACATTAAACCAGATTGTTTCAGACCATAAAGAGTTTTGTTTAGAAACCAGGTATCCCCTTCTTGCTGTCGGAATCCTGGAGGGCTTTTCACGTAGATCTCTTCATCTAGGTCTGCATGTAGATAAGTCATGTCAACATCGAACTGGAAAACTTCTAAACCAAGGATAGTTGCAGTTGCTAAAGCAATTTTTACACTCTCAGTTCGAACTGTCGGTGAATAGGTATTTGTGTAGTCCTCAGGATAACGTTGAGCGAAACCCTGAGCTACAAGTCTGGCCTTGTACAGTGACTCACCATTTGGTTTCTTTTTGATTCTGTAGACCCATCGAGTGCCAATGACCTTTCTGTTTGCTGGAGGTTTTGCAGGTGTAAACACTTTAAGTTTCTTTAGACTGTCCATTTCAACCTGCATTGCATCATACCATTTATCTTGCTCTGAATCAGGGAGCTGCTTGATTTGTGTGAAATTATCAGGTGGAAGTGTAACATTGCAAATCAAAGGCAAGGGTGCTTTTGTCAGTTGCCAAGAATATCGTTGTGGAGGGATCCCTTTTGTGGCCCTCTTGGAACGTCTCGGGACAACAGTCCAGTCTTCTTCTGCTTCGTCCTCGTCCTCACATTCGTCGCTAGCGTCAGCATCCGCGGCTTGCGAAGACGGAACATCGGGTTGAGAAGAACCAGTGGAATCTTGATCATCAATCTGTGTGGCATCAGCAGTATCATCTCTAGGAAAATAAACTGCAGGATCATTGGAATGAATCCTGGACCAGTCAATATCTTCCTCAAAATTAGCAGATTGGGAAATCACAATTACATGTTTAGAGTCAATAAATTTGCTCCATTTTGAATTATCATCAATACCCATAAATCTCAGTCTTTTTGCTGTTGGACCTCCTTTTCTTCTTTGAGCTAAGGGAATGTTCACCATAGCGTATGAACCAAAAATATGGATGTTTTTAAGATCGGGCTTGTAGCCATACAACATGAAGAAAGGAGTCTGATTCATTACACTGCTCCAAGTACGATTGACAATGTAATTTGCATATTTTATAGCTTCACCCCAGTATATCATGTCAAGGTTGGCGACTTCTAGGAGACAACACATCATGGTTTGCAGTACCCCTTGTCTTCTTTCTACGACCCCATTATGTGCCGGTGTGTAAGGGGCCGAAGTCTGATGAATAATTCCATTCTTACGCATCCAGTCCTGGAAACGCTGAGACATGAATTCGGCACCACGATCACTCTGGATTCTGGCGATGCGAACTTGGTGTTGGGTAGAAACAAGGGTTGCAAAGTCTTTAAAGATCGGAAAGGTCTCAGATTTTTCTCTCATAGGATATACATATCCATATCTAGAGTAATTATCAACAATTGTTAGAAAATATTTTCTACCACCAAATGATGGCGGAAAAGGACCAACTTTGTCAGTGTGAACCAAATCAAAAATGCGTGTTGACAGGCGTGTAGTGCGTTTGGGAGTGGCTGCTGGGTAGCTGCTGTTTCACTGTTCTGTTCTCACTACATGTTACCCTGTGTGCAGCTTGACATGCAGCTAAACCCACCTAACCTCCAATAAACTAGACTGTGTCCATAGATCTGGGTTCTTTATTAAAGGAACAGGATGGTTTATTGGAGGATAAGTGGGTTTAGCTGCATGTCAAACTGCACACAGGGTAATGTGTAGTGAGAACAGAACAGTGAAACAGCAGCTACCCAGCAAGTGGGATCTATGATAATGACTATACAGAGGCCTGTTACCCTGCCAATGCAGTTACTTGCATACAGCCATACAGCAGTCTCTACACAGTTGAGCACCTCCAGAAGACACCATGTCACAGAGCTGGGCATCTTCATACAAGACAAGATCACAAATCTCTAGTAGTCATCAGCAAGTAATGCACTTGCCATTGCCAGTGCAAAGGCCGAAGCAGCAAAAGCACAAGCAGCCTTTGCTGAACAAGAAATGGAAATGAAAAAAGACAGAACACAGTTAGGGCTAAAAGAGTACAGAAAGAATCAAAGAATGCAGCAAGAGGCATCCCTGGAAATGTAGAAAGCCCTGTTAGAAGCAAACCTAGAGCAGCTTGCCATAGGGAAAGAAGTAGCAGTTGCCACAGCTGAAGTTAAAGCCCTAGAAAGAGCTATATATTCTGACAACAAATGCAGTAAACGCAGCAACATGCTTGGGCCAGAAGCTGAACTCCAAGATCCTCTGCAACACACTTCAGATTACGTCTATCAACACTCCAGGCCAAGCAGCAATTCTCAGATGGAAAAGACAACCTTCAAGAAGCAAGCCAGGAGGGCATGGCCAGTGTCGCAGCGGTACCGTGTGGATACCAGGGCTCCGGGAGAACGCCAATATCCCAGCCGCTTTTGGGGATCCCCAGGGATCATAGCTGTCCTGTAGGGACAGCGAAGAACGGAGGCACAGGCTGGCACAGACAGGGAAATCGCAAGTTCCCTGAAGTGCCAGTGATCAGCCTCCGACCCAGCGGCGAGGGAAGGCAGCCAATGGAGCTGTCAAAAGCCAGGGCGGCCACAAGCAAGAAAAAGAAGAAGAGTGAGGTGATCATCTGGGTGAGAGAGTGAGGTCTTGGAAACAAGATTCCTTTTATATATTTTTCTCCTGAACTTTTAAAAACTATTTAAATTAAAGAGAACTGGCAAAGAGGAGAGGAGAGGGGAGGGAGTGGAATAAGGCTACCTCCCCACGACATCCGGCGTGACGTCATAGGCGAGTGGAACGGTAGGGAAATTTTTCCTGAGCCGTGAAACTTTTGTTTCTCTTTGCCGAGCGGTTAAAGGAGCTGTTGCTGATCGTGGAGCGATCGGCAAAGAAGGATGAAGGTCCGGGCTTGCCGGGAGTAATGTGAACTCCCGATGAAGTGAAAGATGATCCTGATCTCCAGTGAGAGAGAAAAGGGCCCTGCAGAGAGGGCAGAGGCCCCATTGCCATGACAGAGTGCTTTTGGGGGAATGGAGCGGAAGCGGCACTGGCGGTGAAATAAATAGACTGGATTGCGAGAAAGGAACGGATTGTCCTCTCGGGATTAATGCTGAAGATTCGGGTGGTGGTGGTGCAAGGCTGATTTTTGGCTGGAAGTGGCAGATTGGTTTCATGAGTAACTTGGAGGCGATATATGGAAGATCGGAGAGATCGGGTGCCAAGTGGCCTGTCGGGTTGGATGGGCGCTGTTTCCTCTTAATTTTGGTTGTAATTGGAGCTTTTGTAGACTCTACCCCCTACTTTATTACTGCTGTGCTTTTTAAAAGTGATTTGACAATTAACTGGTAAGTGTTGGAAGAGCTACACCTATCAACTGTCAGGTTTCAATGTCATCTCAAATAAATTGCATTCCCAAGCAATTAATCTTTGCTGAAATATTCCATTTATTGAGTACGACAGATCTGGCCCCGACTCCGTCGTAGCTGATACTAACCCTCTGACCCCCAAACCCTTCCCTTTCCGTTCCCCAATTCTCATCTTCTCATTGGCCATCTTCCAAGTCAGTCTCCCCAGCTTCTGACCTCACCCCACAGGAATGTTCCCCCCTGCCATCCCATCTCCTAGGGGATATTATCTACAGAGAAAATAAGTAGGTGAAAAGTCAAGCCTCGTCTCCTCCTTTTTATGGCAGCATCAGAATGCTGACATCCGGCCCCTCTCCCTTCATTTTTCCAGGGAGGCCTGTTTCAAGAAAAAAAAACAAATTACGTACCATTACCCCGTCCGAGGGTGTGTCCCACCCCCTCCCGCCTTGCCCGGGTGATCTGCATGGAATTTGGCTATAAGGCGATCAGCTTGGATATTTGTGCTCTTCACCCAGGAAGCCTCTGACAAGGGGTAACCTTTCCACTTAATTAAGTATTGGAGGTGCCCCCTATGCCACCTCGAATCGAGAATTCGCTGTACCTCATAGTGAGTATGGCCCCCAACAACCAGGGGCTCCGGCGGGGGGTCATGTGGCACCGGCCTTAAAGTTGACCCCACCACAGGCTTCAGGAGGCTGCTGTGGAAAACGGGGTGTATCTTCCCTAGTAGCCGGGGCAACCGCAGTTGTACTGTAACCGAGTTGATTATTTTTTCTATAGGGAAAGGTCCTATAAATTTTGGGCCCAATTTCTTGCTCGGGAGTCTAAGTCTCAAATACTTGGTGGAGAGATAAACCTTCTCCCCCACTCGAAATGGTCTTTGGAGAGTTTGGTGCTTGTCTACTTGTTTCTTATAGGATTGTGCCGCCTTGGCCAACGCCCTCTTAACGTTCTCCCAGGTTTCCCTCAACATATCCATCCAATCGGTCAAGCTGACTGAGGAAGGGGGCTCCCTTGGTTACTCTGGCATGGGGACGAAATCCATACCACTCACTATTTTAAACGGGGTTAATCCTGTGCTACTGTGGACAATGTTATTATACGTGACCTCCGCAAATGATAGGAGGTCTGCCCAATTGGACTGTTGGTAGTTGACGTAGCATCTTAAATACTGCTCTATCATGGCATTCAGTTTCTCCGCCCCCCCATTGGTGCTCGGGTGAAACGCTGAGCTGAGGCCTTGTGATGAACCTATGGATCATAGGAACTCCCTCCAAAATTTTGCTGTGAACTGGACCCCTCCTCGGTCGGAGATGATTCTTCTGGGTACTCCATGCAGGCAGTAGATGTTTTTTCAGGAACAGTTTGGATAATTGGCGGGCTGAGGGTAGCCCACTGCAGGGTATAAAGTGTGCCTGTTTGGAGAATAAGTCTATTACAGTCCAGATCACTGTGTTGCCACCACTTCTCGGCAGTTCTACTATGAAATCCATCGCAATCTCCTCCCATGGTCTCGTTGGTTCAGCTACTGGTTGCAGCAGCCCGGGAGGGCATCCTGGTCGTCTCTTCATTGTGGCGCAGATGGTACAACTTTTAATGTAACTGTCTACGTCCTTTCTCATGTGGGGCCACCAGAACTGTATCCGTGCTAAGTGCAGAGTCTTTAGGAAGCCAAAATGTCCCGCTGGTTTAACATCATGGCTCCTCTTGAGGATCAGGGTGCGTAGAGTCTGTGGGACATAGAGTTTTGTCCCCTTCCATGCTAGGTCATCCCTTTTTGTCAAGAGGTGTTGATTGTCTCGAAACCAGGGGTCCGCTGCTGTTTCGGTTTTGAGTCTTGTAGTTAAGTCACTTGCAGGTTGGCCCTGCTGGTCGCATCGTTGCCGTCTGGTGACCACCTGACCCACTGCTTGGGTGGAGGGGATGATGGCATTCACTACCTGCTCCCGCTCACTGTTGTATTGGGGCATCCGGGAGAGGGCATCAGCCAGAAAGTTCTTCCCCCCTGGGATGTGATTGAGCTCGAAGTTGAAGCGATTGAAGTATTGAGCCCACCGGACCTGCCTGGGCGAAAATTTCCATGGGGTTCTGAGGGCCTCCAGATTCTTATGATCAGTCCAAACTTCGAACGGTTTCTGGCCTCCCTCTAGTAGGTGCCGCCAGGTCAACAACGCCCATCTCACTGCAAACGCTTCCTTCTCCCACGCCGCCCATCGCCTCTCCATGTCGGTAAGCTTGCGGAAGGTGTAGGCACAAGGTTGTAGATTACCTTGGCTGTTCTTTTGGAGCAGCACGGCCCCCACTGCCACATCGCTTGCATCTGCTTGGATGACGAAGGGCTGTTCAGGGTCAGGATGCTTTAAGACAGGTTCTTTTGCAAACATCTCTTTTAGTGTCTCGAATGCCCGTTGGCAGGTCAGGTCCCACTGTAGGGGTTGTCCCGGGTGGGGTTTCGTCGCCGGACTCCCTGTCTTTAGGAGGTCCGTCAGAGGTTTGACAATTCTTGCGAACAAGGAGATGAATTGTCTGTAGAAGTTCGCGAACCCTAGGAAGCTTTTCAGTTGTCTGCGGGTGCGAGGGGGCTGCCACTGTAGAACTGATTGGACTTTGACTGGGTCCATCTCTATTCCTTCGGTTGATACTCGGTAGCCTAGGTAGTCTAGTCGTGATTGGTGGAACTCGCATTTTGACAGTTTGACATACAGGTTCGCCCTCAGCAGTTTTTCCAGCACTTGGCAGACGGGGCGTATGTGTTCGTCTATGGTCTCCGTGTAAATGAGAATATCGTCCAGGTAGACGAGGACCCCTTTGTAAAGGTGCTCATGTAGGACTTCATTTATCAGCTGCATAAACACCGCCGGGGCTCCTTGCAGTCCTGATGCGTATTCAGTAGTAAGCTTCCCGAAGGTCAAGTTTGGTGAAAACTTTTCCTTTGGCCAGGTGGGCTAGCATGTCCTTCATGAGGAGAAGGGGATATAAGTTGTGTATGCAGACAGTGTTGATACTCTAAAATCAACCACCAGGCGCATAGAGCCGTCTTTCTTCTCTTTGAAAAGGACCGGTGCCGCGACCCGTGGTTTAGCTGGCTCAATGAAAACCCTTTGTAAGTTCTTGTCTATGTAGTTCCGCATTTCCTGCATTTCACGGGGCGTCATGGCATACAATTTAGGTTTTGGCAGTTTTGCTCCAGGGATGATCTTGATAGCACAATCGGCCTCACGGTGGGGGGGTAGAACGTCACACTCAGCCTCGCTAAATACCTTTCCAAGGTCTTGGTACTCCCCTGGCATCTGATCTGTGTCATAAGAGCTGTCGGATGCGGCCAACAGTTTCTCTGCTGTACCCTCAGGGAGAGGCCCTTGTGTTGGCGGTGTCTTCTTTTACTGAGGTGGGAGGGATTGGGGGCTCTGCATGGGGGGCATCTCCCCTGGTTGGGGCGGCAGGGGTTGGGGGCCCTTTGCTATCGTCAACCTGCGGGTCCCCTCTTGCCACCAGATGATTGGACCCCATTTGTCCAGCCACGAGAGTCCCAGTATGACTGGGTCTGTCATCTTGGGGGCTATTATGAACCAAATCATTTCCCAGTGATCTGCTAGCTCCAGCCTCACTGGCTCGGTCAAGTGTGTGGCGTAAGTTCCCCCCACTAAGGATCCATCAACTTGCTCAAATCGAATTGGGTGTTTGAGCTTTTTAGCTCGGATCCCCAATTTTAGGACTGTGGGTAGGTTGATCAGGCACCTCGTGCTGCCAGAATCTATTAGGGCTTGGAAAGTCCCTTGGGTCTCTGTTTTCAGGGCTGTTAGGCGTATGGGGGAAATTTATTTATTTATTTATTTATTTGATTTGATTTCTATACCGCCCTACTCCCGAAGGACTCAGGGCGGTGCACAGCCAAACAATAAAACACATACATACAAAATTTAAAAGTAGAATAAAATCAAATTAAATAATTTTGGCCCCGACAAATTTAAAACCCCAAACTTTTAAAACCAATTTGAAATTGAATGTATAAAATACTAAAAGATATTTAAAAATTAAAAATCTTTTATAAAAGGGAGAAAATTAGGCCAGGCCCGCCTGGTGAAATAGTAAGGTCTTTAAAGCGCGGTGGAAGGTGCGCAGATCCAGGATCCTCTGTATCTCTGGGGGGAGTTCGTTCCAGATAGTAGGTGCCCCCACAGAGAAGGCTCTCCCCCTGAGGGCCGCCAGTCGGCATTGTTTGGCTGATGGCACCCGGAGGAGCCCCTCTCTATGGGAGCGTACCAGCCGGTGGGAGGCTATTGGTGGTAGTAGGCGGTCCCGCAAGTACCCAGGTCCTAAACCATGGAGCGCTTTAAAGGTGGTAACCAAAACCTTGAAGCGCACCCGGAAGACCACCGGGAGCCAGTGCAGCTCGCGCAGGAGGGGTGTTACATGGGAACTCCATGTCACTCCCATTACCACCTGCACGGCCGCACTCTGCACCAGTTGGAGCCTCCGGGTGCTCCTCAAGGGGAGGCCCATGTAGAGAGCATTGCAATAGTCCAGGTGGGAGATGACAAGGGCATGAGTGACCGTGCGTAACGAGTCCCGATCCAGAAAGGGACGCAACTGGCGAATCAGGCGAACCTGATGAAAAATCCTCCCGGTCATGGCTGTCAAGTGCTCTTCTAAAGACAGCCGTGAATCCAGGAGGACGCCCAAGTTGCGAGCCCTCTCCGTGCGGGCCAATGATTCGCCCCCAATAGTCAGTGATGGCGTCAACTGACTATATTGGGACGTCGGAAACCACAGCCACTCGGTCTTGGATGGGTTGAGCCTGAGCCTGTTCCTCCCCATCCAGATCCGTACGGCCTCCAGGCACCGGGACATCACTTCAGGGGCATCATTGGGGTGATCCGGGGTGGAGATGTACAGCTGGGTGTCGTCAGCGTACTGATGGTACTCCACCCCGAAACCACGGATGATCTCGCCCAGAGGTTTCACATAAATGTTGAACAGGAGAGGCGAGAGGACCGACCCTTGCGGCACCCCACATGAGGGGCCTCGGGGTCGACCTCTGTCCCCCTGTCAACACAGACTGCGACCGGTCAGAGAGAAAGGAGGAGAACCACCACAACACAGTGCCTCCCACCCCTAACTCTTCCAACCGGTGCAGCATGATACCATGGTCGATGGTAACAAAAGCCTCTGAGAGATCTAACAGGACCAGGACAGAGGAGCACCCCCTGTCCCGAGCCCTCCAGAGATCATCAACCAACGTGACCAATGCCGTTTCCGTGCTGTACCCGGGCCTGAAGCCCGACTGGAACAGATCCAGATATGTCGTTTCATCCAGGTGCTGGGAGAGCTGTTGCGCGACCACACTCTCAACAACCTTCGCCACGAAGCGAAGGTTGGAGACCGGACAATAATTTACCAACATTGCCGGGTCCAGGGAAGGCTTCTTGAGGAGAGGTCTCACCACCGCCTCTTTCAAGGCGGCGGGAAAGTCACCCTCACCCAGCGAAGTGTTTATAATCCCCTGGAGCCAACCTCGTGTCACTTCCCGGGAAGCCAGTACTAACCAGGAAGGACACGGGTCCAATAAACAAGTGGTCGCGTTCAGTCTACCCAGAATCCTGTCCACATCCTCAGGGGTCACAGGATTAAACTCATCCCAGATAACATTCTCAAGACCTGCCCCTGTCTCTCCCCCTGAGACTACCCAGTCGGAGTCCAAATCTTCCCGAATCTGAGTGATTTTGTCATAAAGATACTGAACAAAATCCTCGGCTCTAACCTCCAAGGGGTCCTCCCGCGCTTCCTGATGGAGCAGGGAGCAGGTCACCCTAAAGAGGGCGGCCGGGCGATTATCTGAAGACGCAATAAGAGCAGCAAAATAGCTACATTTCGCTGCTTTTATCGCCACTAAGTAATTCCTAATGTGGGATCTTACTAGTGTCCGGTCAGATTCAGAAAGACTGGCCCTCCAACTACTCTCTAGGCGTCTTTTCCGGCGCTTCAACTCCCTCAGCTCCTCGGTAAACCAAGGAGCCAATTGAGATCGGCGCCAGGTCAGAGGCCGCAAAGGCACGACCCGATCCAGAGCTCCAGCAGCCGCCCTATCCCAGGCGGCCACCAGGTCTCCAGTCGAGGCATGTGCCAGAACCTCAGGAAATGGCCCAAGCTCCGTCTGGAATCTGTCAGGTTCCATCAGGCGCCTGGGGCGGAACCATCTTCCTGGCTCCGCCTCCCTGCGGCGGGGTGCCGCGGTTCAAAAGTCGAGACGAAGGAGAGAGTGATCTGACCATGACAAGGGTTCAGTAACTATATCCCCTATCTCAAGATCCCTCGACCACTGTCCAGAGACAAAAACCAGATCCAGCGTGTTTCCCCCTGTGTGGGTAGGGCCATGAATTAACTGGGTCAGGTCCATAGCTGTCATGGAAGCCATGAACTCCTGAGCCATCTCCGACATCTCACCCACGGACGGCAGGTTGAAATCCCCCATGACCATAAGAAAAGGATGGACGGGTCCACTCACCATCGGGTCGTCTTCACCCTCGTCCTCGCTGTCATAAGATTCGGGGGATTGATTTCCCTCATCTGGGATTCCTCTTGTTTCGGTTAGGTGAGTGAAGACCTCCGGGCCTTGGGGAGCTTTCTGTGGCACGTGGCTGGCGCGTCTGGGCCCTCGTTCCGGTCATGCCTTGGGCGGTGGATCTGGTCTCGGTCTAGGGGTTCCACACATTGCTGCCAGGTGACCAATCCCCCCGCATCTGTAGCACCTCAGCAGGCTTCGTGGGACGACTGGCCAATTGGTGGGCTGTGGTGCTGCAGTTCCTCGTCTACTGGGTGGCCCCTGGTCCGGTTGGCCTCTCTCCTTGCTATCTGGTTGCTTTGACATGTCATTGGCCCGTAGCCCTCTGTCGACTTTTATTGCTACCCGGAACCATTTGGAGAGTCGGTTCAGGATGTCTCAATAAGCGGTCATTTGGGCAATTCTCTTATCTAGGCTTGTCCTAAAGAAGTACACCCGCAGTCGCTCTGGTAGGGGAGGCAGGGTCCCAATGACTCTCCTGAATTCACGGATATGCTCTCTGATGGGCTTCCCCTTCTGCATTAGGTTTCTTTTTTTTTTATTGAAAAAGTTTTACAATTACATTTTCTCCCCAATTTCCCCCCCAACCCTCCCTGACCTCCCTAACCCTCCCTAGCCCCCCCCAGCCCACCCCTCCCCCCGGACTTCCACATAATATAATCCAAATCAAAATCCCCTTTTTATAAAACTTGAACCCCTCCACCCCCTGTATATTTTTCACATCTTCACAAAATTCAATTATTCTATCTCTATATAATACTTTCAGTTAAAAGCTATCTGATATTTCCTAGTTTGATATTTATTCTACACATAATCTATCCACTTTTTCCACTCCCATACATAAGTCTCTTGTGAGTGATCTTTTAAATATGCTGAAATCTTCACCATCTCTGCAAAGCTGGCCATCTTCAAAGTCCATTCATCGATAGTAGGCATAGCTTCATTTTTCCAATATTGACCTATCAGTAATCTCGCTGCTGTTATCATATACAATATCAACTTTGTTTCACCCAATGTAAAACCCTTAACTATACCCAATAAAAACAATTGTGGAGAAAATTGAATTTTTTTCTTCAAAACATTCTGCATAATCCACCAAATTTTTATCCAAAAAGCCTTCACTTTCTTACAAGTCCACCACACATGATAATATGTGGCATCTAAGCAATCACATCTCCAGCATTTTGCTTGAATATTAGGGTACATGCACGACAATTTCTTAGGATCTAAATGCCATCTATAAAACGTTTTATAAAAATTTTCCCTCAGATTCTGCGACTGTGTAAATTTAACATTCTGAACCCATATTTTTTCCCATGTTTCCAACATCACTGGTTCTGCAAAATTTTGTGCCCACTTTATCATGCAATCTTTAACCAATTCAGTTTCTGAATCCCTTTCTAACAAAACATTATAAACCCTTTTAATATGCATTGGACCTTTCTCTTTTATATGTCTAACCAATTCTTCCTCATGCATCATTATACCAGTTTTTTGGTCCTCTTTCCATCTCAATTGAAGTTGATTATACTGTAGCCAAGTTAAATTAATCCCTTCTTCCAACAGCGTTTCTAAAGTCTTCAGTTGCCATCTGCCCGCATCTGCAAAAAGAACTTATTTATATAAAACCCCCCCGAGTGACATTATATTTGTATTCCACATGATATGACCAAGATCCAACCATAACGGTATTTTGTAATCCCATTTGAGTTGGTGCTTCTTCCAAACTCTCATCAAAGAGTCTCTAAGTATGTGGCTTTTAAATACTTTATCCACTTTGTTTTCATAAAATAAGTAAGCATGCCATCCAAATTCAAGATCAAAACTTTCTATATTCAATATTCCAGTCTTTTTCCTTCCAAACCAATCACTTGCTTGAGTCAAAGCTGCTGCTTCATAATATAATTGTAGGTTTGGAAGTTTAAAGCCTCCCCTTTCTGGAACATCTTGCATAATTTTCAGTTTAACTCTCGGCTTTTTCTCATTCCAAACAAACTTATTCAGTCCTCTTTGCCATTCTCTCAGTTGTTTATCACTTTTAAGCACCGGAATCATTTGGAACAAAAAAAGAAATCTTGGCAAAATGTTCATCTTAACTGCTACTATTCTTCCAAGTAAAGACAGCTGCAGTTTTTTCCAAGTCTCCATATCTTTCTGTACGTCTCGCCACAACACCTCATAATTATTTTGAAACAATTTCATATTTGATTCTGCAACTTGAACTCCTAGATATTTGACCTTTGGTACAATCTCAAAACCTGCCTTGCTTTCAAGTTCCTGTTTTCGATCTTGTGTCATATTTTTAACTATCATCTTAGTTTTTTTCTGATTCAATCTAAATCCTGATACTGTGCCATATTGTTCTATAATGTCTTTCATCTGTATTATTGATTCCATCGGCTGTGTTAGGGTAACAACCAGATCATCTGCAAATGCCCTTATTCTGTAATCCTCTTGCCTTATCATTATTCCTTTCAAAGTGCTCGAGTCCCGTATTATACTCAACAAGACTTCTAATGTTAAAATAAATAACAATGGGGATAACGGACAACCCTGTCTTGTTCCTTTTTCAATATTAAAGTCTGTTGCCAAACTTCCATTAATAATAATCTGTGCCTTTTGTTCTTGATAAATTGCTGAAACCGCCTGTATAAATTGGTCCCCAAAGTCCATCTTTTTTAAAGTCTTTAGTAGAAAATTCCAATCCACTCTATCAAAGGCCTTCTCTGCATCCAAAAAAACCAGCACTGCAGCACTGAGCCCCGGATGCTGTGCTGTCTGCATTGGTTCATCGCTGCCATCTCACCACAAGAGGGGGTTGACTGGTTGATCAGACCTCCGTGAGAGGGTGGTTGGGTCTTCCCCCCCCCCCTTGGACTGTGGTCGACCTGGAACTTGACCTCGTCCTCTGTTGTGGGGGGACAGTGGACCGGTCTTGTTGAAAATGCTCCTAAAACTCCCATTCCATTTCTCTCCCCTGGACCTTCTATATGGACCCCTAGGATATGGTTGCTCCCATCCTCTGTGGTCAAGATGTATTCCACAGCGGAGCTTCTTGGTCTGCGAGACTCCCCCCTCTCACAGGTTTGGCCCTCCACTCTATCGAGGGCCTACCTCGATGACGGGCTTTGGAACCCCGAGAGGTGGCATGCCACAAAGAGGGGGTTGTGGGGTTTTTTAAAATTGTCTTTTTGTAATCTTTTAAGGGGTTTAGGGTGGGGGGGTGGGGAGGGAGGGGCATAGGTCAGGCTCGTTACAGGGACATGGAACGGAAGGCGGGGAGCGGGGTGTGGAGGAGCTCAGTGTGGATAGGGTGGAGGGCAGTTCTATCAGGACCGTGGTTGGGAGGGGCAGATATGGTGGGAGTAGGGGGCCACATCAGGTGGTGGGGGCACGCACCCGCTATCTCCAAGTGGTGGCATGCCTCGGCCCCCATGACTCTTCTCGTCTCCCCGGCTGTCCAGAGTCTCAGAGCCCAGGCCTTAGACTGATGTTGTGCAACGCCAGGTCCGTGGTTAATAAGCCCCCCCTCATTTGTGAGCTAATACAGGAGGGGGGTGCGGACCTGGCAGGTATTACAGAGACCTGGTTGGGCCAAGAGGGGGGGTCCCCCTCGTAGAGATGTGCCCACCAGGTTTCCGCGCATTCCATCAGCCAAGGGCCCAAGGCAGGGGTGGGGGGTTGGCGGTCGTTATAAAGGAAGGTCTTGATCCGAGGGAGGCCACTGTACCTCAGATAGCCGGATGTGAGTCTCTCCTGGTGAAGTGGGGCCATGGGATGCAGGTGGGCCTGCTGATCGCGTACCTGGCTCCCTGCCACGTGACAGCGGCCCTGCCCGAGCTTCTCAACTTTATTGCTGGGGTGGCGGTTGATACCCCCAGACTTTTGGTCATGGGGGATTTCAACCTGCCATCTACCGGTGAGGCGTCTGGGATGGCTCGGGAGTTTATGGCTTCCATGACAGCCATGGACCTGACACAATTAATTCATGGCCCCACTCATGTGGGAGGACACACTCTGGACTTGGTTTTTATCTCTGGTCAGTGGCGGAGTGGTCTGGATATAGGGGATATAGTTATTGAACCCCTGTCATGGTCGGACCATTCTCTCCTGAGACTGGACCTTTCGACCGCTGCACCCCACTGCAGGGAGGCGGAACCGACCAGGTGGTTCCGCCCCAGGCGCCTGATGGATCCTGATAGGTTCCAGAGGGAGCTTGGGCCAGTTCCTGAAACTCTGGCTCACGACTCGGCTGAAGATCTGGTGGCTGCCTGGGATAGGACAGCCGCTGGTGCTCTGGACCGAGTCGTGCCTTTGCGGCCTCTGACCCGACGCCGAACCTGCCCGGCCCCTTGGTTTTCCGAGGAGCTGAGGGGGATGAAGCGCCGGAAAAGATGCCTAGAGAGTGGTTGGAGGGCCAGTCGCTCCGAATCCGACCGAACACTAGTTAGGTCTCATATTAAGACCTATCTAGTGGCGATAAAAGCGGCAAAGCGTAACCACTTTTCCGCTCTTATTGCATCGGCAGATAACCGCCCAGCCACCTTGTTTAGGGTGACTCGCTCCCTCCTACATCAGGGAGCGCAGGAAGACCCCTTGCAAGGGCAGGCTGAGGATTTTGCACAGTATCTGCACGATAAAATCGCTCAGATTCGGGAAGGCTTGGACTCTGACTGGGTAGATCCCGGCGGGGTGACTGAGGCTGGTCTTGAGAATGTTATCTGGGATGAGTTCGACCCTGTGACTCCTGAGGACGTGGACAGGATCCTGGGGAGGCTAAACGTAACCACATGTTTATTGGACCCGTGCCCCTCCTGGCTGGTACTGGCCACCCGGGAGGTAACACGAGGCTGGCTCCAGAGGATCATAAATGCTTCTTTGAGAGAGGGTTTCTTGCCTCCCGCCTTGAAAGAGGCGGTGGTGAGGCCCCTCCTCAAGAAGCCTTCTCTGGACCCGGCTGTTTTGGCAAACTATCGTCCGGTCTCCAACCTTCGCTTTGTTGCGAAGGTTGTGGAGAGTGTGGTTGCGCGACAGCTCCCACAGTTCCTGGATGAAACCGTCTATCTAGATCCGTGCCAGTCCGGCTTCAGGCCTGGGTACAGCACGGAGACGGCATTGGTCGCATTGGTGGATGATCTCTGGAGGGCTCGGGACAGGGGTTGTTCCTCTGTTCTGGTCCTATTAGACCTCTCAGCGGCTTTTGATACCATCAACCATGGTATCATGCTGCGCCGGCTGGAGGGACTGGGGGTGGGAGGCACCGTGCTGCGGTGGTTCTCCTCCTATCTCTCTGACCGGTCGCAGTCTGTGTTGGCAGGGGGGCAGAGGTCGACCTTGAGGCACCTTGCTTGCGGGGTGCCGCAAGGGTCGGTCCTCTCGCCGCTCCTGTTCAACATTTATGTGAAGCCGCTGGGTGAGATCATCCGTGGTTTTGGGGTGCGATGCCATCTGTACGCTGATGACACTCAGCTGTACATTTCCACCCCAGACCACCCCAATGATGCCCTCGAAGTGATGTCCCAGTGTCTGGAGGCCGTGCGGGTCTGGATGGGGAGGAACAGGCTTCGGCTCAACCCTTCCAAGACCGAGTGGCTGTGGATGCCGGCGTCCCGGTATAGCCAGCTGGTGCCATCGCTGGCTATTGGGGGCGAGTCACTGACCCCCACAGAGGGGGCTCGCAACTTGGGTGTCCTCCTGGACACACGGCTGTCTTTAGAAGAGCATATGACGGCCGTGGCCAGGGGGGCTTTTTATCAGGTTCGCCTGATACGCCAGTTGCGCCCCTTTCTGGATCGGGACTCCTTGTGCACAGTCACTCATGCCTTGGTTACGTCACGCCTGGACTACTGTAACTCTCTCTACATGGGGCTCCCCCTGAGGAGCACCCGGAGGCTCCAGCTGGTGCAGAATGCGGCCGCACGGGTGATTATGGGAGCGACGTGGCGCTCCCACGTAACACCTCTCCTGCGCGAGCTGCATTGGCTCCCGGTGGTCTTCCGGGTGCGCTTTAAGGTGTTGGTTCTCATCTTTAAAGCGCTCCATGGCTTAGGGCCAGGGTATTTGCGAGACCGCCTGCTGCTACCGATAACCTCCCACCGGCCAATACGCTCTCACAGAGAGGGTCTCCTCGGGGTGCCGTCGGTCAGGCAATGTTGGCTGGCGGCCCCCAGGGGGCGAGCCTTCTCTGTGGGGGCACCCGCCCTGAGGAATGAGCTGCCTCCTGGAATACGATTGATCCCGGACCTCCGGACCTTCCGTAAAGCCCTGAAGACGTTTTTATTTCATCAAGCCGGCCTAGCCTAAATGGTTTTTAACTGGGATTTTAAATTTTATGGATTTGGGGTTTTAAATTGGGTAGCCAATTATTTAATTCTTTTAATTATCTTAACTTTTGTATTTGTATGTTTTTTAGTTTTGGCTGTTCACCGCCCTGAGTCCCTTCTGGGAGAAGGGCGGTATACAAATTAAATAAATAAATAAATAAATAAATAAATAAATAAATAAATAAATCTGTTTATTCTTGTCAAGATATTCCAGTAAATCTATAACTTGCCTTACATTGTCCTTCATATATCTGCCTTCTATAAATCCCGCTTGGTCACCATGGATCACCTCTTGAATAACTGGCATCAACCTGTTGGCTAGTACTTTTGCAAATATTTTATAATCATTATTCAGAAGAGATATTGGTCTAAAATTCTCAGGTTTTTTAGGACCTATTTGCTCTTTCGGTATCAATGAAATATAAGCTGTTTTCCATGATGGGGGTATTTTACCCCCTTGTTGTATGTTACAAAATAAGTCTTTAAGATGTTCAATCATTTCTGCTTGTAAAGTTTTATAGTACACCGCAGTTAAACCATCCGTCCCAGGAGCTTTAGCTGTTTTCAATTGTTTAATTGCGGCGATAATCTCCTCAACTGTTATAGGATAATTCATTCTCTCCTTTTGTTGACTGGTAATTTTTGTAACTTTTTTATTTTCTAGATATTTCTCTATAAGTCCATTCTGTGTATCATCTTTGGCATATAGTTTGGTATAATAATCTACAAAAACTTCTTTAATTAATTTCTGTTGAGAAATTACCTTCCCTCCAGTATCAATACTATCAATGATCCGTGTACTCTGCTTCTTCCTTAGTGTGTAAGCCAACCATCTACCCGGTTTATTAGCGTTGCAAAATGTATTGTGTTTCGCAAATTGTAAATTTGTTGCTGTTTGTTCCGCCATAAGCATTTGAAATTGATCTTTCAAAAGTTTTATAGCTCCTCGTATTCTTTCATCTGTTGGGTTTTTTATAAGTAACTGTTCTTTATTCTTTATTTCTGCTTTTTACTCAAAATAAAGCAAATTCAAACATCCAGGGTGGAATAACAACTTGAACCTTGAAACTGCAAGTATTACTAGCCCTGTGATCAAGTTTAAAGTAGGAGAGTGAGTGTGTGAAAGTCGCTGGAAAATGGCGCCCGGCTTCAGCGTTAACGAGCTGAAAGCGAGAGTGGATTAGCAAGTTATTTCAACTAGCTACAAAGTTGCGCTGTCTGTAACAAGTGGAGGAAAAGAAAGGAAAAATCTTTTTTTTAAAAAAAAACAAGCCTGATCTTGCTTCAATTTTAATTTCACCCCTAATCTGACTAAACCTGGGGGAATTTTTTAGAGGACTTTGTGGTGGAGGAAAGGGAAAAAGGATCTCCTTTTTTGGAAAAGCTAGCCTACGTGGCAGGATGGCTTCTAAGCAGACCAAACAGGAAGGGAAGGCGGCAGGGGGGGGATCCCCCACACGTAAACCTGAACAGCAGCCTCCCAGCCAGCAGAGCCAGAAAAAAGAGATTGATCTTGAAAGCTTAAAGGATTTTATCACTCAGGCTTTGGATGAGAAATTTGAAAAGTCACAACAGGAAATTAAGCAGGAGATTAAAGAAATTAAAGAGGTGGTGCAAGAAAAGTATGATAAGGTGACTAAAAAATTAATGACAGTGGTGTCTGGATTGTCAGAGGCAATTATTAAAACGGATGCTAAGGTGGAAGAATTTAAATCAGAAATGGATGTTAAAATGAAGGAAACTGACTATAAAATTTTTGATGCTGATAATAAAATGCAGAGATTTGAAAATGAAATTACAACGATGCAGTTCAGGTCTATGGAATTCGCTATAAGACTCAGAGGCATAAAAGAGAACGATAGACAAGATCTGAGACATATTTGTGCTGATTCCCTAGCTGTGTTGTTAAAGATTAGCCCTGAAGAGATTTTTTGCAAAATGGATAAAATTTACAGAGTGAATTTGTGGGTGGCCAGACAAAGACAATTGCCTAGAGATGTGGTGATATATTTCACAGATAGAAGAATGAGAAATGATATTCTGCAAAAGTCTTTTCTCTCTGCTGTGCAAGTGGAGGGAACGCAGATTGGAGTTTATAAAGAGCTACCACCTAAGATGTTAAAAGATAGAAAAGATTTTGGATTTCTAGTGAATGAACTAAGAAAACAACAAATTCCATTTTGGTGGGATGCTCCAACTGGCATAATCTTGAGGTATAATGGAGAAAGATACCGATTAAACACTGTTGAGAAGGCGGAACAATTTTACTCTAATGTTTTTAAAGAGAGTTCACCATCCCCACGTACATCTACTGTCTTGGAGATAAAGGAGAGTGATAAGGAGAAGCAACTCCAGCAAGAGATGGAAGAGCAGCTTAAGCAGGTGGAATCAGAGGCAATGGAAATGCAGGGAGCTACAGGAGGTTTTCTGGAGAAGCCCCTGCTAGACCTTCCTTCGAAAATTGTGATTGAACCACCTAAGACTGCAAGAGAAGTGGCTTTGGACCTAGCCCGGATGTGTGAAGCTAAAGATCAGCGTATAACTCGAGCAATTTCTAAGCAACTCAAAGAAAAACAACAACAGGAAAGGCCCAAGCCACAACAATATAAGAAAGGAGTCAAGAGCAAAACACAAGAATGTGAAGCCATGTGGGGAGCAAAGCCGAAGACTACCGATTCGGAAGATATTCGGCAATTCTGCTCGTCGCTTCAAAAAAATCTATATGATGATTAAGTTTTTATCTTGGAATGCGAATGGATTAAATTCACCAAGAACTCTAACTGACCACAGCCCGGTATGGATAGAAATTGAGATGGGAAAGATTGAGAGAAGATCATGGAGATTAAATGAAAATTTGTTTAGATACGAAAAAAATGTAACAGAACTTAAAAAGCAGATGAAATAATTTTTTGAAATGAATTTGAATAAGGGTACCCCTATTGAAATCATGTGGGATGCGAGTAAAGCATATATGAGAGGGGTACTCATTCATATGAATTCCAAACACAAGTTGAATCAACAAAAGAAAAGATCTGAAATGGATACATTAGGTTTCTGAGCTCGTCCTCCACATGGGGTCCTCCTCTGCCTCCTCGAACTGGGCTTGTAGTAGTTGTAAGAACCTGTCTGCGTCTTGCAGTTGGGGGGCCCTGTTCTTGTAGAGGGCTGCTGACCACCTCCTTGCTTCTCCCTCCAACCCTTCTGAAATGGCACTCACTAGGGCTCTGGGGAATGGGTAGAGGTGTCCATAACGCTCTATGTAGATCTCAGCGGTATTGAGGAATTGGTCTATGTGGTCTGGATCGCCATCGAACTTCCCTCTGAACCGGGGTGGCTCCTCCCTCTCTGCCCTCTCCTCCCAGTGCGGGGCTCTTTAAGTCTGGCCTCGGTGCTGATGGTCCTCTTCCTCATCTCTCATTCTAGGGTAGGGAGGTGCTGTCCCATCTAGGCTGCTCTGCTTGCTGGGCCAGGGGGGAACCCATGGATGCATTTTTGGGCTCCTTCTCCTTCTGCTAGGGAGGGGGGAAGGGCTGCGCTTCAGCCTACGGCCTCTAGGTTCAGCAGCCCAAACTGGTTCTCTCTTTTTTCCTTTGGTCTGCATGATGGCCCCTCCTCCCGAAGGATGGCACGGTCAAATTTCTCCTTCAATTCATCTATGGGGCTATTGAGTGGCTTCCTTGAAATTTCTTGGTGCCTGGCCTGCTGCCAGTCCCATAGCCAGTCTGCCCTCCCCAATTCACTTAGGGGTTTCCCCTTCTCCTGCACGTTCGGGAAGGGAAACTCAGTCTCTGCGGCTTTTGGCAAAACCCCCGAGTACTTATCTGCCTTCTTCTTGGCTTGCAGCACGATCGTCTGACCTTGGCTATCTTGCAACTTTGCCGGGGGAGATGGGCGGGGTTGAGATTTCGTGGCTTCCAAAGTGGCTGGAATCAAGGCTGGCTCTTTTCCAGTTGCCTGAATTAAACTTTCTTCAGCCATGGCGTCAGTTGAATATCTCCATTCACTCCATACGTCTGGGAGGGAACTGGAGGATTGGAGGTCAGCCAGCTTGGCTTGGAAAGGAGTATCAGCTATCTGTCAGGTTTCGATGTCATCTCAAATAAATTGCACTCCCAAACAATTAATCTTTGCTGAAATATTCCATTTATTGAGTACGACAGATCTGGCCCTGACTTCGTCGTAGCCGATACTAACCCTCTGACCCCCAAACCCTTCCCTTTCCATTCCCCAATTCTCATCTTCTCATTGGCCATCTTTCAAGTCAGTCTCCCCAGCTTCTGACCTCACCCCACAGGAATGTTCCCCCCTCCCATCCCATCTCCTAGGGGATATTATCTACAGAGAAAATAAGTAGGTGAAAAGTCAAGCCTCATCTCCTCCTTTTTATGGAAGCATCAGAATGCTGACATCAACCTTTCCCCTGACTTGGAGGTGGACTCGGTGGTGACTAAGACATGTTAATGTGATTGCTATGGAGAATTATACTTGATACCTGTACGATGGGAGAACTGTAATACTATAGCCGAATAGCTCTTCCTTTTTTGAAATCCCTTGCCACGAATGGCTTTGCTATCTCTACTAATTCTTAGATCATCTTATTAATGGACTGATTGAAATTATAAGTAATTTGTTGGGGCATATATGTTTTGGAAAATTAGGAGTTAAATGTACTGGTGAGAATTAATATAAAGTGGACTAATTGATTTGATTAGAGTATTGATTAATTCTAGAGCAATAATTAGATAATTAACTGATTTAACTATTAATCATTTGAGAGTACTGAAGGGGGGATAGGAAGTTAGGTAGATAACTGACTAAATAGCAAAGTAACTCGCTAACAGACTAGAATATTGATCAATTATTGGGATAGGGTAGAGCAACAACTAGCACCTTTGGGTTCATCTTAGTTATATGCTACTTTGGAGGAGGTTCCTCTGCTTAGCAGAAATGTCTAGCTCCTCAACCAAGACTGGAAAGAAGCTTCCAATATCAACAGCATCTATGGCTCCAATTACGACTCCTCCTACTCCACATAAATCTCTAGAGGCGGTAGCTGTGGCCGAGAAGACTTCTACGCTTCAAGGAATTCAGAATTTATTATATGCTATACAGGAAACTATGACAAAAAACCAGGAGGCCACAGCGGACTTCCGGGTTTGACTGCCACCGGCGAAGACGGTCGCTTTTGAACGGCCGCCAGCCCCGCCGCCTGTAGAGCCGCCCCGAGTGAGGGAAGCGGCTTGAAAACTCCAGAATCCTGAGGATTTGAGGAGAAGAGCAAAGCAAGAAGCAGGTTGAGCCCCCGTGAACCCCCAGAAGTTTGCTACTGGGGAGGAAACGGGTGTGGCTCCCTTTTAACTTGCGGAGACTCCGGACGGCGTGGGACGACTCTGCTCGTCAGAGCAAGCTGGCTGCAGCAAACATTTAAACTGATGGGAAGATAACTTTGTTATAAAACAACCTCAACCCCCAAACCAAGAAACTGCAAGTATTTCTTCTCTTTTGAACTTTTGATTTGGGGAAAAGCTAGAGCGAGTGGAAACGGCTTGAAAAAATGGCGCCGTTCCAGCGTTAACGAGCTGAAAGGGAGAGTGATTGCGCAGAACTATTCTAACAAGCTACATTGTAGCAGTGCCTGTTGCAAGCGAACGGAGAAGAGTGGAAAAGAAAAGAAAAATAAATTTGAGCTTGCCTCAATCTATTTAATTCTGGGGGACTTTTTCAAAGGATATTGTGGAGGTGCAAAGGAAAGGGAAAAAAAAAAGATTTTCTTCTTTCAGAAAAGTTAATTTACGTGGCAAAATGGCTTCAAAGAAACAGGAAGGGAAGGTGGCAGGGGAGGGATCTCCCACCCACAAACCAGAACAGCAGCCCCCTCCCAGTCAGCAGAGGGAGGGAAAGGACTTTGATGTGCAAAGTTTAAAAGATTTTATTACCCAGGCTTTGGATGAAAAATTTCAAAAATCACAACAGGAAATGAAGAGGGAAATTAATGAATTTAAAGAGGCAATGAAATAAAATTATGATAAGGTGTCAGATAAATTGTCAAATGTGGTTTCTGACTTGGCAGAATCCATTACTAAAGTGGACTCCAAACTGGAAGAATTTAAATCAGAAGTCAATGTCAAAATGAAGGATGCTGATATTAAAATTGCAGATGTGGATAACAAAGTGGAGAGAGTCGAAAACGAAATTACAATGATACAGTTCCGATCCATGGAATTTGCTATTAGGCTTCGAGGAATTAAAGAGAATGATAGGCAAGATCTGAGACAGATTTGTTCTGATGCCTTGGCTGTATTGCTAAAAATTGATCCAGCAGATGTGGTCTATAAAATAGATAAAATTTACAGAGTGAATTCATGGGTTGCTAGACAAAGAAAATTGCCCAGAGATGTGGTGATATACTTTACTGATAGAAGAATAAGAAATGATATTCTGCAAAGATCCTTTCTTTCCTCTGTGCAAGTGGAGGGAGCTCAAATTGGAATCTATAAGGAATTACCACCTAAGATGTTAAAAGATCAAAAAGAGTACAGGTTCTTAGTGAATGAATTGCAAAAGCAAGAAATACCATTTCGGTGGGATGCCCCAACTGGTATAATTTTGAAATATAATGGAGAGAGACATCGATTGAATACTTTTCAGAAGGCGGAATATTTTTATTATAATATCCTTAAAGAAAGATCATCATCCCCACGTACATCTACATTGTTGGAGATAAAAAGTGATAAAGAAAAGCAATCTCAGCACGAGAGGGCACAACAGTCTAAGCAGATGGAACCAGTGGAAATGCAGGGTGCTGCACGGGGAGGAGGCCTTTTGGAGGAATCATTGTCAGAACCTTCCCCAATTCTGTGACTTCCGGTTTCCTCGTCTTCGGCGGCGACGGTGCTTTCTTTTGGCACCGTCACCCCCGCCGCTTGTAGAGCCGCTTCCTGATTGCGAAGCGGCTCGAAATCTTCGAAATCCTTAGGATTGAAGAAGAAGAGGCAGCAGGGTACAGGTAGAGCCCCTGCAACCCCCCCAGGGAACTGTTTCTGGGGAGGAAGCAGGCGCGGCTCCCTTACAACCTGCTGAAACTCCGGGCGGCGTGGGACGTCTTCTGCTTGTGCGGAACAAGCCGACCTCAGGAAACCTTTAAAGAGCGAGGAAATAACTCAAATAAACATCCGCAATCCACTTGAACCCTGAAACTTTGAACTGCAAGTATTAGTCCTTTGCTGAACTTTTTTACTGAAGTGAAAGTCTCGGAATGAGTGAAAGTGATTGAAAAAATATGGCGCTCAGCAAATGAATTAGTGGGTGTGGATTGGTGAAGTTATCTTGTCTTGCTACAAAGTTAAAAAGTTGTTACAGAGTTGCTCCGGCTGCAACAGAAATAAGAGGAAAATCTCTCCCTTTTACTTGTCTTTGCTGCATTATAGCTTTGCGTTGAGTAATTCTGGGGGACTTTTTTAGAAGGTATTGTGGAGGTGGCAGAAGAGGCGGACCCTCCCTTTTTAAGAAAGCTAGCTTACGTGGCAGGATGGCTTCAAAAAAGCAGGAAGGCAAAACAGGGGGGGGATCCCCCCCACGTAAGCAGGATACGCAGTCACAAGCCCAAAAAAAAGATTTGGATATGGGAGAATTAAAAGCATTCATCTCAAATATTTTGGATGAGAAATTTCAAGACATGGATGACAAAATAAATAAAATAGATGAAAAAATTCAAAAGTCACAACAGGAAATCATGCAGGAAATGCAGCAGAGCCAAAAGATGGTGACCAAAAAAATAACGGATGTGGCGTCTGGTCTGGCAGGATTTATTATGAAAGTTGAGACAAAAGTGGATGAATTTAAATTAGAAGTTAATGCTAAGATGAAAAATAATGATCATAAATTTTTTGATGTTGATGACAAGATGCAGAGAGTTGAGAATGATATTGTTATGATGCAATTTCGTGCAATGGAATTTGCTATAAGGCTTCGAGGAATTAGAGAAGAGAAGAGACAAGATTTGAGACAGATCTGTGCTGAAGCCCTAGCTGTGATTTTAAAAGTTGAACCTGAGATGGTTTTTTGCAAAATAGATAAAATCTATAGAGTTAACTCGTGGGTGGCCAGACAAAGACAATTGCCTAGAGATGTGGTCATATATTTTACAGATAGAGCAATAAGAAATGACATTTTGCAAAAATCTTTTCTCACTTCTGTGCAAGTGAGTGGATCCAAGATTACAGTTTACAAGGAGCTCCCACCTAAGATGTTGAAATCAAGAAAAGAGTATGGTTTTCTTGTTAAAGAACTGCAGAATAATCAAATCCCATTTCGTTGGGACGCCCCAACTGGCATAATTTTGAGATATAAGGGAGAGAAACACCGTCTGAATACTGTGGAGAAGGCGGAGCAATTTTATAATGACATCTTTAAAGAAAGAACTCCATCCCCACGCACATCTACAGTTTTGGAGATTAAAGAACAACAATTTAAGCAGGAATTAGCAGAGCTGAAGGGTGCTGAAGGAGGCTTTTTGGATGAGCCTTTGCTGGAACCTTCTCCAATCTCGGAGCTGGCTTGGGCGGCTGAAGTTAAGGATCAGCGTATAACTCGAGCAAAAGCCAAGGAACTTAAAGAAAAGTTACAGCAGGAGAGTCAAGACAAGGCTGGGGCTGTGGGAAAAGCAGGACAGAGGATCTCAGATGACATCCTAAGGTTCTGTGCTTCGCTCCAGAAGGAGAATAAGGATGATTAAATGTTTATCTTGGAATGTGAATGGGTTGAATGCAACACAAAAAAGGAAGAAAATATTTGCATATTTAAAACAACATAATAATGATATAATTTGTTTACAAGAAACGCATATTACAGTTCAAGATCAAAACTATTTGAAAAATTCCAAATTAGGAACACATTTTATATCCTCAACTAACCAAAAAAAGAATGGTGTGGTTATTTATGTAAACAAAAAATTAACAGCCAAACTTATAGAAGCTGATCAAGATGGTAGGTTTGTAGCAATTGAATTACTTTCTGCTAATAGTCAAATTCTTCTGATAGGAATTTATGCTCCTAATCAACAACAGGACTATTTTTATAAAATGCTGCATACTAAAATACTTCAATGGGATTATAGATCTATTTTAATTATGGGAGACTGGAATGGAGTAATTGACTCTAAATTAGATAAAAAGACTTTGGCAAAATCAAGAATTAGATTACCACAGACTTTTTTTGATATGAAAGAAGACCTGGAATTAAAAGATATTTGGAGAATACATAACCCAAAAGAACTGGACTATACTTTCTTTTCTGACAGACATAGATCCTTTTCCAGGATTGATTTTATTTTGTTGTCTGATGACTTACTTGTTAGGACAAAAAGAACAAAGATTCTGCCAAGAACTTTGACTGATCACAGTCCAGTCTGGATAGAAATTGAGACATGTAAGAATGAGAGACGCTCTTGGAGATTAAATGAAAACTTGTTTAGATATGAGAAAAATATAATAGAACTTAAAAAGCATCTGAAAGAGTTTTTTGAAATGAACTTGAATAAAGGCACCCCAATGGAAATTGTGTGGGACGCAAGCAAAGCTTATATGAGAGGGGTGCTTATATATATGAACTCTAAACATAAGCGGATTCGACAAAAGAAAAGACTTGAATTGGAAGCAGAAATAAAGGACAAAGAACAGTTACTTATTAAAAACCCAACAGATGAAAGAATACTTAGTGTTATAAAACTTTTGAAAGACCAATTCCAAATGCTTATAGCGGAACAAGTTGCAACAAACTTACAATATGCAAAGCATAATACATTCTGCAATGCTAATAAACCAGGCAGGTGGTTGGCTTACACTTTAAGGAAGAAACAAAGCATACGGACTATTGATAGTGTTGATATTGGGGGGAAAGAAGTTTTTCAACAGAATTTAATAAAAGAAGCCTTTCTTCAATATTACACTAAACTATATGCCAGAGAGGAGGTGCAGAATGGACTTATAGAAAAATATTTGGACAATAAAAGAGTTACAAAAATCACTGAACAACAAAAGGAAAGAATGGATTATCCCATAACAGAGGAGGAGATAATAGCAGCAATAAAACAATTAAAAACAGCCAAAGCTCCTGGAACGGATGGTCTGACAGCAGTGTATTATAAAACTTTACAGGCAGAAATGGTGGAACAACTCAGAGACTTATTTTGCAACATACAACAAGGGGGAAAAGTACCTCCATCGTGGACTACAGCTTATATTTCTTTGATACCAAAAGAGCAAGCAGGTCCCAAAAAACCGGAGAATTACAGACCAATATCTCTTTTGAATACGGATTATAAAATTTACGCAAAAGTATTAGCCAACAGACTGATGCCAGTAATTCAAAAGGTGATTCATGATGACCAAGCGGGATTTATTGAGGGTAGGCACATGAAGGACAATGTAAGGCAAGTAATAGATTTATTGGAATATCTTGAGAAGAATAAACAGATCCCTGCAGTGCTGGTCTTTCTGGATGCAGAGAAGGCCTTTGATAGAGTGGATTGGAATTTTCTATTAAAGACATTAAAAAAGATGGACTTTGGGGACCAATATATACAGGCGGTCTCAGCAATTTATCAAGAGCAAAAGGCACAGATCATTATCAATGGAAGTTTGACAACAGAGTTTAAAATTGAAAAAGGTACAAGACAGGGATGTCCACTGTCCCCATTGTTGTTCATTTTAACACTAGAAGTCTTGTTAAATACAATAAGGGATTCTAACACATTGAAAGGTATAATGATAAGGCAAGAGGATTACAGAATAAAGGCATTTGCAGACGATCTGGTTGTTACCCTAACACAGCCAATGGAATCGATAATCCAGATGAAGGACATTATACAAGACTTTGGTAAAGTTTCAGGTTTCAGATTGAATCAGAGAAAAACTAAGATGGTAGTTAAAAATATGACACAAGATCGTAAACTGGAGTTAGAAAGGAGGGCAGGTTTTGAGATTGTACCAAAGGTAAAATATCTAGGAGTTCAGGTTGCAGAATCAAATATGAAATTGTTTCAAAATAACTATGAGGCGTTGTGGCGAGAGGTGCAAAAAGATATGGAGATTTGGAAAAAACTGCAGCTGTCTTTACTTGGAAGAATAGCAGCAGTTAAGATGAACATTTTGCCAAGATTTCTTTTTTTGTTTCAAATGATTCCGGTGCTCAAAAATGATAAACAACTAAAAGCATGGCAAACTGGTATCAACAAATTTGTCTGGAACGAGAAAAAACCAAGAGTAAAAATGAAAATTATGCAAGACATCCCAGAAAGGGGAGGTCTCAAACTTCCAAACCTACAATTATATTATGATGCAACAGCTTTGACTTTAGTAAGTGATTGGTTTGGAGGAAAAAAGACTGGAATATTGAATGCAGAAAGTTTTGATTTGGAATTTGGATGGCACGCTTACTTATTTTATGACAGCAAAGTGGATAAAGTATTTAAAAGCCATATACTTAGAGATTCTTTGCTGAGAGTTTGGAAGAAGCACCGAAACAACTGGAATTATAAAATACCGCTATGGCTGGATCTTGGTCATACCTTGTGGAATACAAATATAATGTCACTCGGGGGGTTTTTATATAAAGAGGTTCTTTTTACAGATGCGGGCAGATGGCAGCTGAAGACATTACAGACATTGTTGGCTGAAGGGATTAATTTAACTTGGTTACAATATAATCAACTGCAATTGAGATGGAAAGAGGACCAAAAAACTGGTATTATGATGTATGAGGAAGAATTAGTTAGACATATAAAAGAGAAAGGCCCAATGCATATTAAAAGACTTTATAATGTTTTGTTAGAAAGGGATTCAGAAACTGAACTAGTTAAAGACTGCATGGTTAAGTGGGCACAAAATTTTGAGGAACCAGTGATGTTGGAAACATGGGAAAAAATTTGGGTTCAGAATGTTAAATTTACACAGTCGCAGAATCTGCGGGAAAATTTCTATAAAATGTTTTATAGATGGCATTTAGATCCAAAAAAATTGTCGTGTATGTACCCTAGTGCCCAGCCTAAATGTTGGAGATGTGACTGCTTAGACGCTACATATTATCATGTTTGGTGGACCTGTAAGAAAGTTAAGGCTTTTTGGGTAAAAATTTGGTGGGTCATGCAGAATGTTTTGAAGAGAAAAATTCAATTTTCTCCACAACTGTTTTTATTGGGTATAGTTAAGGGTTTTACATTGGGGGAAACAAAAATGATATTGTACATGATAACTGCAGCAAGATTGTTGATAGGTAAATACTGGAAAAATGAAGCGCTGCCTTCGATTGAGGAATGGACTTTGAAGATGGCCAGTTTTGCGGAGATGGCGAAGATTTCAGCATATTTAAAAGATTGTTCTCAAGAGACTTATGAATGGGAATGGAAGAAGTGGATAAATTATGTTCAGCATAAATATCAAACTAGGAAGTATCAAATAGCCTTTATTTAAAAATGTTATATAAGATAGAAACATTTTAGGGTTGAGGATAAAAATTTGTTAGAAAATGTTATATTAAGATAGAAATATTTTAAGGTTAAGGATGAAAATTTGTTAGAAAATGTTACATTATGATAGAAATATTTTTAAGGTAATCAGGATGAAAATTTATCTGAAAATGATATACCAAGATAGAAATAGGTTAATGTAATGAAGATGAAAATTTGTAAGGGGGAGGGTGGGGTTCAAGTTTTATATACAAAGGAGGGTTTTTTCCTTTTATCTGACATGAGCATACTAGGAAGTCTGGGGGGAGGGGAGGGTTAGGGTGGGCTGGGGAGGTTGGGAAGTTTGGGGGGGTAGTGGGGGGGAAAAAGGGGGTGAAAATGTAATTGTAAAACTTTTGCAATAAAAAAAAAAAAAAAAAAAAGAACCTTCCCCAATTCTGTCAACTGGTGCTGTTTTGGATGTAGCTGGGATGCCTGAAGTTAAAGACCAGCGTATAACTCGTGCAATTTCCAAGCAGATAAAAGAAAAACATGAAGCCACGGGAGGAGCTAGGCCGAAGACTTCAGAAGAAGTTAGGCAAAGCAGCTCATCGCTTCAGAAAGGTCAAGATGACAATTAGGCTCTTATCTTGGAATGTTAATGGACTAAATTCACCACAAAAAAGGAAGAAATTATTTACATATTTGAGACAATTTAATAATGATATAACTTGTTTACAAGAAACTCATATTCGAACTCAAGATCATAAATATTTGATAAATTCTAAATTAGGAACACACTTTATAGCTTCAACCTCGGAAAAAAAGAATGGTGTGGTTATTTATGTGAATAAAAGACTGTCCGCTAAAATTATAGAAGCAGATGAAGATGGTAGGTTTGTTGCAATTGAATTGCACACAGCAAATGGCCAAATTCTTTTGATTGGAATTTATGCTCCGAACCAACAACAGGATCATTTTTATAAGACTCTACATAATAAAATATTGCAATGGGACTATAGATCTATTCTAATAATGGGAGACTGGAATTGAGTAATTGATTCTAAACTAGATAAAAAAGTTTGGCGAAATCAAGGATCAGACTGCCACAGACTTTTTTTGATATGAAAGAAGATTTGGAATTAAAGGATATCTGGAGAATATATAACCCAAAAGAACTGGACTATACTTTTTTCTCTGACAGACACAGATCTTTCTCCAGGATTGACTTTATCTTGTTATCAGATGATTTACTTATTAAAACAAAAAGAACAAAGATATTTCCAAGAACTTTAACTGATCATAGCTCTGTATGGATAGAAATCGAGATGGGAAAGTCTGAGAGAAGGTCATGGAGACTAAATGAAAATTTGTTCAGATATGAAAAAAATATAATAGAACTTAAAAAACAGATGAAAGAATTTTTTGAAATGAATTTGAATAAGGGTACCCCAATTGAAATAGTTTGGGACGCGAGCAAAGCTTATATGAGAGGGGTACTTATTCATATGAACTTCAAACATAAACAGAATCGACAAAAGAAAAGACTCGAATTGGAAGCAGAAATAAAGAATAAGGAACAGTTACTTATTAAAAACCCAACAGATGAAAGAATACGTGGTGCTATAAAACTTTTGAAAGATCAGTTTCAAATGCTTTTGGCGGAACAAGCTGCAACAAATCTACAATATGCGAAGCATAATACGTTTTGTAATGCCAACAAACCGGGGAGATGGTTGGCTTATACCTTAAGGAAAAAGCAGAGTATACAGACTATTGAGAGTATTGACATTGGGGGGAAAGAAATTTTCCAACAAAAACTGATTAAAGAAGTCTTTGTAGATTACTACGTTAAATTATATGCTAAAGATGACATACAGAATGGATTTATAGAAAAATATCTAGAAGAGAAAAGAGTCGGGGACAGAACAGAATGGCCAGACAGCACCATTTTGAACATGCTAATAGGGCGGGCCAGTGGCTTACTTATAAACTAAACAAGGAAAGGGAAAGTAGGTGGATAGATCAATTACAGGACAAGACGGGAGTCATATGGGTAGATAATGAACGGAAAAAGGGGATTGCACAGGAATTCTTTTCACAACTTTATGCTAGCGAGCAAGTGCCGGATGAGAAAATTAAGGTATACTTGGAACATTTGGATCTTCCCAAATTTCCAGATTCAGTCAAGGACCTGTTGAATAAGGAGATTACAGAAGGAGAGATAGAGATTGCGATCAAGAGGCAGAAGGCCGGTAAAACCCCTGGTACTGATGGCTTGCCTGCAGAGATTTATAAAACCTTTACAGATCTATACATAAAATATATGAAAGAAATTTTTAATATGGTATTGATGGAGTCTAAGGCTCCCAAATCATGGCTAGAGGCCTATATTTCTTTAACACCGAAGGAAGGGGGGGGACCACACTCTGATACATAACTATAGGCCCATCTCACTTTTAA
Source organism: Arizona elegans (assembly GCA_022577455.1). Taxonomy (NCBI): domain Eukaryota; kingdom Metazoa; phylum Chordata; class Lepidosauria; order Squamata; family Colubridae; genus Arizona; species Arizona elegans. Next base: position 16,539,537 of record JAKOOJ010000019.1, on the reverse strand, counting down.
ACACCGACTATAAAATTTTTGCAGCTGTAATGGCAGCTAGATTTAAGAGATACCTTAGCGAATTCATCCATATAGATCATTTTCATTTCATTTTCATTTCATTTTCATTTCATTTTCATTTCATTTTCATTTCATTTTCATTTCATTTTCATTTCATTTTATTAGATTTATATACCACCCTACTCCCGAAGGACTCAGGGCGGTGAACAGCCAGAAAGATAAAAATGGTTTTCTACCGGCCAGACAGTTGAAAGATAATGTACGGATCATAATGGATGCCCTGGAATATTACGAGGCTCACCCTGAGAAGCAGGCGGCGTTCCTCTTTTTGGACGCCCAGAAAGCCTTCGATAGGGTCAATTGGAATTATCTTATATCACAATTGAAATATATGGAGGCTCACGATCATTTCATAAATACATGGGATGCATCACACCACAGGAGGAATTTTCCCAAGCATGTACAAAGATCTGGTGGAGGTGTGTAGCGAGGACAAGTGTGAGGAATTACCCACAAACAGGCCAACCGATTGTGCCATAGAATTGATACCTGGAGCCAAACTGCCAAAACCTCACATATACTCTATGACTCCAAGAGAACTCATAGAAATGTGAGAGTACATCGATAAAAACTTGGCCCGGGGTTTCATCCAGCCCAGCAGAGCTCGTATGGCGGCTCCAGTTCTATTCAGGGAGAAAAAAGACGGTGGGTTACGCCTGTGTGTTGATTTCCAGGACCCCAACGCCGTGTGTGTTGAGCATTTGTACCCTTTACCGTTATTGAAAGACGTGTTATCCACTTTGGCGACCGGAAGAATCTTCACGAAATTGGATCTACGAGAAGCATACTATCGGGTACGCATCCGGCCAGGGGACGAGTGGAAGACGACTTTCAATTGTCCCCTAGACAGTTACCTGCTGTTTTTATTCAGGTAATAAACAAGGTCCTCTATGAACATCTCTACCGAGGGGTTCTGGTGTACTTGGACGATATTTTTTATTGAATAACATAATAGTACAATTCAACATTATCGGTTTGGCTACATTCAACCATGCTATATACTTATATAAGTAGTATCCAATAGATTACATAAATATTTTAAGATTAAGATATGAATTACTTATGTGTTATTACTATGTAAATTATGATGTAGATTATTACTTAAGATACAAAGATTACATAAATGGTTTGATACTACCCCCCCTTAATTCAAATTAACATTTACGTTTATTTTCCAACTACCTATACCACATTTCCCATGCCGTATAAAATTCTGAGTCCTCATTCTCATTTAACACATATGTTAACCTGCACATTTCTGCACATTCTAATATTTTACTAATTATCTGCTCTTCCGTTGGGCATCCTTTCTCTTTCCAAAGCTTTGCATATATTAATCTAGCGGCTGTGATGATGTGCGTGATTAAATATTTCTTTTTCTTCCCATATGCCCTTTTTGGTACTCCCAGGAGAAAAGTCTCTGGTGCCAGATTAATATTTTCCTCTATTACTTCTTGAATCGATCTTTGTATTGTTCTCCAAAATTTTGTCGCTTCAGGACACGTCCACCACATATGGTAGAAGGTACCTTGACAGTGGCCACACTTCCAACACTTTGGGCTTGCGTTCAGGTATATTTTTGCTATCCTGGATGGCGCTAAGTGCCACCTATACAGCATTTTATATTGGTTCTCCTTATATGTTACTGCTCTTGTCAATTTGAGGTTACTATAACAGATTGCTTCCCAATCGTCTAAATTTATGTTATGTCCGATATTTTTTCCCCAAGCAATCATCTGATCTTTAACTATTTATCCTTCCCTATCATATTCAAGCAGATAAGAATATAGTTTGGCTAGTAATTTATTCTCTACTCCCATCCATATCTTGTCAAATCCATTAGTCCCCATTTCTATACCACATTCCTCCTTATCCTTTTTGTATCATGATTTAATTTGTAGATAGGGCCACCAGTCAATGTGGATCCCTTGCTCCTTCAAGGCCTCATTTGTTTTAAGATTACCACTATCATCTAAGATATCTTGATATCTAAACATTTTCTCCATACCCAGCATATTCGGATAAATCATTGCCTCCATTGTGGAGGTCCATTTCGGAATTTTTGTGCAGTGTGCATGTCTAATTTCCTTCCAGGTCCGCATTAATACATCTCTGATTTTGTGCCTATGGAAGTACGTCCCTGCCCCTTTTTCTTTGTCCCACAGATAGGCATGCCAGCCTTTCTGCAGATCATACCCTTCCAATGTCAAAGTTCTTTTATTTCCTAATGTGGCCCAATCCCTTAACCACACTAAGTTGGCAGCTCTATGGTAAATTTCCCACAGTGGGAGCCCAAATCCACCCTTGTTCCTTTTTTCCTGTAACGTTTGAAGTGCGATCCTTGGCTTTTTCCCTCCCCAAATGAATTTCCTTGTGGTCTTATTCAGGTCTAAGAAATTTTTTTTATCTATATTAACTGGTGTAGTTTGAAATAGATATACCAACTTAGGTAGGATGCTCATCTGTGATCTTATTTTGGAGGGGGGTGCAGACCTGGCAGGTATTATGGAGACCTGGTTGGGCCACGACCGGACACTGGTGAGGTCTTATATCAAGACCTACCTAGTGGCGATAAAAGCGGCAAAATCTAACTATTTTTCCGCTCTTATCGCATCTGCAGAGAACTGCCCAGCCGCTCTGTGTAGGGTGACCCACTCCCTTCTTCGGGGGGGGGGGGGGGAGAGTGTGGGAAGATCCCTTGCAGGGTCGAGCTGAGGATTTTGTGCAATTCCTGCATGATAAAGTCGCTCGGATTCGGGAAGGCTTGGACTCCGACTGGGTGAGTCCGGGGGAGGAGACGAGGGTAGGTCTTGAGAACATTATCTGGGAGGAGTTTGATCCTGTGGCTCCCGAGGATGTGGACAGGGTTCTGGGTAAGATTAGTGCCGCCACATGTTTATTGGACCCGTGTCCCTCCTGGTTGGTACTGGCCTCCCGGGAGGTTACACGAAGCTGGCTCCAGGGGATTATAAGTGCTTCACTGAGTGAGGGTGCCTTTCCCACTGCCTTGAAAGAGGTGGTGGTGAGGCCCCTCCTCAAGAAGCCTTCCCTGGACCCGGCTGAATTAGCAAATTATTGTCCGGTCTCCAACCTTCGTTTTGTGGCGAAGGTTGTTGAGAGTGTGGTGGCACGACAACTGCCCAGGCACCTGGATGAAGCTATCTATCTGGACCCGTACCAGTCGGGCTTCAGGCAGGGGTACAGCACAGAAACGGCATTGGTCGCGTTGGTGGATGATCTCTGGAGGGCTCGGGACAGGGGCTGTTCCTCTGTCCTGGTCCTGTTAGATCTCTCAGCAGCTTTTCATACCATCGACCATGGTATCATGCTGCAGCGGATGAGGGGGTTAGGAATAGGGGGCACCGTTTTGCGGTGGTTCTCCTCCTTCCTCTCCGACCGCTTGCAGTTCGTGTTGACAGGGGGGCAGAGGTCGACTTTGAAGCGCCTCGCATGGGGAGTGCTGCAAGGGTCAGTTCTCTCGCCCCTTCTGTTCAACATTTATGTGAAGCCGCTGGGTGAGATCATCCGTGGTTTTGGGGTGAGAGTCCACCTGTACGCTGATGATACTCAGCTGTACATCTCCACCCCAGACCACCCCAACGATGCCCTTGATGTGATGTCTCGCTGCCTGGAGGCTGTGCGGGTCTGGATGGGGAGAAATAGGCTCAGACTCAACCCCTTCAAGACTGAGTGGCTGTGGTTCCCGGCGTCGCGATATAGTCAGCTGGTGCCATCTCTGACTATTGGGGGTGAGTCTTTGTCCCCCACAGAGAGGGCTCGCAATCTGGGCGTCTTCCTGGATGCACGGCTGTCTTTAGAAGAACATATGATGGCTGTGGCCAGGGGGGCTTTCTATCATGTTCGCCTGATTCACCAGTTGCAGCACTTTCTGGATCGTGACGCCTTGGGAAAGTTAATGGCCCTCCAGCCCACTCACACACCTTGTAAGGGAGGGGCCAGTGGCCCCTATAAGAACCCCTGCACAGGGGCTGCTCCCCCCCTTTTTGCCCTTTTTTGCTTTTTCCTTTTGCCCTTTTGCCCTGCTCTTGTTCTAGTCTCCTATGGGACTGACCCATGGGCTCAATCCAGGCATGGATGCCTACTTTTACTTCTAAATAAAGACTTAATTTGATTGCATCCTTCCATGCTGACCTTTTCTTGGAAGCGCCCTCAACGAACCATCGTTCTTCGTGAGATCCCTCACAAAGTGGTAGCCGAGGATGGTTTGAGGCAACGCTTCCAAGCCAGCAGAAGCAAGATGCCAGGAGGTTCCAGCAAGAACCCCCAAGAGATGGATGGCAGGACTTCCCCGGTCATGACCAGGAGTCTCCAAGCAAGATTGGCAGCCCTGCATCCAGTCCCTGATGCAAGCTTCGATCCAGAGGAGGGTACAGATGATCTCTATGCCCCCAGAGGACCCAGCGGAACGCAAGGGACCCCTTCGCATGATTCCTTGCAGCTGCAAGCCACAGAGGAAGGCATGGAAGGCCAGCAGTCCACCCAGGACTGCCAGAACACCGGGGAGGAGGCCAGGGACCAGGCCACCCCCAGCGTGGACCAGCTCACTGGTGAGGAATGCAGAGAGCTGCTAAGAACGCTCCGAGCAGCCCGAGGGATGCCAGGAGCCCAGCCACGTGGGACACCAGCGCAGGGGGCCTCTGGACACTGGGTAAGTCCTTCCCCAGCGCCCAGGAGGCTCCCCAACATGGTTCCGGCCACCCTGAGGGACCCTGGGGCCCCGGAGCTTTTGGCGGGAAAGTTCCCGCCAAATCGCAACCTGCAGCTTCCAGGGCCAACCGGAAGCAACATGGCAGCCCCCAGGCCACCTACTCCAGCGAGGCTTGGTAGGCCTCAGCTAGGCCACGAGACCCAGCAAGGGATGGCAGCCAGCCAAAGCAGCATGCAAACTGCTCGCCACCCTCCCCCGCCACAGGCAAGCCTCGAAGTCTGCCCAGCCGCTCCTGCTGCAGCAGGCATCAGGGCTGCAATCCAAGTCCTGGTTGCAGTCCTGGAGGCCACGATGACCGTGGCCTTAACCTTGGGGGCAACCAGCCTCCCTCAACACCCCCAGGGGACCAGCGAGGGGGGGCATCCAGTCCGGAGCCCCCCAGCCAGGACCCAGGCCTCCAGCGAGCCCCAGAAGAACCCCTGGGGGCTCCAGCCTTCCCAACACCCCCACCAAGGCAACGGAGGACTCACCTCAACGTCTTCAGGGGGCCTTCAGCTGAGCCTCCCTCCTCCCAAGATGGATGCCTCCTCCGGAGTCTTCAGGGCCAGCAGTGGGCCCCTCCAGGCGATCCTCAGAATTTTCGGGCTTTTCTGGCCCCATCCTGCAGCCTTCGCCCCCTGGTAAGTGTTCCAGTACCAGGGGGGCTTCCAGAAGACTCTTCAGAGCCCCACAGGCCTGGCTCTGAAGCACAGAGGGAGAGGTCCGCCCCCGTTGGCTCCTGGGCTGGAATGAGTTCTGAGCATGCTCAGCAGTTCGCACATGCTCAGTTCACTCCACCTGAAAAAGAAAAGAATAATCAGAGAAACATACCTACACCGGCCAGCAGAGGGATCCCTCTCCCATTTACTTCAATGGAACCTAAGAAGAGATACCAAGGACAGCAGAATATATCAGCATTTTCTGCCCCAGCTGTGTCTGTTCTCCCAAATAACTTTCAGAAGCTACATCTGGGAGGGGAAAATTATAATATATGGAACAAAGAGATTCAGGTATGTCTCTTAAAAGAGGGGACCCTAGAAATGGTTTTAGACCCCCCCACCTTTCCCTTGGGGACCTCAAGAAGAGTGGTACCACAGGAGAGCCTATACCACTCTACTGAGCTCACTGGATGCGAAATTGTACCCTAGCATTCCAGATGGGCTCACAGCTGCTGAAATTTGGGGGTTGTTATATAGCTTATTTAATAGTGATAGCTTGGGCTCCACCACAAGACTCACAACTGAGTTCTATAACACTAAGCTAAAGTTTGGGGCTAACATGGCTGAGCACCTGGGAAAGTTGAAGGCACTCAGGGCAGAACTGGTGCTCAGGGACTACCCCGTGACTGAGGCCAACATGATTGCTGTCATTCTGGCAACCCTGGACAAAAGTTGGGGCAATTTTATTGTCTCACTAGAGGGAACCAGAAAGGAAGCCATGACTCTGTCCTACCTCACAGGGAGGCTCAATGAGGAAGACAGGAGGCGTAGATATGCGGGAGAGTACACCAGGGCCACAACTCATCGCATCAACAGAAGGCACCAGAGTTCAGAGCAGGTTAATGTTCTACCCAAGTGTTTCATCTGTGGCTCTGAGGAGCATCTGAAGAAGGACTGTCCCCATTACCAGCAAGGACCTAAGCGTGGCTCCAATCAAGGAAGGGGCAGGGGGCAGAGAAGGGGGCCTGGTGGGGGCAAAGGTGGTGCTAAGGGCAATTTTGTGTATACTAGCTATTTCACCCCCGCCACAAAGGCTGATGGCCCTACTGGCCTCTGGTTACTGGACTCTGGGGCTTCATCTCACATTGCTAACTTGAGGCAAGGCTTTAAGAGGTTAAGGAGAATTAACTCCTCCATTAAGGTTGCAAATGGTAACAATGCTTTGGTTGTTGGGGAGGGCACTGTCTCTGTACCAGGGCTGGGCAATGTCGAAGGTGTATTACATGCTCCCTCTATAGCCAATAACCTGTTAAGCATAACCAAGCTATGTGATGATGGCAGGGTGGAGGTATTGTTTTGCAAAGGGGGAGGTCATGTCACTTGAGACAAAAGGGTCATTGGGAATGTTACCATTATAAATTATTATTATTATTATTATTATTATTATTATTATTATTATTAATTTAATTTGTATACCGCCCTTCTCCCAGAAGGGACTCAGGGCGGTGAACAGCCAAAATTAAAAAACATACAAATAAAAAAGTTAAGATAATTAAAAAGAATTAAATCACTAGCTTCCCAATTTAAAACCCCCAAATCCATAAAATTTAAAATCCCAATTTAAAAAACCATTTAGGCTAGGCCGGCTTGATAGAATAAAAACGTCTTCAGGACTTTACGGAAGGTCCGGAGGTCCAGGATCAATTGTATTCCAGGAGGCAGCTCATTCCACAGGGCGGGTGCCCCCACAGAGAAGGCTCTCCCTCTGGGGGCCGCCAGCCGACATTGCCTGACCGACGGCACCCTGAGGAGGCCCTCTCTGTGAGAGCGTATTGGACAGTGGGAGGTTATCGGTAGCAGCAGGCGGTCTCGCAAATACCCTGGCCCTAAGCCATGGAGCGCTTTAAAGATGAGAACCAACACCTTAAAGCACACCCGGAAGACCGCCCTGAGTCCTATTTGGAGAAGGGCGGTATAGAAATTTAATTAATAAAAAATAATAAAGACCACCGGCAGCCAATGCAGCTCGCACAGGAGAGGAGTTACGTGGGAGCGCCACGTCGCTCCCATAATCACCCACACGACCGCATTCTGCACCAGCTGGAGCCTCCGGGTGCTCCTCAGGGGGAGCCCCATGTAGAGAGCGTTGCAGTAGTCCAGGCATGATGTGACCAAAGCATGAGTGACTGTGCACAAGGAGTCCCGATCCAGAAAGGGGCGCAACTGGCGTATCAGGCGAACCTGATAAAAAGCCCCCCTGGCCACGGCTGTCATATGCTCTTCTAAAGACAGCCGTGTGTCCAGGAGGATGCCCAAGTTGCGAGCCCCCTCTGTGGGGGTCAGTGACTCGCCCCCAATAGCCAGCAATGGCACCAGCTGGCTATACCGGGACGCCAATCACAGTCCTCAGGAGGACTTCCGGTTTGCTTGCCTCCGGTGAAAGACGGTCCCTCTTTAAGGACCGCCAGCCCCGCCGTCTGTAGAGCCGCTTTGACTTCGAGAAGCGGCTTGAAAACTCCAGAATCTGAAGGATTTGAAGGAGAAGAGTAAGCAAGGCGCAGGTCGAGCCCTTGTGAGCCCCCAGAAGATCGCTACTGGGGAGGAAACAGGCGCGGCTCCCTTTCAACTTGCTGAGACTCCGGACGGCGTGGGACGACTCCGCCTTCCGCAGAGCAAGCCGGCTGCAGCAAACGTTCAAACTGAATGAAATTGACTTCAATAATTAGCAGAAAAAACAACTTGAACCTCTAAATCAAGAAACTGCAAGTATTATTTCTCTTGTGACTTTCTGACTTAAGCAAAAATCTGAGCGAGTGAAAGTGACTTGAAAAAATGGCGCCCGGCTCCAGCGTTAACAAGCTGAGAGTGAGAGTGGTCTTCTAAAGTAATTTCAACAAGTTACAAAGTTGCGCTGCTTGTAACAAGCAGGAACAGGAGAAGAGGGGGAAAAAATTCTTTTTAAAACAAGCCTGAGCTCGCTTCAGTTTAACTCTATCTTCAATTTGACTAAACCTGGGGGACTTTTTTAGAGGACTTTGTGGTGCTGGAAAAGGAAAAAGGATCTCCTTTTTCAGAAAACCTAATCTATGTGGCAGAATGGCTTCTAAGAAACAGGAAGGCAAGGCAGCAGGGGGGGATCCCCCCCACACAAATCTGAACAGCAGTTTCCCTCTGCTCAGCAGAGTCAGAAAAAAGATTTTGATTTTGAAAGTTTAAAAGAATTTATTACTCAGGCTCTGGATGCTAATTTTCAAAAATCTCAACAGGAAATGGATGATAAATTTCAAAAATCTCAACAGGAAATTAAGCAGGAAATTAATGAAATGACAAAGCTGGTGCAAGAGAATTATGGCAAGGTGACTGATAAATTATCGAATGTGGTGTCTGGCCTGTCAGAAATTATTATTAAAGTGGACTCTAAACTGGAAGAATTTAAATCAGAAGTGAATGCCAAAATAAAGGATACTGATTTTAAAATTTCTGATGTGGACAATAAAATGCAGAGAGTTGAAAATGAAATTACGATGATGCAATTCCAGTCTATGGAATTTGCCATAAGAATTAGAGGTATTAAGGAGAATGATCGTCAAGATTTGAGACAGATTTGTGCTGATGCTTTGGCTGTGTTGTTAAAAATTAATTCTGAAGAGATTTTTTATAAAATAGATAAAATTTACAGAGTTAACTCGTGGGTGGCCAGACAAAGACAATTGCCTAGAGATGTGGTGATATATTTTACAGATAGAAGAATGAGAAATGATATTTTGCAAAAATCTTTTCTTTCTTCTGTGCAAGTGGAGGGAGCTCAAATTGGAATCTATAAAGAACTACCGCCTAAGATGTTGAACGATAGAAAAGATTTTGGTTTTTTAGTAAATGATTTAAAAAAATTACAGATTCCATTTCGGTGGGATGCCCCAACTGGTATAATTTTGAAGTACAATGGAGAAAGACATCGATTGAATACTGTTGAAAAGGCGGAACACTTTTACTATACTGTTTTTAAAGAGAGATCACCATCCCCACGTACATCTACTGTGGTGGAGATAAAGGAGAGTGACAAGGAGAAGCAATCTCAGCAAAAGATGGAAGAGCAGCTTAAGCAGGTTGAATCAGAGCCAGTGGAATTGCAGGGTGCTACAGGAGGTTTTCTGGAGGAGCCTCTGTTAGAATCTTCTCCAATTTTGACTACAAGAGATGTGGCTTTGGACCTAGATCAAATGGCTGAAGCCAAAGACCAGCGCATAACTCGTGCAATCTCTAAACAACTCAAAGAAAAGCAACTACAGGAAAGAGCTAAGGCACAACAATATAAAAAAGGAGTCAAGAGTACCACACAAGAAAGTGAAGCCACGGGGGGAGCAAAACCAAAGATTTCGGAGGATATCCGGCAATCTTGCTCGTTGCTTCAAAAAGGTATATATGACGGTTAAGTTTTTATCTTGGAATGTGAATGGACTGAATTCACCACAGAAAAGGAAGAAGATATTTACATATCTGAGACAATTTAATAATGATATAATTTGTTTACAAGAAACTCATGTCAGAACACAAGATCAAAAATACTTGATAAATTCAAAATTAGGAATACATTTCATAGCTTCAAATTTGGAAAAAAAGAATGATGTGGTTATTTACATAAATAAAAGACTGTCAGCTAAAATTATAGAAGCAGATGAAGATGGCAGGTTTATAGCAATTGAACTGCACACTGTATATGGCCAAATTCTTGTGATTGGAATTTATGCTCCTAATCAACAACAGGATCATTTTTATAAAATTTTGCACACCAAAATATTGCAATGGGATTACAGATCTATTTTAATCATGGGAGATTGGAATGGAGTAATTGATTCCAAATTAGATAAAAAGAGTCTGGCGAAGTCAAGGATCAGACTACCACAAACCTTTTTTGATATGAAAGAAGATTTGGAATTAAAAGACATTTGGAGAATACATAATCCAAAAGACTTGGACTATACTTTTTTCTCTGATAGACATAGATCTTTTTCTAGGATTGATTTTATTTTATCATCAAATGATTTACTTGTTAAAACAAAAAGAACTAAGATTTTTCCAAGAACTCTATCTGACCATAGTCCAGTATGGATAGAAATTGAGACTGGAAAGACTGAGAGAAGATCATGGAGATTAAATGAAAATCTGTTTAGATATGAAAAAAAAATATAATAGAACTTAAAAGACAGATTAAAGAATTTTTTGAAATAAACTTGAATAAGGGTACCCCAATTGAAATTGTGTGGGATGCGAGTAAAGCGTATATGAGAGGGGTACTCATTCATATGAATTCTAAACATAAATTGAATCGACAAAAAAAAAGATCCGAACTGGAACTAGAAATAAAGAATAAAGAACAGTTACTTATTAAAAATCCAACAGATGAAAGAATACGTGGTGCTATAAAACTTTTGAAAGATCAATTCCAAATGCTTATGGCGGAACAAGCTGCAACAAATTTACAGTATGCGAAGCATAATACATTTTGTAATGCCAATAAACCGGGCAGATGGTTGGCCTATACATTAAGGAAGAAGCAGAGTATGCGGACTATTGATAGTATCGATATTGGAGGGAAAGAAATTTTTCAACAAAAATTAATTAAAGAAGTCTTTGTAGATTATTACACCAAATTATATGCTAAAGATGATATGCAGAATGGACTTATAGAAAAATATTTAGAAAATAAAAGAGTTACAAAAATTACTAATCAACAAAAGGAAAGAATGAATCATCCTATAGCAGTTGAGGAGATAATTGCAGCAATTAAACAATTGAAAACAGCTAAAGCTCCTGGAACGGATGGCTTGACAGCAGTGTATTATAAAACTTTGCAAGCAGAAATGGTGGAACAACTCAGAGACTTATTTTGTAATATACAACAAGGGGGTAAAATACCCCCATCATGGAAAACAGCTTATATTTCTTTGATACCAAAAGAGCAAGTAGGTCCTAAAAAACCAGAGAAATATAGACCAATATCTCTTCTGAATAATGATTATAAAATTTATGCAAAAGTACTAGCCAACAGGTTGATGCCAGTAATTCAAGAGGTGATTCATGATGATCAAGCGGGATTTATAGAGGGCAGACATATGAAGGACAATGTAAGGCAAGTTATAGATTTATTGGAATATCTTGAGAAAAATAAACAGATCCCTGCAGTGCTGGTTTTCTTGGATGCGGAGAAGGCCTTTGATAGAGTGGACTGGAATTTTCTATTAAAGACTTTAAAAGAGATGGACTTTGGGGATCAATTTATACAGGCAGTTTCAGCAATTTATCAAGAGCAAAAGGCACAGATTATTATTAATGGAAGTTTGACAACAGATTTTAATATTGAAAAAGGAACAAGACAAGGTTGTCCGTTATCCCCATTGTTGTTTATTTTAACACTAGAAGTCTTGTTGAATACAATACGGGACTCTAATAACTTGAAAGGTATAGTGATAAGGCAAGAGGACTACAGAATAAGGGCATTTGCAGATGATCTGGTTGTTACCCTAACACAGCCGATGGAATCAGTAATCCAGATGAAAGACATTATAAAAGACTATGGTATGGTATCAGGATTTAGATTGAACCAGAAAAAAACTAAGATGATAGTTAAAAATATGACACAAGATCGAAAACACGAACTTGAAAGGAGGGCAGGTTTTGAGATTGTACCAAAGGTTAAATATCTAGGAGTTCAGGTTGCAGAATCAAATATGAAACTGATTCAAAATAATTATGAGGTGTTGTGGCGAGATGTACAGAAAGATATGGAGACTTGGAAAAAACTGCAGCTGTCTTTACTTGGAAGAATAGCAGCAGTTAAGATGAACATTTTGCCAAGATTTCTTTTTTTGTTTCAAATGATTCCGGTGCTTAAAAGTGATAAACAACTGAGAGAATGGCAAAGAGGACTGAATAAGTTTGTTTGGAATGAGAAAAAGCCGAGAGTTAAACTGAAAATTATGCAAGATGTTCCAGAAAGGGGAGGTCTTAAACTTCCAAACCTACAGTTATATTATGAAGCAGCAGCTTTGACTCAAGCAAGCAATTGGTTTGGAAGGAAAAAGACTGGAATATTGAATATAGAAAGTTTTGATCTGGAATTTGGATGGCATGCTTACTTATTTTATGAAAACAAAGTGGATAAAGTATTTAAAAGCCATATACTTAGAGACTCTTTGATGAGAGTTTGGAAGAAGCACCAACTCAAATGGGATTACAAAATACCGCTATGGCTGGATCTTGGTCATATTATGTGGAATACAAATATAATGTCACTCGGGGGGTTTTTATATAAAGAGGTTCTTTTTACAGATGCGGGCAGATGGCAACTGAAGACATTAGAAACACTGTTGGACGAAGGGATTAATTTAACTTGGTTACAGTATAATCAACTTCAATCGAGATGGAAAAAGGACCAAAAAATTGGTATTATGTTGCATGAGGAAGAATTGGTTAGACATATAAAAGAGAAAGGTCCAATGCATATTAAAAGGCTTTACAATGTTTTGTTAGAAAGGGATTCAGAAACTGAATTGGTTAAAGATTGTATGATTAAGTGGGCACAAAATTTTGCAGAACCAGTGATGTTGGAAACATGGGAAAAAATTTGGGTTCAGAATGTTAAATTCACACAGTCGCAGAATTTGAGGGAAAATTTTTATAAAATGTTTTACAGATGGCATTTAGATCACAAGAAATTGTCGTGTATGTACCCTAATGTTCAGCCAAAATGTTGGAGATGTGATTGTTTAGATGCTACATATTATCATGTTTGGTGGACTTGTAAGAAAGTTAAGGCTTTCTGGATAAAAATCTGGTGGGTCATGCAGAATGTTTTGAAGAAAAAAATTCAATTTTCTCCACAATTGTTTCTACTGGGGATAGTTAAGGGTTTTACATTGGATGAAACAAAGCTGATATTGTATATGATAACAGCAGTGAGATTACTGATAGGTAAATACTGGAAAAATGAAGCTTTGCCCACTATCGAGGAATGGACTTTGAAGATGGCCAGCTTTGCAGAGATGGCGAAGCTTTCAGCATATCTAAAAGATCACTCACAAGAGACTTATGAATGGGAATGGAAAAAATGGATAGATTATGTGCAGAACAAATATCAAACTAAGAAGTATCAAATAGCTTTTCACTGATAGTATTATATTTAGACAGATATATTTGAATTTTGTGAAGATGAAAAATTATATGGGGGATGGAGGGGTTCAAGTTTTATATAAAGGGGATTTTGATGGGAGTATATTCTGTGGAAGTCGGGGGGGAGGCGCGGGTTAGGGGGGGTTAGGGAGGGTTAGGTTGGGGAGTTTGGGGTGGGTTGGGGGGGAAAATGGGGTGAAAATGTAACTGTAAAACTTTTGCAATAAAAAAAAAAAAGTCCAGCCTCAGGAGAGAATGGTCTGACCATGATAGGGGTTCAGTAACTATATCCCCTATATCCAGACCACTCCGCCACTGACCAGAGATAAAAACCAAGTCCAGAGTGTGTCCTCCCACGTGAGTGGGGCCATGAATTAATTGTGTCAGGTCCATGGCTGTCATGGAAGCCATAAACTCCTGAGCCATCCCAGACACCTCACCGGCAGACGGCAGGTTGAAATCCCCCATGACCAAATGTCTGGGGGTATCAACCGCCACCCCGGCAATAACGTTGAGAAGCTCGGGCAGGGCCGCTGTCACGTGGCAGGGAGCCAGGTACGCAATCAGCAGGCCCACCTGCATCCCATGGCCCCACTTCACCAGGAGAGACTCACATCCAGCTATCTGAGGTACAGTGGCCTCCCTGGGATCAAGACCTTCCTTTATAACGACCGCCACCCCCCAACCCCTGCCCTGGTCCCTTGGCTGATGGAATGCGCGGAAACCTGGTGGGCACATCTCTACGAGGGGGACCCCCCCTCTTGGCCCAGCCAGGTTTCTGTAATACCTGCCAGGTCCGCACCCCCCTCCTGTATTAGCTCACAGATGAGGGGGGCCTTATTAACCACGGACCTGGCATTGCATAGCATCAGTCTAAGGCCTGGGCTCTGAAACTCTGGACAGCCGGGGAGACGAGAAGAGTCATGGGGGCCGAGGCATGCCACCGCTTGGAGATAGCGGGTGCGTGTCCCCACCACCTGATGTGGCCCCCTACTCCCGCCATATCTGCCCCTCCCAACCACGGTCCTGATGGAATCGCCCTCCACCCTATCAGCACTGAGCTCCTCCACACCCCGCTCCCCGCCTTTCGTTCCATGCCCCTGTAACGAGCCTGACCTATGCCCCTCCCTCCCCACCCCCCGCCCTAAACCCCTTAAAAGATTACAAAAAGACAATTTTAAAAAACCCCACAACCCCCTCTTTGCGGCATGCCACCTCTCGGGATTCCAAAGCCCGTCATCGAGGTAGGCCCTCGATAGAGTGGAGGGCCAAGCCTGCGAGAGGGGGGAGTCTCGCAGACCAAGAAGCTCCGCTGCGGAATACATCTTGACCACAGAGGATGGGAGCAACCATATCCTAGGGGTCCATATAGAAGGTCCAGGGGAGAGACATGGAATGGGAGTCTCAAAAGCATTTTCAACAAGACCAGGTCCACTGTCCCCTCACAACAGAAGACGAAGTCAGGTTCCAGGTCGACCTGGATAAATGGTTTGCCATATTTCTCCCCTGAGTACCCAGCCACAGGAGACAGCTCACAGGGTGCCACCACAGAAGGGGCCTGCGCGCAGAGAGAGAGAAAGGCTCCACAGCCAGCTCCCAGGCTGTCAAAGATGCACAAGACTGAGGCAGTTGCGCCCACGCCGCCTCAACCGGCACCACGGCCTTCCAAGGCCAATGCGGGCAAGAAACCCGAGCCTCAGCAGGCACCTAAGGCAGGTAAGCCCAAAGAAGGGCCTAAGGTGCCAGCACCGCCCAAGGCAACCAGAGCCAAGGGGGTGTCAGTGGGAAAGCCACTCCATACTAAATGTGCCCACCTCTTACATCGGAGGTTAGGCCATGCGAGCTTCCCAGTGGTTAAAAAGATGGGGGAATTCGCTGAGGGGATTCATCTCCAGGATTGTGAGGTATTTCTGGACTGTGCCATCTGTAAGAGGGCAAATAGGAAGGCAGCCCCAATACCTAAGGTGTCACTGCGTAAAACTCAATACCCATATCAATTAATACATGTTGATTTGGTTGGGCCATTTACACCGTCCCTAGGAAAGAGGCAATATTTCCTCACTGCCGTTGATGATTTCTCGAGGTACGGCCATGTGTATACCCTCACAGAAAAGTCTGAAGCCTTTGATGCCATAAAGTCACTGTACAACTACGTGGAAACTCAGTACAAGACCAAGATCGCACAGCTGCAGAGCGACCGGGGGGCTGAGTTCATGTCCCGAAAGTTCCAGGACTGGATAAGGCACAAGGGCATACACCATTTTCGTACAGCACCTTTTTCTCCTGCGCAGAACAGTGTGTCAGAAAAACGTAACGGCATTCTGCAGACCATGGTGCGCAGCCTGATTGTGGATGCTGGGGTTGCGGAATCGTACTGGGCAGAGGCGGTACACTATGCCAACTACACCCTGAACCGCACCTGGAGCAGCGTTGTGAACCAGACCCCATATTTTCTGGTCCACGGTAGGAAGCCAAATTTGGGACACTTGCGTGTGTTTGGCTCCTAGGCTTGGGTGCACATCCCCAAGAAGCTGCGGAAGAAGGGGAGATCCGTCTCCCAGAGACTGAGGTTCTTGGGCTATGCCCCTGGCTCCAAGGCCTACCGATTCCTGGGAGAAGGAGGCAGGACTGTGACCTCCCAATCTGCCTCCTTCGAAGAGGACTCCAATTGGACCCAGATCCACTTAAATGATCTGGGTCCATACATTAACCGGCCCAGCAAAGCTGTACCAACCATGACACCGCCTGAGACAACCACAGACCCTGCCACCGACAAGAGTGAGGAACAGGACGAAGAGGTCAGCCTACCTGGTCCAGATGAGGAGGATGAGCCGTCCAGTCCTGAGGGGAAAGACACGTCATCTTCACCTGACTCTTTGCCTCCAGCGACACTCCAGAGGCCCATGATGCCCAACACCTGGGACCGAGGGCCTCCACATCCCGGTCGTGAACAGCCAGTTGGCGAAGAACCCGCAGAGGAAAAGGGTGGTGAGTGGCAGGAGGTCAGAAGGTCAAAGCAGTCCACCAAGGGGGTCCCACCTAAGAGAATTGACATTGGGCACGTCGCATCCGTCAACAGCGTCGTGGTCACCCCAAAGACTTTCTATGACATCCAGGAGCTGCCCATCGAAGAACAGGAGAAGTGGCAGCTCGCAATGGAACAGGAGATGGAGAGCCTGAGAAAACTCAAGGTCTTCACCCCCGGGCAGCCACCCAAGGAGAAGAAGGTCATTGGCACAAGGTGGGTTTTCAAGGCCAAACCACTTGCCAATGGCCACTATTTGTACAAGGCCCGCTTGGTAGCACAGGGGTTCACCCAATGCTACATGGAGGACTACATAGAGACCTACTCTCCAACTGTCTGGGCAGAAAGCGTCAAGGCCCCCCTCGTAACTGCAGCCACTCTGGGGAAGGAAGTCTACCAATTCGACATCCAGATGGCCTACCTCCACGCCAACTTGGACCGGCAGATCTACGTGAGGGCCCCTCCTGGTTACCAGCAGGAGGGGGGAAACACATGGCTACTCCAAAAGGGATTATATGGCCTCAAGCAGTCGGGGAAACTCTGGTACAACTGCCTCAAAAAGGGTTTAGAGCGAATTGGCTTCAGGGCATCTCATGCAGATGAGTGCGTTTTTACACGTGACACCAAAGGTGATACAGAACGGGTGTTGGTTTACGTGGATGACCTCCTATACGTAGGGCCTGGCAAGGAAAGGTGTGATGAATTTGCCAAGGCCCTGGGGGAAAAGTTTACCCTGAAGTCCTTGGGGCGTGTTGACAGGTACCTGGGTGTACATATCTTGGCCACTAAAATGGGATTTGCATTATCCCAGAAAGAAAAAAATGAAGAATTGTTGGCCAAATGTAAAATGGCGGAGTGTAACCCAACGCGTAGCCCCATGCAAAGTGATTACTACGGCCACGATCACAAAGACAGCCCTGACTTCACAGACAACAAATTATATAGATCTGTGATTGGCTCCTTGCTATACATTAGCAATTGGAGCAGGCCTGACATAGCTTTAGCCGTGAATCTATTGTCCAGGCACGTGGAAAACCCAAAGGAATTCCACTGGAATGCTGTCAAGAGGGTACTCAGGTACCTCAGGGACATGGCCGATGCCCTCCTTATGCTGGAGCCAGAGAAGGGGAAGCCAGCCCAGCTGTCCACTTACTCGGATGCAGATTGGGCTGGTGACACCAAGAGTAGACGGAGCACCTCTGGTTTCCTCATACTGCTAAATGGCTGTCCTATCCATTGGCATGTTAGGCAGCAAAAAATTGTTTCTTGCTCCACAGCCGAGGCAGAATATGCCAGCCTATCGGACACTGCAAATGACTTGATTTGGTTCAATGCTCTGGTAACGAGCATTTGGGCACCTCCTACTCTGCCCATCCAAATTCAGGAAGATAACACGGCCACGATTGGGATCGCAGGGGCATACACGGTGGGCTCTAGGTCCTGCCACATAGACATCCACTACAAGAATGTCAGGCAGCTTGCCAGAATTGGGTTTGTACACATCAAACATTGTAACACAACCGACCAGTTAGCTGACCTGTTTACAAAACCTGTGCCCATTGACCTACACAACTTTCTGTGTAAGCGTTTGTGTTTGGTCCTGTAAACGATGCATCTGTATGTCTATGACACCTGCTCGCCCTCTCAGACATATTCACTGTCACCTGTCATTGGCTGGCAAGAAGGGGAATTGTTAGGTGTTTTGTGCCAGCCATGGCAGTCTCTTCAAAGGCCACCAGATGGGGGCAAAGAGGCACCTTTGATCCCACTGGTGGGTCAAGGGGCTCCAGCCCCTGCAGCCCCATTGGGGAAAGTTAATGGCCCTCCGGCCCCCTCACACACCTTGTAAGGGAGGGGCCAGGGGCCCCTATAAGAACCCCTGCAAGGGGGCTGCTCCCCCCTTTTTTGCCCTTTTTTGCTTTTTCCTTTTGCCCTTTTGCCCTGCTCTTGTTCTAGTCTCCTATGGGACTGACCCATGGGCTCAATCCAGGCATGGATTCCTCCATGCCTGGGAACCTATTTTACTCTACTTTTACTTCTAAATAAAGACTTAATTTGATTGCATCCTTGCGTGCTGACCTTTTCTTGGAAGCGCCCTCAATGAACCATCGCTCTTCGTGAGATCCCTCACATTGCGCACAGTCACTCATGCCCTTGTCACCTCCCGACTGGACTACTGTAATGCTCTCTACATGGGGCTCCCCTTGAAAAGCACCCGGAGGCTCCAACTGGTCCAGAATGCGGCCGCGCGGGTGGTTATGGGCGCAACTCGTTGCGCCCACGGGACACCCCTCCTGCGCGAGCTGCACTGGCTCCCAGTGGTCTTCCGGGTGCGATTCAAGGTGTTGGTTACCACCTTTAAAGAGCTCCATGGCATTGGACCTGGGTACCTTTGAGACCGTCTTCTGCCACCAGTAGCCTCCCACTGGCCAGTCCGCTCCCACAGAGAGGGTCTCCTCAGGGTGCCATCGGCTAAATTATGTTGGCTGGCGACACCCAGGGGGAGGGCCTTCTCTGTGGGAGCCCCTGCCCTTTGGAATGAACTGCCCCCAGAAATGTGTAAGATCTCCGACCTCCGTGTATTTCGCTGTGCCCTCAAAACCTTGTTGTTCCGCCAGGCCGGGCTATCAATGTAAAGATTTTAATTGGTTTTAAATGTGGGATTTTAAATTTGGGGGTTTTATAATTGAGCCAATTATTTAATAATTTTAATTATTTTTAAATTTTGTCTGTCTTTGTGCTTTTAATCAGGCTGTACACCGCCCTGAGTCCTTCGGGAGAAGGGCGGTATAGAAATAAAATATTATTATTATTATTATTATTATTATTATTATTATTATTATTATTATTATCTTTATGGTAGCTATCCTACCTAGCAGTGATAGTTGTAGTTTCCCCCACCGTTCCAAATCTTGCTTAATTTTCCCTAATAATGGTACATAATTATCTTCTTTTAGGGCGGAACACCTCGCCGTTATCCAGATTCCTAGATATTTTATCTTTTTGACTATTTGCAGGCCCAAAGTTTCTTCTAATATTCTCTTTTGCCCTTCTGATATATTTTTGGTTAACATTTTGGTTTTGGTTTTATTCAATTTAAATCCGGATAGCTTTCCATAATCATCCAATTCTTCCAAGACTTTTTGTCCCATTTCTAACGGTTCTTCCATAATTAATGCAACGTCATCAGCTAATGCCTGAATTTTAAATGTTTCACTCCTAATTTTCAGTCCTCTTATCTCATTGTTATGTCTAATTCTTCTTAGGAGAACCTCTAAAGCCAATATAAATAAAAGTGGTGACAGCGGGCAGCCTTGTCTCACTCCCTTACTAATTTGAAAGGTTTTTGTCATGTCACCATTTAATAAAATGTTTGCTCTTTGCTTATCATATATTGTTGTGATCGCTTTCTCAAAGTTTTCTCCAAAATTCATCGCTTTAATTTGCTGGATCATGAATTCCCAATTTAAATTATCGAACGCCTTCTGGGCATCTAGGAAGACTAGTGCCATTTGTTTCTCCGAATGTGTTTCATAGTATTCTAAGGCGTCTATCACTACTCTCAGGTTGTTCCTAACCTGCCTTCCCAGGAGAAATCCATTTTGGTAAGTGTGTATCCAATTGTTCAATATTATCTTCATCCTTCCTGCGATTACACTCATAAATA
>JAKOOJ010000019.1:16391749-16399249 GCA_022577455.1 Arizona elegans | reverse complement strand
ATCTATCTATCTATCTATCTATCTATCTATCTATCTATCTATCTATCTATCTATTATCTATCTATCTCTCCATCCATCCATGCAGACATCCAGACATCCATGCAGATATTTATCTATCTATCTATCTATCTATCTATCTATCTATCTATCTATCTATCCATCCATCCAGACATTTATCTATCTATCTATCTATCTATCTATCTATCTATCTATCTATCTATCTATCTATCTTTCTATCTATCTATCTTTCTATCTATCTATCCATCGATCCCGACATCCTGACATCTATCTATCTATCTATCTATCTATCAATCTATCTATCTATTTATCTATCCATCCATCCAGACATCTATCTATCTATCTATCTATCTATCTATCTATCTATCTATCGATCGATCGATCGATCGATCTATCTATCCATCTATCCATCTATCTATCTATCCAGACATCCAGACATTTATCTATCTATCTATCTATCTATCTATCTATCTATCTATCTATCTATCTATCTATCTATCTATCTATCTATCTATCTCTCCATCCAGACATGCAGACATCCAGATATCCATCCAGATATTTATCTATCTATCTATCTATCTATCTATCTATCTATCTATCTATCTATCTATCTATCTATCCATCTATCCAGACATCCAGACATTTATGTATCTATCTATCTATCTATCTATCTATCTATCTATCTATCTATCTATCTATCTATCTATCTATCCATCCATCTATCCATCTATCTATCTATCAAGACATCCAGACATTTATGTATGGATCTATCTATCTATCTATCTATCTATCTATCTATCTATCTATCTATCTATCTATCAATCTATCTATCTATTTATCTATCCATCCATCCAGACATCTATCTATCTATCTATCTATCTATCTATCTATCGATCGATCGATCGATCGATCGATCGATCTATCCATCTATCCATCTATCTATCTATCCAGACATCCAGACATTTATCTATCTATCTATCTATCTATCTATCTATCTATCTATCTATCTATCTATCTATCTATCTATCTATCTATCCAGACATCTATCTATCTATCTATCTATCTATCTATCTATCTATCTATCTATCTATCTATCCAGACATTTATCTATCTATCTATCTATCTATCTATCTATCTATCTACCTATCTATCTATCTATCTATCTATCTATCTATCTATCTATCATCTATCTATCTATCAAGACATCCAGACATTTATGTATCTATCTATCTATCTATCTATCTATCTATCTATCTATCTATCTTTCTATCTATCTATCTATCTATCCATCGATCCCGACAACCTGACATCTATCTATCTATCTATCTATCTATCTATCTATCTATCTATCTATCTATCTATCTATCTATCTATCTATCTATCCAGACATTTATCTATCTATCTATCTATCTATCTATCTATCTATCTATCTATCTATCTATCCAGACATTTATCTATCTATCTATCTATCTATCTATCTATCTACCTATCTATCTATCTATCTATCTATCTATCTATCTATCTATCATCTATCTATCTATCAAGACATCCAGACATTTATGTATGGATCTATCTATCTATCTATCTATCTATCTATCTATCTATCTATCTATCATCTATCTATCTTTCTATCTATCTATCCATCGATCCCGACATCCAGACATCTATCTATCTATCTATCTATCTATCTATCTATCATCTATCTATCTATCTCTCCATCCAGACATGCAGACATCCAGACATCCATCCAGATATCTATCTATCTATCTATCTATCTATCTATCTATCTATCTATCTATCTATCTATCTATTATCTATCTATCTCTCCATCCATCCATGCAGACATCCAGACATCCATGCAGATATTTATCTATCTATCTATCTATCTATCTATCTATCTATCTATCTATCTATCCATCCATCCAGACATTTATCTATCTATCTATCTATCTATCTATCTATCTATCTATCTATCTATCTATCTATCTTTCTATCTATCTATCTTTCTATCTATCTATCCATCGATCCCGACATCCTGACATCTATCTATCTATCTATCTATCTATCAATCTATCTATCTATTTATCTATCCATCCATCCAGACATCTATCTATCTATCTATCTATCTATCTATCTATCTATCTATCGATCGATCGATCGATCGATCTATCTATCCATCTATCCATCTATCTATCTATCCAGACATCCAGACATTTATCTATCTATCTATCTATCTATCTATCTATCTATCTATCTATCTATCTATCTATCTATCTATCTATCTCTCCATCCAGACATGCAGACATCCAGATATCCATCCAGATATTTATCTATCTATCTATCTATCTATCTATCTATCTATCTATCTATCTATCTATCTATCTATCCATCTATCCAGACATCCAGACATTTATGTATCTATCTATCTATCTATCTATCTATCTATCTATCTATCTATCTATCTATCTATCTATCCATCCATCTATCCATCTATCTATCTATCAAGACATCCAGACATTTATGTATGGATCTATCTATCTATCTATCTATCTATCTATCTATCTATCTATCTATCTATCATCTATCTATCTTTCTATCTATCTATCCATCGATCCCGACATCCAGACATCTATCTATCTATCTATCTATCTATCATCTATCTATCTATCTCTCCATCCAGACATGCAGACATCCAGACATCCATCCAGATATCTATCTATCTATCTATCTATCTATCTATCTATCTATCTATCTATTATCTATCTATCTCTCCATCCATCCATGCAGCCATCCAGACATCCATGCAGATATTTATCTATCTATCTATCTATCTATCTATCTATCTATCTATCTATCTATCTATCTATCTATCTATCCATCCATCCAGACATTTATCTATCTATCTATCTATCTATCTATCTATCTATCTATCTATCTATCTATCTATCTATCTATCTATCTATCCAGACATTTATCTATCTATCTATCTATCTATCTATCTATCTATCTATCTATCTATCTATCTATCCAGACATTTATCTATCTATCTATCTATCTATCTATCTATCTACCTATCTATCTATCTATCTATCTATCTATCTATCCATCCATCTATCCATCTATCTATCTATCAAGACATCCAGACATTTATGTATGGATCTATCTATCTATCTATCTATCTATCTATCTATCTATCTATCTATCTATCTATCATCTATCTATCTTTCTATCTATCTATACATCGATCCCGACATCCAGACATCTATCTATCTATCTATCTATCTATCTATCTATCATCTATCTATCTATCTCTCCATCCAGACATGCAGACATCCAGACATCCATCCAGATATCTATCTATCTATCTATCTATCTATCTATCTATCTATCTATCTATTATCTATCTATCTCTCCATCCATCCATGCAGACATCCAGATATCCATGCAGATATTTATCTATCTATCTATCTATCTATCTATCTATCTATCTATCTATCTATCTATCTATCTATCTATCTATCTATCCATCCATCCAGACATTTATCTATCTATCTATCTATCTATCTATCTATCTATCTATCTTTCTATCTATCTATCTTTCTATCTATCTATCCATCGATCCCGACATCCTGACATCTATCTATATATCTATCTATCTATCTATCAATCTATCTATCTATTTATCTATCCATCCATCCAGACATCTATCTATCTATCTATCTATCTATCTATCTATCTATCTATCGATCGATCGATCGATCGATCGATCGATCGATCTATCCATCTATCCATCTATCTATCTATCCAGACATCCAGACATTTATCTATCTATCTATCTATCTATCTATCTATCTATCTATCTATCTATCTATCTATCTATCTATCTATCCAGACATTTATCTATCTATCTATCTATCTATCTATCTATCTATCTATCTATCTATCTATCTATCTATCTATCTATCTATCTATCTATCCAGACATTTATCTATCTATCTATCTATCTATCTATCTATCTATCTATCTATCTATCTACCTATCTATCTATCTATCTATCTATCTATCTATCTATCTATCTATCATCTATCTATCTATCCAGACATCCAGACATTTATGTATCTATCTATCTATCTATCTATCTATCTATCTATCTATCTATCTATCTATCTATCTATCTATCCATCGATCCCGACAACCTGACATCTATCTATCTATCTATCTATCTATCTATCTATCTATCTATCTATCTATCTATCTATCTATCTATCCAGACATTTATCTATCTATCTATCTATCTATCTATCTATCTATCTATCTATCTATCTATCCAGACATTTATCTATCTATCTATCTATCTATCTATCTATCTATCTACCTATCTATCTATCTATCTATCTATCTATCTATCTATCTATCATCTATCTATCTATCAAGACATCCAGACATTTATGTATGGATCTATCTATCTATCTATCTATCTATCTATCTATCTATCTATCTATCATCTATCTATCTATCAAGACATCCAGACATTTATGTATGGATCTATCTATCTATCTATCTATCTATCTATCTATCTATCTATCATCTATCTATCTTTCTATCTATCTATCCATCGATCCCGACATCCAGACATCTATCTATCTATCTATCTATCTATCTATCTATCATCTATCTATCTATCTCTCCATCCAGACATGCAGACATCCAGACATCCATCCAGATATCTATCTATCTATCTATCTATCTATCTATCTATCTATCTATCTATCTATCTATTATCTATCTATCTCTCCATCCATCCATGCAGACATCCAGACATCCATGCAGATATTTATCTATCTATCTATCTATCTATCTATCTATCTATCTATCTATCTATCTATCCATCCATCCAGACATTTATCTATCTATCTATCTATCTATCTATCTATCTATCTATCTATCTATCTATCTATCTTTCTATCTATCTATCTTTCTATCTATCTATCCATCGATCCCGACATCCTGACATCTATCTATCTATCTATCTATCTATCAATCTATCTATCTATTTATCTATCCATCCATCCAGACATCTATCTATCTATCTATCTATCTATCTATCTATCTATCTATCGATCGATCGATCGATCGATCTATCTATCCATCTATCCATCTATCTATCTATCCAGACATCCAGACATTTATCTATCTATCTATCTATCTATCTATCTATCTATCTATCTATCTATCTATCTATCTATCTATCTATCTATCTATCTATCTCTCCATCCAGACATGCAGACATCCAGATATCCATCCAGATATTTATCTATCTATCTATCTATCTATCTATCTATCTATCTATCTATCTATCTATCTATCTATCTATCCATCTATCCAGACATCCAGACATTTATGTATCTATCTATCTATCTATCTATCTATCTATCTATCTATCTATCTATCTATCTATCTATCTATCTATCCATCCATCTATCCATCTATCTATCTATCAAGACATCCAGACATTTATGTATGGATCTATCTATCTATCTATCTATCTATCTATCTATCTATCTATCTATCTATCATCTATCTATCTTTCTATCTATCTATCCATCGATCCCGACATCCAGACATCTATCTATCTATCTATCTATCTATCATCTATCTATCTATCTCTCCATCCAGACATGCAGACATCCAGACATCCATCCAGATATCTATCTATCTATCTATCTATCTATCTATCTATCTATCTATCTATTATCTATCTATCTCTCCATCCATCCATGCAGCCATCCAGACATCCATGCAGATATTTATCTATCTATCTATCTATCTATCTATCTATCTATCTATCTATCTATCTATCTATCTATCTATCCATCCATCCAGACATTTATCTATCTATCTATCTATCTATCTATCTATCTATCTATCTATCTATCTATCTATCTATCTATCTATCTATCCAGACATTTATCTATCTATCTATCTATCTATCTATCTATCTATCTATCTATCTATCTATCTATCCAGACATTTATCTATCTATCTATCTATCTATCTATCTATCTACCTATCTATCTATCTATCTATCTATCTATCTATCCATCCATCTATCCATCTATCTATCTATCAAGACATCCAGACATTTATGTATGGATCTATCTATCTATCTATCTATCTATCTATCTATCTATCTATCTATCTATCTATCATCTATCTATCTTTCTATCTATCTATACATCGATCCCGACATCCAGACATCTATCTATCTATCTATCTATCTATCTATCTATCATCTATCTATCTATCTCTCCATCCAGACATGCAGACATCCAGACATCCATCCAGATATCTATCTATCTATCTATCTATCTATCTATCTATCTATCTATCTATTATCTATCTATCTCTCCATCCATCCATGCAGACATCCAGATATCCATGCAGATATTTATCTATCTATCTATCTATCTATCTATCTATCTATCTATCTATCTATCTATCTATCTATCTATCTATCCATCCATCCAGACATTTATCTATCTATCTATCTATCTATCTATCTATCTATCTATCTTTCTATCTATCTATCTTTCTATCTATCTATCCATCGATCCCGACATCCTGACATCTATCTATATATCTATCTATCTATCTATCAATCTATCTATCTATTTATCTATCCATCCATCCAGACATCTATCTATCTATCTATCTATCTATCTATCTATCGATCGATCGATCGATCGATCGATCGATCGATCTATCCATCTATCCATCTATCTATCTATCCAGACATCCAGACATTTATCTATCTATCTATCTATCTATCTATCTATCTATCTATCTATCTATCTATCTATCTATCTATCTATCCAGACATTTATCTATCTATCTATCTATCTATCTATCTATCTATCTATCTATCTATCTATCTATCTATCTATCCAGACATTTATCTATCTATCTATCTATCTATCTATCTATCTATCTATCTATCTACCTATCTATCTATCTATCTATCTATCTATCTATCTATCTATCATCTATCTATCTATCCAGACATCCAGACATTTATGTATCTATCTATCTATCTATCTATCTATCTATCTATCTATCTATCTATCTATCTATCTATCTATCTATCCATCGATCCCGACAACCTGACATCTATCTATCTATCTATCTATCTATCTATCTATCTATCTATCTATCTATCTATCTATCTATCCAGACATTTATCTATCTATCTATCTATCTATCTATCTATCTATCTATCTATCTATCTATCCAGACATTTATCTATCTATCTATCTATCTATCTATCTATCTATCTACCTATCTATCTATCTATCTATCTATCTATCTATCTATCTATCATCTATCTATCTATCAAGACATCCAGACATTTATGTATGGATCTATCTATCTATCTATCTATCTATCTATCTATCTATCTATCTATCATCTATCTATCTTTCTATC
>JAKOOJ010000019.1:15919249-15921749 GCA_022577455.1 Arizona elegans | reverse complement strand
CTATCTATCTATCTATCTATCATCTATCTATCTATCTATCCCTCCATCCAGACATGCAGACATCCAGACATCCATCCAGATATTTATCTATCTATCTATCTATCTATCTATCTATCTATCTATCTATCCATCCATCCAGACATCTATCTATCTATCTATCTATCTATCTATCTATCTATCTATCTATCTATCTATCATCTATCTATCTATCTCTCCATCCAGACATGCAGACATCCAGACATCCATCCAGATATTTATCTGTCTATCTATCTATCTATCTATCTATCTATCTATCGATCGATCGATCTATCGATCTATCTATCTGTTTATCGATCTATCCATCTATCTATCTATTTATCTATCTATCTATCATCTATCTATCTATCCATCCAGACATCTATCTATCTATCTATCTATCTATCTATCTATCTATCTATCATCTATCTATCTATCTATCTCTCCATCCATCCAGACATCCTGACATCTATCTATCTATCTATCTATCTATCTATCTATCTATCTATCTATCTATCTATCCAGACATATATGTATCTATCTATCTATCTATCTATCTATCTATCTATCTATCTATCTATCTTTCTATCTATCTATCCATCGATCCCGACATCCTGTCATCTATCTATCTATCTATCATCTATCTATCTATCTATCTATCTATCTATCTATCTATCCATCCATCCAGACATCTATCTATCTATCTATCTATCTATCTATCTATCTATCTATCATCTATCTATCTATCTATCCCTCCATCCAGACATGCAGACATGCAGACATCCATCCAGATATTTATCTATCTATCTATCTATCTATCTATCTATCTATCTATCTATCTATCCATCCATCCATCCAGACATCTATCTATCTATCTATCTATCTATCTATCTATCTATCTATCTATCTATCTATCATCTATCTATCTATCTATCTCTCCATCCAGACATGCAGACATCCAGACATCCATCCAGATATTTATCTATCTATCTATCTATCTATCTATCTATCTATCTATCTATCTATCTATCGATCGATCTATCTATCGATCTATCTATCTATCGATCTATCCATCTATCTATCTATCCAGACATCCAGACATTTATGTATGTATGTATGTATGTATGTATGTATGTATCTATCTATCTATCTATCTATCTATCTATCTATCTATCTATCAATTTTTCTATCTATCCATCGATCCCGACATCCTGACATCTATCTATCTATCTATCTATCTATCTATCTATCCATCCATCCAGACATCAATCTATCTATCTATCTATCTATCTATCTATCTATCTATCTATCATCTATCTATCTATCCATCCAGACATCTATCTATCTATCTATCTATCTATCTATCTATCTATCTATCTATCATCTATCTATCTATCTATCCATCAATCCTGACATCTATCTATCTATCTATCTATCTATCTATCTATCTATCTATCTATCATCTATCTATCTATCTATCTCTCCATCCAGACATACAGACATCCAGACATCCATCCAGATGTTTATCTATCTATCTATCTATCTATCTATCTATCTATCTATCTATCTATCGATCGATCTATCTATGTATCTATCGATCTATCGATCTATCTATCTATCCAGACATCCAGACATTTATGTATCTATCTATCTATCTATCTATCTATCTATCTATCTATCTTTCTATCTATCTATATATCTATCTATCAATCTTTCTATCTATCTATCCATCGATCCCGACATCCTGACATCTATCTATCTATCTATCTATCTATCTATCTATCTATCTATCTATCTATCAATCTTTCTATCTATCTATCCATCGATCCCGACATCCTGACATGTATCTATCTATCTATCTATCTATCTATCTATCTATCTATCTATCTATCTATCCATCCATCCAGACATCCATCCAGACATCTATCTATCTATCTATCTATCTATCTATCCAGACATCCAGACATTAATGTATGTATGTATTTATGTATGTATGTATGTATGTATGTATCTATCTATCTATCTATCTATCTATCTATCTATCTATCTATCCATCCATCCAGACATCTATCTATCTATCTATCTATCTATCTATCTATCTATCTATCTATTTATCTATCTATCTATCATCTATCTATCTATCCATCCAGACATCTATCTATCTATCTATCTATCTATCTATCTATCATCTATCTATCTATCTATCTCTCCATCCATCCAGACATCCTGACATCTATCTATCTATCTATCTATCTATCTATCTATCTATCTATCTATCTATCTATCTATCTATCTATCCAGACATATATCTATCTATCTATCTATCTATCTATCTATCTATCTATCTATCTATCTATCTATCTATCTATCTATCTATCTATCTATCTATCTATCTATCCAGACATATATGTATCTATCTATCTATCTATCTATCTATCTATCTTTCTATCTATCTATCTATCTATCTATCTATCTATCTATCTAT
>JAKOOJ010000019.1:15731749-15734249 GCA_022577455.1 Arizona elegans | reverse complement strand
CATCCATCCAGATATTTATCTATCTATCTATCTATCTATCTATCTATCTATCTATCTATCTATCGATCGATCGATCTATCTATCGATCTATCTATCTATCGATCTATCCATCTATCTATCTATCCAGACATCCAGACATTTATGTATGTATGTATGTATGTATGTATGTATGTATCTATCTATCTATCTATCTATCTATCTATCTATCTATCTATCTATCAATTTTTCTATCTATCCATCGATCCCGACATCCTGACATCTATCTATCTATCTATCTATCTATCTATCTATCCATCCATCCAGACATCAATCTATCTATCTATCTATCTATCTATCTATCTATCTATCTATCTATCATCTATCTATCTATCCATCCAGACATCTATCTATCTATCTATCTATCTATCTATCTATCTATCTATCATCTATCTATCTATCTATCCATCAATCCTGACATCTATCTATCTATCTATCTATCTATCTATCTATCTATCTATCTATCATCTATCTATCTATCTATCTCTCCATCCAGACATGCAGACATCCAGACATCCATCCAGATGTTTATCTATCTATCTATCTATCTATCTATCTATCTATCTATCTATCGATCGATCGATCTATCTATGTATCTATCGATCTATCGATCTATCTATCTATCCAGACATCCAGACATTTATGTATCTATCTATCTATCTATC
This sequence comes from Arizona elegans, assembly GCA_022577455.1. Lineage (NCBI taxonomy): Eukaryota > Metazoa > Chordata > Lepidosauria > Squamata > Colubridae > Arizona > Arizona elegans. The sequence goes on along the minus strand of JAKOOJ010000019.1, from coordinate 15,733,548 downwards.
TATCTATCTATCTATCTATCTTTCTATCTATCTATATATCTATCTATCAATCTTTCTATCTATCTATCCATCGATCCCGACATCCTGACATCTATCTATCTATCTATCTATCTATCTATCTATCTATCTATCTATCTATCTATCTATCTATCTATCAATCTTTCTATCTATCTATCCATCGATCCCGACATCCTGACATGTATCTATCTATCTATCTATCTATCTATCTATCTATCTATCTATCTATCTATCTATCTATCTATCCATCCATCCAGACATCCATCCAGACATCTATCTATCTATCTATCTATCTATCTATCCAGACATCCAGACATTAATGTATGTATGTATTTATGTATGTATGTATGTATGTATGTATCTATCTATCTATCTATCTATCTATCTATCTATCTATCTATCTATCTATCTATCTATCTATCCATCCATCCAGACATCTATCTATCTATCTATCTATCTATCTATCTATCTATCTATCTATTTATCTATCTATCTATCATCTATCTATCTATCCATCCAGACATCTATCTATCTATCTATCTATCTATCTATCTATCATCTATCTATCTATCTATCTCTCCATCCATCCAGACATCCTGACATCTATCTATCTATCTATCTATCTATCTATCTATCTATCTATCTATCTATCTATCTATCCAGACATATATCTATCTATCTATCTATCTATCTATCTATCTATCTATCTATCTATCTATCTATCCAGACATATATGTATCTATCTATCTATCTATCTATCTATCTATCTTTCTATCTATCTATCTATCTATCTATCTATCTATCTATCTATCTATTTATTTATCTATCTATCTTTCTATCTATCTATCCATCGATCCCGACATCCTGTCATCTATCTATCTATCTATCTATCATCTATCTACCTATCTATCTATCTATCTATCTATCCATCCATCCAGACATCTATCTATCTATCTATCTATCTATCTATCTATCTATCTATATATCATCTATCTATCTATCTATCCCTCCATCCAGACATGCAGACATCCAGACATCCATCCAGATATTTATCTATCTATCTATCTATCTATCTATCTATCTATCTATCTATCTATCCATCCATCCAGACATCTATCTATCTATCTATCTATCTATCTATCTATCATCTATCTATCTATCTCTCCATCCAGACATGCAGACATCCAGACATCCATCCAGATATTTATCTGTCTATCTATCTATCTATCTATCTATCTATCTATCTATCTATCTATCATCTATCTACCTATCTATCTCTCCATCCATCCAGACATCCTGACATCTATCTATCTATCTATCTATCTATCTATCTATCTATCTATCTATCTATCTATCTATCTATCTATCTATCTATCTATCTATCCAGACATATATGTATCTATCTATCTATCTATCTATCTATCTATCTATCTATCTATCTATCTTTCTATCTATCTATCCATCGATCCCGACATCCTGTCATCTATCTATCTATCTATCTATCTATCATCTATCTATCTATCTATCATCTATCTATCTATCTATCCCTCCATCCAGACATGCAGACATCCAGACATCCATCCAGATATTTATCTATCTATCTATCTATCTATCTATCTATCTATCTATCTATCCATCCATCCATCCATCCATCCAGACATCTATCTATCTATCTATCTATCTATCTATCTATCTATCTATCTATCATCTATCTATCTATCTATCCCTCCATCCAGACATGCAGACATCCAGACATCCATCCAGATATTTATCTATCTATC
>JAKOOJ010000019.1:15724249-15726749 GCA_022577455.1 Arizona elegans | reverse complement strand
CTATCTATCTATCTATCTATCTATCTATCTATCCAGACATATATGTATCTATCTATCTATCTATCTATCTATCTATCTATCTATCTTTCTATCTATCTATCCATCGATCCCGACATCCTGTCATCTATCTATCTATCTATCTATCTATCATCTATCTATCTATCTATCATCTATCTATCTATCTATCCCTCCATCCAGACATGCAGACATCCAGACATCCATCCAGATATTTATCTATCTATCTATCTATCTATCTATCTATCTATCTATCTATCGATCGATCGATCGATCGATCGATCGATCTATCTATCGATCTATCTATCTATCGATCTATCCATCTATCTATCTATCCAGACATCCAGACATTTATGTATGTATCTCTCTATCTATCTATCTATCTATCTATCTATCTATCTATCTATCTATCAATCTTTCTATCTATCTATCCATCGATCCCGACATCCTGACATCTATCTATCTATCTATCTATCTATCTATCTATCTATCTATCTATCTATCTATCTATCAATCTTTATATCTATCTATCCATCGATCCCGACATCCTGACATCTATCTATCTATCTATCTATCTATCTATCTATCTATCTATCTATCTATCTATCTATCTATCTATCCAGACATCCAGACATTTATGTATGTATGTATGTATGTATGTATGTATGTATGTATGTATGTATGTATCTATCTATCTATCTATCTATCTATCTATCTATCTATCTATCAATCTTTCTATCTATCTATACATCGATCCCGACATCCTGACATCTATCTATCTATCTATCTATGTATCTATCTATCTATCTATCTATCTATCTATCCAGACATCCAGACATTTATGTATGTATGTATGTATGTATGTATGTATGTATGTATGTATCTATCTATCTATCTATCTATCTATCTATCTATCTATCAATCTTTCTATCTATCTATCCATCGATCCCGACATCCTGACATCTATCTATCTATCTATCTATCTATCTATCTATCTATCTATCTATCTATCTATCTATCTATCTATCTCTCCATCCATCCAGACATCCTGACATCTATCTATCTATCTATCTATCTATCTATCTATCTATCTATCTATCTATCTATCTATCTATCTATCTATCCAGACATATATCTATCTATCTATCTATCTATCTATCTATCTATCTATCTATCTATCTATCTTTCTATCTATCTATCTATCTATCTATCTATCCATCGATCCCGACAACCTGACATCTATCTATCTATCTATCTATCTATCTATCTATCTATCTATCTATCTATCTATCATCTATCTATCTTTCTATCTATCTACCCATCGATCCCGACATACTGACATCTATCTATCTATCTATCTATCTATCTATCTATCCATCCATCCAGACATTTATCTATCTATCTATTTATCTATCTATCTATCTATCTATCTATCTCTCCATCCAGACATGCAGACATCCAGACATCCATCCAGATATCTATCTATCTATCTATCTATCTATCTATCTATCTATCTATCTATTATCTATCTATCTATCTCTCCATCCATCCAGACATCCTGACATCTATCTATCTATCTATCTATCTATCTATCTATCTATCTATCTATCCATCCAGACATCTATCTATCTATCTATCTATCTATCTATCTATCTATCTATCTATCTATCATCTATCTATCTATCTATCTCTCCATCCATCCAGACATCCTGACATCTATCTATCTATCTATCTATCTATCTATCTATCTATCTATCTATCTATCTATCCAGACATATATCTATCTATCTATCTATCTATCTATCTATCTATCTATCTATCTATCTATCTATCTCTCCATCCAGACATGCAGACATCCAGACATCCATCCAGATATTTATCTATCTATCTATCTATCTATCTATCTATCTATCTATCGATCGATCCATCTATCTATCTATCCAGACATCCAGACATTTATGTATCTATCTATCTATCTATCTATCGATCTATCTATCTATCTATCTATCGATCTATCTATCTATCGATCTATCCATCTATCTATCTATCCAGACATCCAGACATTTATGTATCTATCTATCTATCTATCTATCTATCAATCTTTCTATCTATCTATCCATCGATCCCGACATCCTGACATCTATCTATCTATCTATCTATCTATCTATCTATCTATCTATCTATCTATCTATCTATCCAGACATCCAGACATTTATGTATGTATGTATGTATGTATGTATGTATGTATCTATCTATCTATCTATCTATCTATCTATCTATCTATCTATCTATCTATCTATCAATCTATCTATCTATCTATCTATCTATCTATCCATCCATCCAGACATCTATCTATCTATCTATCTATCTATCTATCTATCTATCTATTTATCTATCTATCTATCATCTATCTATCTATCTATCTATCTATCTATCCAGACATCCAGACATTTATCTATCTATCTATCTATCTATCTATCTATCT